>CM048921.1:12371854-12666514 GCA_026686955.1 Epinephelus cyanopodus
GCGTGCAATAAAGCCATACTTATGAATGTTTTGGTGCCACCTTGGCACGCTGAATTGCGGTGGTGGGCCAGTCACATGTTGCATTAAATCGAAGATGCCTGCAGAGATTTGCTGAGAGTAAAATCGTTCAAATAGTGTTTTTTTCTAGATCTGTCTACAGAAAGGATCAAATGTAGGTATCATTTTAATGGAGAAGCTTTACTTGGTACTAGGGTATTTCGATCAATACCCTAAAGGTAACAAATACTCATACCCAGCCCTAAATGTCATAGATCAAATGATAAGTCGATAAATCAAGAAAATAGTTCGGCAATTACCTCACATATCTTGATTTGTCTTGGCCTTCTGTCACTCAAGCTGTAGTCCATGTGGATGTCCTAAACTTCAACTGTATTACAGAACAGCTGGTGATGCTGTCCCCTCACACTAATGTTTTCAAAGTAGAGTTCTCAACTTTGTCTTTAACATTCGGAAAAACAGAGGGACACACCCACTTATAGTTAATAAATAGAGAGAGTTTGAGTATCTGCTTTTTGTGCATTTGTGATGAGGATGCAGATGGGTAACCTTCTAACTGTGGTTATAGAACCTGCTTAAATAATGTCCTCAAGATAAACCACTGACAAAGTTTTAGTCTGTTTGAAATGAAACCACATTTTATTCTCTTTTTTTTTTTTTTTTTTGAAAAGGGACAATTTACATAATAAAAATGTAAATATAGCTGAGTTAGCTGAAATGCAAGTTTTCATAGGCAGTCCATTTGCCTGATGTTATTAGGTGTTCAAGAATAAAAACAATAATGCAGTAACAGTAAAAATATTCAACATGTATAGAAAGGTATATACAATGCAGTTACAAGTTATAGTGACGTTAAGAATAGACTGTGAGTGGACAGTGTGTTGCTCGACTGCAAGACTCTGAGATCTGCCTAACAGCAGCAGTAGAGAATTCCTGCAGTTGCCTGGGCTTTGTCCTTTGACCTCTGGGGCTTCGAATGAGGGTGGGGGGTTAACCTTAAGGCAGTTTGTATTTGTGTGTGTGGGTGTGTGAAGAAAGAGAAGGAGTGCGTGTTTTTAAAGTGTGCACTTCTGTGTTAGTACAAGTGTGTGTGTGTGTGTGTGTGTGTGTGTGTGTGTGTGCGTGTGTGCGTGCGTGCGTGTGTGTTTGGGTGTGTGTGTGTGCGCACGTGGCTTTGTGCGTTTGAATGTAGATCAGCTTCTTAAACGGGGGGGGGATGGGCTGTAAAGTCAAGGAGGAGGACGGGAAGATGCAGTAAATGGTCAGCAGTATTGCAGAAGGAGAAGCAGGAAAAACCAGACTGGGCTTCTGAAGCATGACCAACGAATGGAAACTCACCGCTCCACTGAGGGCTGCAGACAGCAAAACAAGCAAATGGCCACTGTTTCTGTCACCAGCATTCCCACACTAACCAACTGTCTCACACAACATGAAGACTATAAGGGCGGAAGCTGTTATATGATATTAACAGGGTTGTATTGGGGTCCAGTATTTTAACCAGTATTTATCAAACAAAACGTGTATGTCATAACATTTGTAACCATGTCAAAGCACAGCTATTTCCTTGCTAAAATATTAAGTAATTGTTTCAATTATTTCAGTCCTGCAAGGACATTGTTAAAGCCTCAGAAACAGCAGATAGACCATTACAACACCAAGTGTCCTACGTAATGTTTTCCTCCCACTGGCCCCTGAGGTAAGTACATCAGAGTTTTACTGGCTCCTTGCATATTTCTTTACTGACCAGCAGCCAAAAATGCTATGGGTGTTTCCCTTTAGTTATTTATATGTAATCTTCATGTACAGAATTGTACAAAAGCAAAGCTCCTCTTTTTTCATAGCCTTGCCCAAGCCACGCTGCCTAGCTCTACTGTACCTGTGCGTGATGGCTACCTTGCTGAACCGCTGCAGCTCACGTGTTGCTGCTACAGCTTTACCTGCCAGCCCCGTCTTTTGACATTTAATTTGCCTTTGATAATGGCCATCAATAATACAACATTTCCTTTCACTTTATTATAAATGTCATTTTATGTATTTTGGACAGATAAAGGTTAAGAAGCATTTGCTCAGTAGTAAATAATAATAAATAACAATAAAAGCCTTGTGTTAACAATTGTAGGTATTTTGTCCATGGAGAGTGTTGAGTTAAGTTGTGCTGAAATTTTTTATGAGTACATGCAAGAGGCTATAACAGCTGAGAGTGCATCCCACAATGCTTTTCATCCTTGTGTATTGGAGCATGTATATTGACAACAATGACATCTTCTAAAGTGTGCTAATGTCACAGACTCAATATGGTCAGTCAACTTGCCCGACATAAACTTCTTCTGGCCCCTGGCACCTGGCTGTCAGTTATGTCAGACCCTGCAACATCTCAATAAAATGCTGGTTTATGATTTGAAAAAAGTTGTATACTTTTGTGAAATCCATTTAAAATGTTTTTTATGAGAATCACTTCAGATCAAGGGCTTCTCATCAAAGTAGTATTGATCAAGTACACGCAAGGGTCAGAATATAGTCATTAAAGTACATCTTGCCCATTAGTGTTTTGAGTGTGGCATGGGCTGGGTGATATCCAAGACTGTGATAAAAGGCCAGTAACTGCCTGACTCACCATTGTGTTCAATTAGCAAAATCAGAACTTGCTGTCAAGTGATTTGTACTGTTGTGTTGACATATATTGTGTGCCTCCCTCTTTCACTTAGTATGTCCAAAAGTGTAGATCTGAGGTGCAGATGACTTTGCAGACAAGACAGTGACGTGGCTTGTGAGTACTAAAGACAAGGGATAAAGTCAAGAGGAAAAGCAGGACATTTGTGTAGAGGAAATCAGGGTTTCCATCAGCTTTGTTGAGGCCTGTCCTGTCTGGTGAGCGCTTTCTGAAGTGGCAGCAACAACACATGAAGGTCTCCTGCAAAATGAGAATAGTTTACAGGAAGACAATTCAGTATTGAATCAACAAACACTAATTGATTTAGTAGTTTATGGGACAGATATGTGGGCTACTGTCACTATTTGTTGCCCCAAAGCTCCCTTGTTGTTGAGTGGTAATAGAAGTTTACAGCCTCCATATTTTAAAACCCTCGACCTCTGAGGGACCTCTATCCCTTTCCAACTAAACTTCCCCCCATTTCCTTCTTCATCCAGCTTCCTTCTACACTGTCTATCATGTAGGTTGCAGGACACAGATACTTGTTACTGTTGTTTCAAGCTAGCTGCGATTGGTTCAGATTCAAGGCAAACCCACTTAAACTCAATTTAACCTCATTTTGATTTGCCAAAAATCTGTCTGACCATGCACATCTACATAAAGAATAGGAACAGATGTTTGTGCAGATATTTTTGTGCCCATCAGGATGATTTGTCTGTGGATTTGGCGATGCTCTGACTTTTCATCTAGTGCCATCATCAGGTCAAAATTTATACTTGTCCAGTGCTTTGGCTTATGGCCAAATACAACGCATACACGCTGAGTAGTGAAGTCGAACATGTTGTGTTGACGGAGCTGGCAGTTCAGCGTGCCAAGATGCAACCAAAACATTCAAAAGTATGACTATACTAAACACCTGTGGCATCTGATAAAAGTAAATGCGTAAAATTTGGAGTGATTCTCTCAAATGACGTACTCTATTGGTATCAGTATCACTTTTAGGATGCTTTCACACCTAAGCTGTTAGGTACAGGATAGTACAATTCGTTTGGGCTCACATGAAAACCTTGAGTGGACAAAACAACCAAACCAAAACCACCTGAAAAGGTGAGTCTCAGTCCACTTCCAAGCAGGCTTTATTGTGTATCGTTTTTAGTGTGAAAGCAAACAAACTATCCACAAATTTTAGGTGAGGAAACAGGAGTATGTTATGAAAAGCTAAACCACTAATAAATCCATCTGCTGATCTTGAAATATGTCTGTGATCTTCTAATTTGGTAACCATTTCCCTGATTAACTGGTCAAAAGCTGTTAAAGCTGCTGTGCTTGTATCGGATTCGGTGTAGGCTACATTGTCAATTTATTAAGTCCATTAAAAATGGTATGTCTACAGTAATAAGCCCCAAATTACATGTGGTCAATTTGCAGTATAATAGTACTAATAATACCTCTAATCAGTTATTTCTTTGTGAGCTCTTTTTGAGACAGAACAACAGAAATATAAACATATAAGCATTAAATGGCTGCATTACCTTTTGTCAGTCACCAGAATTTGATTTCCCCATGTGGGTCTTGATGATGCACTGATGATGCAATCACATGATGATAGCCAACTGTCCAATCAGCAAGTTACCTTTCAGTCTTTATAACGTCATGTTTACTCCACATGGCTTGTTTGTATAAATTCAATGTAAACAGGAACCATAACAGAAGTTAATGCAATGATGCATCAATTCTTCCTCTTGGTCAGGACCAAAAGAGCCAAACTACAGGTGTGAAAGCACCCCACGGTTACTGGTATTGGTGCTGGCATCATCATTTTTTAAACGATACCCAGCCCCGGACACTGGCTAGTTACATTGTCTGACTCTCATAATGAAAATTTTCTGAAATCATAGCCAGGCCAAGCTGTTTTGTGGCCTCACTTCACCCTGCCTCCAACACTATCTCACTTCAGATATTTTTACAGTTTAATAAAAAAAAAACCCACTTCTGGCCACCAAGATGTATATTGGTCCACTATCTATACAGATAATGGTGAGTGTAATGTGCCGCAGCATCAGATGTGCAGTAGCTTTTCTCCATAAGCTCTTAACCAAGTGTCCATCCATCCATCAGTACCCCCCCCCCCCCCCCCTCAGTCCCTCCATCCCTGTCCTCTGACCTCAGTATGGATGTAGCAGCTGAGTCCCTTATTGCCTGGCAACCACATCCTCCATCTTATACTGTGACAACTGCTCACTGATGCACTATGCTAATATCGGCAGCAGCTTTAACCTCGTCAACAAAATGCAGGACCATCTGATTTCATACAATCCATAAATGTACAATTCAACAGACTAAATTTAACCATTCAGTATGTGTTTCTTGTGAGCCTTTACAGTCGCATAACCTGTTCTTTCTTAATAACCTGGTTGTTATTCCATTCAGTCAATAATGGGCTTCAGGCTGTCTTTCCAGGTGAATCCCTTGAGACAGGTGACTGTAACTATTCATGTGAGTGAAACAGAGGAGTATAAGGACGTGCAGTTGCATAAGAGTGGAACAAATCAGCTTAACCAGTATCATTAATTAGACCAATTAGTCTAATTGCAGACAGACTACCCCAGCACCCTCATCTTCCTCTGTCCATCCTCTGCAACCAAATGCAACATTTTTACAACACATTATCAGAACGGCGGTGATGAGCCTCCCTCCCCTGCATCTGTGTGTAGTGAGTGTGATTGTATGAAGGGTTAGTTAGTAAGCAGATCTGGGGAGTCTCTATTAATTGTGCGAAGAACAGAACAGCATACAGGGCATTTGTGAATGAAATGAGCTTGAATGAAGGCAGGCGTACGTCAGGATTATGACGCTGTCTAGGAGTAGATGGGATTTGCTCCGTCAGTGATTGCAAGGTGTCCATTGAAGACTGACAGTCTGAAAGAGGAGCGAAGGTTTGATCTAACGAGAGATGTGCTAGATGTTTTTTTCCTCCTTTGCATTACTCTCTCTTGCAAAGACATGCCTAGTTGTGTTAGAGTGATTACCTAAACTATTACTGTAAACTCAGAGTGATAGTTACTCTTACTTTTCCTGCTGCCTTCACTAAAACGCTCGCACTGCGACTACACTGATAGCACGACTACTGCTCTGAGCACTACAACTACCCCGACAACCTGTAACGAAGCACATTTAAACCCAGCCGCCGCTCTCACTGTCCAGCTTACTGCAAACACGCCTCTGCTCACACATAAACACATGCACTCACACACACACTCGTACAAACACGTGGCCCGTGTGTGACGTCAGCAGAGGGGATTTCCCATGCCATATGAGAGCGTCAGACAGACACTACAAATGCTGTGTCACTGTGTGGCTGCCTCTCCTCACCATGCCACACTTCAGCTCCCTCTCTCTTTTCGATTCCCTCTCTGTTTCTGTGCCTCTGTCTGCCTCTCGCTGTCTGTCCGTTTCGCCTCAATCCGCTGTGTCTTCGGTAGCCTACATGAACTTAGGCTGACTTCGTCTTGTCCTGCAGCGGTTACTCATTCAGCAACCCGTTTTACTCTGGCACGTCTTGTCTTCGCGATTTCTAATATCTTACAAGTCTGCTTTAGCGCACTTGTTTTTGTCAGACTTCCTGTTTCACAAAAGCTGATCATTTACAGTTTTTAAGAGGGCTTCGTTAAAAAGGAGAAATGCATCAAGGCAGCGGTACCTCTTTACTGATATGCACCAAACCATTTCCCCTTGGCTTTTGTGGTTATGTCCAGCACTTTGGAGAGAACGTAGGCTGATGTCTGGTTTAAAAAAGGTACATGGAGATGATCTTTCACACTCAGAAAGTAAACATTATGAACGCAAGCTTCCAAAATATGCTTGGTATGTCATTCTCAAACAGACCGTTTATAAAGGAAATGCAGCTTACACAGTGTTTGCACGTGTATGCTTTAGAGATCATTCATTTCACTCTGATGATTCGTGATCTTTTCTGACATAAGAACTTTGCTTATGGCACTTACATAGCTTTATTTTGTACTTCTCTGAACATTGCACAGTATCAGTGGCTCTTTGCTCGTTTTCTGCATCTTTACTTGCTTTGAGTCAGCATGTTGGGCTTTGCTGTGTAATTGTGCATTTTGCCTGTCAGAGGCGGGGGGTTGTGAGGCAGTCTGAGAGGGTGTGTGTGTGTATGTGTGTGTGTACATATATATATGTGTGTGTGTGTGTGTGTGCAGTCCAGTCCAGTTATTGCAGGCAGCCCTGACACAGATGGTGCTCAGCGATACCACATACCAGAGGCATTGTTTAGGGAAGGCGAGTTCGAGGAGATAATTGACAGGCATAGAGAGAACCCATCCCCCCCTCGCCCCCCCCACTCCAACACACATACACCTCCCGTCCACCTTCACACTGTCTCTTTATGTCAGCCTCCCTTTTATGGTGCTGCACACACACGCAGGCACAACAGACCCCTTCCCTTTTTATTTTAGCCTCCTCTTTTTACTAGCTCCAGTCTCTCTCTCTCTCTCTCTCTCTCTCTCTCTCTCTCTCTCTCTCTCTCTCTCCCGCCCTCACTTGCTCTCCTTCTATTTCACCCTAGCAGCAGAGCCCAGCCCGGCCGCTGATTGGCGGACGGACTGCCTTTGTGTGCTATCTCTAGCGTGACGTCTCTCCGGCGAGCTCTGTGCGTGTGTGTGTGTGTGTGTGTGAGTGTGTGTGTACATTTGTTCATGAGTGTATATGTCTGAAGAGAGAGAGAGAGAGGGGGAGGCGGTGGTTTAGAGGGCATTCACATCATGTATGCAGAAGCAGAAGAGAAAAAAGACCTGATCGAGTGGGAGGAAGGAGTGATAGCGATCACAGAGAAAAAATCCCTTGTGTGTACGTGTGTGTGTGAGCATGTGCGGTAGACCTATTGGCATACTAGCAGGAGAGAGAGAGGAGGGAGGGAGGTAGAGCTTGAGAGCAAGCGACAGAGAGAGAGAGAGCGTGCGTACGAGGGCTCATGTTAAACCAGATTAAAAACACAAGATGGCTTCCTGAATGGGCTGCTGGAAAACAGACGAGAGAGACTGAGAAAGAAGAGAGGGGAGGTAGAGAGAGAGAGAAAGAGAGAGCGAGAAGAAAGGGATAGAGGGATAGAGGTGAAGACAAGAGGGAGCCCGAGTCTTCTGATGGGGATTCGGCCAGCGGACGGAGGAGTACAAACCAAGGCAGCTCAGAGGCTTGGAGGGTAAATATTCATCATTCCAGACTATTTTAGGATTGATAGGTGGGTGGGGGGTGGATGGGGGGATGGAGGGGGGCAGATGAGGTTGGCGGGACTGGGGAACAGCTCGAGGCAAAACATATCATTTAACATTGAGACAGCCAGGGCTGTGTAGACAAGGGGGACATGCTGTGCCAAATAAGAAGATACTGTTGTTTTACAATAATCAGACCTGCTTTGATGAACCATTTCCATCCATTGCATCTCACTCTCAGCCAGCCTATCCACTGACACTTGTGCACGTTTTGCCAATTTACCCTTTAAAAAAACTGGGTTACGCAGACTTGACTAATGCATATATTAGGAAGGCTGCGCCAGGTCGGGATACAGACATTACATAATTCTATAATTGAAATTGAATCTGGCTTCGCTGTCTCTCATTCTCTGTCCCAGCAGTAGAGGGAAGTGCCGGATCACAGTTTGAACACAAATCAAAGAAAAGACATTTGTGTGCACAGCCACTTCTTGATGGTTGTTGAGGATGACAGGAATGATAGCGAGACTGTATGTGAAATGACATACATGTCGTACCTGGTGCTCCTACTGTCCTTAATGACGAGTCTTTTTGAACAGGCCCTTGTCGCATTATTCTATTGATTGTTATTCTCACCCCCTCCCATCTCTCTCTGTCCTTCTCACTCCCCCCCCTCTTGTTCCGTTGAATGGCTGTACAGGTGGAGTATTTTGAAGACAACCAACGAGGCTGCTTGGGAAAACCTGAACTGGCAGCTGAGGTAAGAGAGGGCATTGGGTGTGTGTCTGCACTGTTGTGTGTGTCATCTCTGTCATCTGTTCGTAATCTCTGTCCATGTTGCTTTTGATTCTCAGCTGTTATTTCATCGGCACAGTGATGCTCTCATGAGGTGTAAATGTGGTGGTTAGTCAAGGCAGGGACCAGTTCCCCTACTCTTTCAATGTGTGTATTCGCACGTGCACTTTTACAAACCTGACTACGCTCTGCTAGTTTTGTTATGTATGTGTATGTATATGTAAATGAATTTGCGTGAATGGGTTTAAGCATCGACACCTATTACACAGAAAAGGCTGTGATTGTCGCCGCTGTGTCGCTGAGATGTCATCTGACTATTTACTGCTCTCCGGCGAAGACATGAGCTCATTATATTGGCCCTGATATCATCGCAGAGAGAAATAAAGGTGCATTAGACATCTCTGAGCATCTTCCTTCCCGTACTAGTTGCCATGTTCCGAAGCTGACTATATTAAACTTCGGCTTTATCTCCAAGCCGCGGTGAGCTGAGCGCCTCAGTGATGAAGTAGCGGCGTCCTCAGTTTAAAGCGCCCCACGCTGCCCGCTGATTGGTGCCAGAGCCAAGCATGTGTAGATACAAGAGACCAGGGAGAGGAGGAGGGAGGAGGAGGAGGAGGAACCCTACGCGCTGGCTCAGGAGCCAGGGGGGCCGTCCTTCTTCTCCTAGGTTCTGGAGTCAAATGAGGTAAAGGGAGTAAAAGTTAGTGGGTCACGCATGCGTACGTGTTTGACTGTCGGGCGTAGTAACCTGTGGCGTGTGGCCGCTGAGAGCTGCTGTTCTACAGCTTGCCGAGCTGGGGCACGCTTGTGTGTTTATGTGGAAAGGAAGTTTGAGCGGCGAGGCTTCATAGAGAAAGGATTTGTTGAGCACCGAACAAGCTGTTGTCTGAGTTCTAAGAATCTTATGATGTCCTCTCCAAGTAGAAGAAAGAAAGCTTTGATTTGACTTGCCATCACATGCATAGTGGAACATTTTGGTGTTGTGTGAACCTAGACATGTGGAAGTGACAAGGTATGACTCGAGTACGTTTGTGCCGGGAGATACATTCAGCTGCGTCACCAGTCATATGACATGTAGGTCAGTCTGTTTCAAATGTCATGAATGGGTTTAGCTCAGTGACATCCTCTAACTTACCTCTTAGCCTGCTCTAATCCTCATCCTTATGTACACAATCTCTTTATCTACAAGGTATATACGACCATGTGGTTTGCAGAGGGAAAAAAATCACTCAACTGTCCGTTCGTGACAAGAGCTCTCCACTATGTTAAACAAGTTTGTGTTGTCTGCTTCTGTGGCTTTCTTGAGATCCTGTTTGTTAAGGGGCCTTGTCCTTGGTGGTGTGTTTATCTCGTGAGGACCTGTTTCTTTGCCAAGCATTTCCCTGGTTACACAAAGGCAAACCCAGTCTACACCCAACAAGTTGACAGCACTATTTTTGACATTTTAAATAAGTAGTTATACAGTATCATTAAGTATTTTAAGGATCCACACAACAGCTTCAAGATGTTGGAGCATAAAAACATTTCGTGACAGTAGACATGGCTAAAATCGAGCCAGACAGCACTTTCAATGATTTATTTTCAGTTTTGCTGTTCAGGAAGCAAAACTGAATTAAGAGTTTACCACAACACATTACAAGACAGTAAGACTGCACGCGCGTGATTTTTCTTTCCGTGCCCCTACACAGGATTTCCTCTGTCTACATGAGGTGAATTTCACACAGTACACTGGTGGGAAAGAGTCAAAAGCAGAGTAGAAACACTCAAACCGCTGAGCGTGTGACGGCAGATGGAGCGTTTGTTAATCATATGTTTAGCCTTGCGTGGAATCCCCAGCCTTGTCCGCAAAGGGTTAACACTGACCTAGTTTCCGTGGCAACACTGAATGTCTGATGACATCATTGCTTTAATTTTAGCTCAAGTCCGGCATCCAAGGTTGGTCACATGACCAACTAGCCGGCACCACATGTGTGTATGTGTGTGTATTTTTGTAGTAAGTGGTTTGGTTTATAGTACAGACTCCGGAAGCGGAGGGTTTGACATCACCTCTTCCATTCAGCATTGGCTTTCGATGTATTTACTGCTCTGCAAGGTTTCCACTCGGTCAGTAAAGAACTGCAGCTCTGTTTCCCATGTGCCCTGACACGCAAACAGTGATCTAATTGTGACATATAGTCGAGAGTTTCCCTTTGATCTTGGTATCACGTTGTCACAGCCTTGCTTTGGTCGGAACTTCATCTCAGATGTTGTTTATAGATGATAAAGGACACATCTCATTCTCTTGTAATATTCCTTGTTTAAAGATACTGGAGTAAAAGGCATTTAGCAATGAAAAATATAAACTTAAATAAATTATATGTCCAGAAAAGCATTAATTTAACTTGGTTACACCAGATATGTGATGATTAGTCAATCAAAAGAAAATTAATCCCCCACTATTTTGATAATAGATGAATAATTTCAGTCATTGTTCAAGCAAATGTTTTCAAACATTGCTAGTGTTAGTTTCCTAAATGTGCGAGTTTGCTGCTTTTCTTTGTCATTGATTATAGCAAATGAAGAATCTTTGGGTTTGTGATTGTTGGTCACAAGTCTCTTTGGTTTGTAGTAAATTTTGATGGGCATTTTATAGTTTTTTTGTTGTTGTTTTTACATTTTATAGACTACAAAATATCAATAAATTGTGGAAATAAATGGCATAATAATTTGATAATGACAATAATCATTAGATGCAGCCCAAGGTCACACTACTATTTTTTTACAGAATGCTCCTTCAGTCTGATAGTACTGATTATTTGAATTAGTTCATAGTGAGTCATTGTATGCACTGAAAAAGGTGACTAACTACATTTACACTACGCTGCCCAGGCTTCCTTTAATGGTTATGAAAGAGCCGTTTTATCAAAAACACCTCAAGGACTTGAAATCATCATATCCTGTAAGTTCTCATGGGATTCCAGGTGACATTTTAATGTATGTAGTCAGCAACAATTGTGTCACTTGCATGCAGTCATTGATGTATATGGACATTCTAAGCTCTGCACTGTTGTCAAGTTTCATCTCTGATTAATGACAATTAGCAGATAATTGTCTGTGCACTGTCTGTCCTGCTACACTGCTTGTGCTTCTGCATGTGCCAGCCTACATGGCTGGACTCAGCCCACAGTCCAGTCCAGGGCTGGATCAATACCCTGCGTGGCACGACGAGTTGTGGTTGGTGGCTTGTTGGCATCGTTGGTGGTATCCGTGTTTGATGTCGGAGGGAGGTTGTCGGCCGCCTGGTGCCGCAGTTAATAAAAAATGAATGGAAAGAGAAGGGGGAGGAGCCCTCAGCTGTTGCTCGAGCTCTTTAACTCTCACCTCTCTGGTGGCTGCTCCTCTGCTCCTGCTGGGCACCCACTTTATACAATCCTGAATCCCACTGCTGCCCGACGCTGCCAGGTTTTATGTAACACAGCACCACAGCTGTTGGAGTTTTTAACACACACTATTGGAACAAGCACATGAAAATATTGATTTCTGAAACAACAAAGGTATATTCATGTTAATTCACTGGATGCTGATATCTCCAGAAAAGGTGGTGGATTGGACTAATTACAATGCAAGATAAGACATACAACTGGAAGTAGCCCAGAAATGCACAGTAGTTCTCAAAATATCATCCTGCCATCATCCTCTAAGAGCCTGACTTCCATATGAATGATTAAAAATACATTTTGACATTGATTTTTAATCTGGATGATTTAGTGTATGTAAAGACCGACATGGCTTCATAGTGCACAGTGGAATACTGGCCCTTTAAGCCCGGCTACGCCTGACTTGAACATATGGGAAGCTAATCTTAGCCCAAGTCCTGAGAGAGACAAGGCTGGCAACCAGCCACTGTGCAGAGCGGAGGAAGGTTTCTCATGCTTTCACCCTGTCTGTTTTTCCCTCTCAACCCTGAGCAGTTTCTGATTTTAACCCCATAATATTGTCACCAAAAAGTCATCACATAATCTTTCAGGCTGTGATGTGTCTCACCTGAAGAAAATTGCTCTAGTATTTGAAACAACTGTGTTCTGTCAATGATTACATCATTTTCCAATTACATTTAACCGCTCAGCTTCTTTCCATGACTTGGCACACATTAGCCTGGCAGGTAGTAGTACACAATGTTCTCTTTTTTTTAGCTCACTTTTTTCCATTGGTTTCCATCCTGTCTGTTGTCTAGTCTCTTTGTCTCAGAGCCCAAATCATATTCTATATATTGATTACAATCCTCTCCTTCTTTTCATGTCCCAAACCTCAGGCACAAAGAGCTGCCTCTTAAAAACAGCGCCCCCTCCTCTTCCTCCTCCTCCTCCTCGTTATTTTTTAGTGGCTCCACCCTGCCCAACAGCCCCCCACCCATCTCCACCTTTCCATTTTTTTCTCCCCTCCCTTTCTCTTTGTGAAGAGTGGTGAAGAGGGGGTTGAGGGGGGGTAGGCCTTCCCCAGCTGGGCTATGCGTGCCGACTTGCACGTGCCGAAAGTCAGGAGGTATGACTCAGACTGGTTACCCTACACTCAGCACTACGATCTACACCCAAACACACCCTGAACCTAACACCGTCCTGCCTGCGAGCATGGAGGGGGTGGACGGGTGCAGGTGGAGGGGGGGCAGATGGCAATGAAGGCAAAGACAAAGAGCGAGAAACAGCCGAGCAGGCAGATGCAAGGTTGAAATAACAAGGTGATGCCTAAAATATGAACAATATGTTAACAGTGTGTTACTCATTATTAGACGGACAGATGGATAGATACAGTGCTTTCATAGATACATACACACTCTGCATGTGGTTACACATTCTCACGGAAGATGTATCATATCTGATACAAAAAGGCACTGTCTATCATTTTACTGAAATCAGGGATATCCAAAACAAAACACAATTTGTGCCTTGATTGTTTATAAAAAAAAGACAAAACTGGGCGAAATTAATAATTAACAAATTGTAATAAGAGATTCCAGTAACATATTAGTCTTTTTTGTTTAACCAGGCTCAAACAGTTTGTGATGCTTCTGCTCCGTTAAGTATGATTGAGCTCAGTGTAGCTCTGCAGCCTCTTGTCCTGCCCACCAATAAACCCAGTGACCCTGACTGAACAATCCAATACTGTATGCATACTAGCGTGTGTGTGTGTGTGTGTGTGTGTGTGTGTGTGTGTGTGTGTGTGTGTGTGTGTGGAAAATCATTAAAGCATGCCTCTGCATTTGTTTCCAGTGTGTGCATATGTTGAATGTTTTTGCCTCTGTGTGTATGTGATGAGAAACATGCAGGAAAGATAAGAAAATGAAAGATAAAGCGATAGAGAGCAAAAAAGGGAAAGAAGGGGGGGAAGGAAAGGGAGAGTCACAGAGTGTGTCAGATCAGATGACCTTGATGCCATTAGACTGCAGGGTAATATGGGTTGGGGGTTGGGGGTGTATGGAGGTAGATGGGAGCAGGAGGTGGAGTCAGCTGACAGGAAGAGGTGGGAGGAGGGGAAAAGGACCCTCATGTCATGACCGTGATGCTCATATGAGTTATTTAATGGCTGCTAGGAAAAGCTTCTTTTTTTCCCTTTTTTTTTTTTTTTGCCTCAGATGGTGCAAATCCTCCCACTGATGAGAGGTGATGGAGGTGTCGATATAGTGAAATCACATTAATTCTTGTAATAATTATTCACCCTTGAAACAGAACAAGTTATTCTCTTTTGGCTTTTGTGCATTTCATACACGCAGCCCTCCCACCTGCTATGTGCTGGTAATATTTTAAAAAGCTTGTTTCGGTGTGTGTGAGGGTTTTATGTCAGGACTTTGTTGAGAAGAAAAGAGAAAGATGACTCAGGCTTAGTCATATGCAAGCCAACCCAACACACACTGCTGAGGATGGACTTTTGTTGTCAGTCATCCCTCCTACAACCAAGACCTTTCCTCTGCGCTGCTGAGAAACTGTGAGCGAGAGACAGAGTGAGAGCAATGGAGAGAGAGAGAGAGAGAAACGGAGAGAGAAAAAGAGAGACGAGGGCGTGAAACAACTCATTTGAACGATAATTTGAAGAGATTGTGAAATGAAGTGATTGATGTGAGAATCGGAGTCTCTGTTGAACCTTCCTCTCCCTCTCTCAATGCCGGGTTACAGCAGGTTTACCGTAAGTGTTAAACATTCATGTCTTCCATTTCATTTTCACTGAAAAGTTTAGGTACTTCAGCCGTTGTTATCATTTGTCCTGAGGGCTTAGTGTCATGTGAAATGAACACAGTTGAATAAGAAGTTAACTAGGGCAAGGCTGCTCTTCCAGTTATCATCTGTCACATTGTTCTGCTATCTGGATGAGAAGTAACTGATTGTGTTCAGGAGGTGGTGCCAGGACAGCTCTCTTGGGCAAACCTGAATAGCAGCATGGTGGTGTTGTCTCTGTGTATGGCTTTAATCACACAGAAAGACATAACACTAAAGTCATGAGCATACTTTATGACCTTCTCTATTGTTGTAGCTTATCTAAATGATCTAGGAAATTTCTGTTCTTTTGTCAAACACAGCCAATGATTGAGGTAAATACCCGAAATGTTTCACCTGAAATGACATCTGTTATTCTGTTATTCTGCTGGCTGAGTCATCAAAGAGCATGTGTTTGAAACAAGATTAGCCTCACTATGATTTAGTTCTATTTACCTACATACAGTACATTTTGTCATATATGTACTATATTTACAATGTGTTGTTTAGTATTTGCATCTTGTGTTGGAAACAGCTGTATTTGTTATGAAGGTGGTTCTCTCTCCTATGTTGATGTTTAGGTCAAATCATACTTCTTTGTTTTACTCAGCTATGTACGTGGACAGTGACAGACTCACTCCTGTTTTTACAATGTGACTTAATTTGTTTTGGTGAAGTGTGACACTCTTCCCTAGGTCACAAGTTCAACTTGTTTTTGTTCTGCTTTCTTGATGTTCATTTAAAAACGGTGATCGCCATGTGATGTCCTTCGTTTATACCGCAGTTTAAATTAGATCCAGTTGTGATAACTGCTGGTCTGCCTAGTCCTTCATCTGTCCTAACAAGCGTTAGCTTTGATAAATGAATTATTGTGGCAGTGTTGTATATGTTTTTTGATAGGAGCATAGCATTAAAGGAGCAAAAAGGTCTGTTGTGTTCAGTAGTTCTTTAAAATGAGGAACTGTGTGTTTAGAGCAAGTGATTCAGGGGTTAAGTCGGGTCTCGAACTCCAAATGCTGTGTCATTGCAGCCAGAGGAGTGAGTGAGCACAAGCAAGTGGGGTGAATGAAAGAGCATGTTTTTCAAGTGTCCGTTGGTGTGTGTCGATGGTGATAGTAGAGAGTGGGCACATGTGTCAGATGAAACATGTGCCCACCCAGTGGTGGAGGCAAGCGCCCTGGTGGGAGACACTGATGATGACGGTGACGATGTAGCTACGTCATCGCCACATGTGTTTTCTACCTCTCTTGCTTATTGCTCTCCCTCTCGCTCATTGGCACTCCCTGGTCATGTGACCTAATGCTCTACTTCTCCTCTCCTTCCCTTAGACAGCTTAGGCTGCGCTGTGTTTCTCTTTGGGATTGACGCTCATCTCTGTGTGTGTATATACGAATATGTGTGGCAACAGAGAGGCAGACAGTGTGCAATTTACAGGGGCAGAGAGCGGGCGCGTCAGAAAGTGTTGGAACGGTAATGCAATAAGCTATGTTAGAAGGAGGAAAGGCTCAGGAAACAAAACAGAGAGGCAAATCAAGAGAGGGAGGCAGAGGCACTTTGAGAAAGCCAGAGAAATGAGAGATCAAGAGAAACAGGGTAAGGCAAAGTAAGAGAAGCAGGGAAAGGCTACTGAAGTTAATCCAGCCATAGCGCGGTGTAGCCGGCACATGCTCAGTAATATAAGGGGAAAATACTACGCAGGAGCTGAACGATCTGCATGGGGAGGACGGCCATGTTTCTCCCCCCTCCTCCTCCTCCTCTTGGTTAAATCTGCTCCACAACTCCAGCAATGTTCGAGAGAAGAGAGGAGACGCCACAAGGCCGGTCAGCCAGCAAGTGGGCGAGAGGAAACATCCAGCGATCATGACGACGTTGATGATGATAATGGCGATGACGCCAAGGCAGAACAATGGTGAGGAGACAAGAGGACATTATCTAGTGGACAGGAGAGGACAGTCCTTCGTCCTCAGCGAACTGTAATGGGTTGATTACTCGTGGTTGCTGTCTTCGTTTGGCAACAACCTGCAAAATCCTCTTTGTGTTTGCGCCCTCTTCTTCCTCATCATCATCTCCGCTCCCTTTACAGAATCAGTCACATCATAACTGAGCGACTCTGCTTTCTCCTCAGACTTCCCTCTTGTTGTCTTCCCTCTCCTCGGTGTCTCCATTCCCTTCATCCTGCTACTGTTTCTCGTCGATGTCGAAGTGTCATCTGCTGTTCCCTCTCAATTGCCCAACGTAGTTGTCTCATTCTTTTACCTCTGTTGTAATCATATCCCCATCGTTCTTCCGTTTTCTTCCCCCTTGTAGGTGAGTGGGTTGACATAGAGTGTTGATGAATGATTGTATATCAAGCGACCCTCAGCTACCTTCAATCAGAAACCTACCATCTCTTCTGTATCCTTTGGATCTTGGAGGAAGGGCCAGTAAGACCGGCAGCAAGCCAGCTCCCTCTTCATCAAGCAAACTCTCTCTTTTCTTTGCATGCAGCCTTGTTAGAGGATCTGTTATCAGCCACAGGTGTAAGATCGAAGCTTTATGTTTCAAGCGATCAACGGCCAACGGATGTGAGTGTGGATTGGGAAGAAGATGAAGATCGAAGAACCATTATCAGTGGCTTCTCCTTTGGCCCAGGGCTGAGCCCAATCTAGACGCTCAAACATGGAACGAAATCTCTGTAAGGAAAACCAGATACCGTTTGCAGAAGGCATTAACAAGCATAATAACGTTGCTTTTCTTTGCTCCTTTTCCTTTTTCCTGTTGACGCCGTTGTGAGTTGAGATTGTGCATTCGCTTGGCAGCCACCGGTTCGCCTCTGCACTCGAAAGCAGAGAAGCGCTGTCATAGCCGAAATTGCCAACACCTTTTGTGTGGACAAACCAAACACACAACATAGCCTGAAATGTAACATCATCTAATGCAGTAGAGCAAGTAGTGCTGAAGGGCGTGGATAGTGACAGAGAGGTTTTCTCATTGGTAAGAGCTCTGCTGCACTGTGCTGTTTCCTAGGCTGCCGCTACTCGCGACTATCCCCCACAGCTCTCTCTGTTTCTGCTCACTGCACACTCCTCCATTCCGTACGTGCCCGCTGTGGCTCAGATAATGGCCTCTCGCTCTGCACACACAGAAGAGAGAGAGGAGATGGAGGGAGAGGCTGCGTGAGAGGGAGGGGAATGGAGGGAGGGAGGGAGAGAGAGGGGGGGGAAGGTGGGGGCTGCGAAGAGAAGCCGACTGCATGTGTAGCCGTGAGGAAGAAAGAGGATATTGAAAAAGGGAAGGGAGGAGCAGACAGAGATAATGAGAAAGGAAAAAGGAGAGAACAGAAAGCGTCGACCATAAGAAGAGGCAAGAGAGAAATGAGAAACGTGTGGTTTGCGCTGGGGGGGAGGTGTGTTGCGTGTGTGCGGGTAGCTGTGTGTGCGTGTGTGAATGCATGTATGCGTATATTCACGCTCGCTCTGTCTGTGCGCCGCACAGACTGGATGAAATAAACAGGAATACAACCCCAACAAAGCTGGATTGCTTGTGGGCTGCTTGCCAGCAAGCAGGTCTCATGCTCCTCTCTTTCTCCTCTTTTTCTTCCTGCTGTACGACCGGCTACTTCGTCTGGACGTCTAGAACCCCGTAAGTATGCGTCGCTGGTCCCTGGGTTCTCAGCCGGCTTCATATTGTCAGGGTCTCTCTCTCATGTTCCAGCTCTGCATGGCAGAAAAGGAAGGGGTGGGGGGAGAAGGAGGAGGACAAGAGGGAGAATGGGAGGGAGGGGGGGAGGGCGGGGGGCATGTGTTGTATATGTGGGATTTAGGTTCAGCTGTCTACCACAGTCTGAATTTAGCCCCCTCACCACTAGCAGGATCTTTAAAGGCTTTGTTTCCTCCCTCTAGTTTTGCAGTGTCAGTGTTAAACAGTACTCTCACACAGAGATGTAAGGCTTGTTTAAAGGGCTCCCAGACTTGAGTGTCTGGTCTACCAGGTTGTGCAACATCTGCTTCGGTCAGGTGTGTTATGTTTTCAGATGCACTTTTTGGTTTGTCAAGCATGTACAAACATGACATAGAGTGACACACTTAGATAAACGACTGAGATGAACTCCTGGCAAGAGAGTAGACTCTGTCACGGTGTAAATATTTGTCAAAGCACGTGGGTCTGTACACTCCGAGGCACCCGCATAGGTGTAAAGCGCTGCAGGTGTGAGCGCAGTGTTTCCATCCTGGACCAGCATATAGATGCACAAAAAAGTCAATCAAGGTTAATCAAAGCTCTGATCATATGATTGAAAGATCTGTTATTTTGTGTGCAGTCCAGTATTTGTTATCTGCACCAGCCAAGCAGAGTAAAGTCCATTCTCAGTGTGCAGCTCGAGGTGCTTTAAACCCACGTGACTCATGTCTGTGGCAGTGTTTTGTATATGCAACTGAGAGAAAGAGGAAAAGAGAGTGTCAGTGTGACTGATTGTGGGATGTTAGGTTGTGCAGTGTTGCAGTCACTGTGTTTCAACACACTGCAGTTCTCATAACTGCCGTGCACAGCTACACCCCCCCTTCCTCTTTCCCGTCTGATGCCACTGATAGTGCAGACATGAGGCCTCTCACGTATTGCATGCCGGCTGTTCATTGCCACCCCCCAACCCCCCCCAACCCCACACCACCTCTTACCAATACCACTGCCACCCCCTGGGACCCCCAACAGACACCCGGCACAGAAGGTGGATTCAAAAGAGCCGAGCATACTGCCTGTCCAGTAATTAGCCACTTCAAAGGCTCATTTCAATAATATTCAAATGACTGGGGAAGCTGGACGCCAGGCTCACTTCTACTGTCATACACTGATGGATATACAAACAGAGGCCATGTTGGGTCTTTTCTGACTCTTCTGAATCAGGAACCAGTTCAAATCTATGTTGGGGTGTGAGACCGACAGCTAGCCGGAGGTTAGTGTGTGAATGTGTAAGGAATTATTTTTATCTCCAGCACTCTATCTTAGTTCAGTTCTTGTTGTGTCTTCCGTCAGTGAATGATTGTACTTGCAACCAGAATTTTGTTGCATGGAAGTTTCTCACTATTGTACAGTGTGAGGCATACAGCAGGTGCATGTTGTGTGGTTGTGGTACACACATAGGTTGAAGTTTTAGACATTGAAAAGGTCATTACCACAGTGTGTTGGCTTCAATCTATTGGGTTAACACAAGTGTATTTATAAAATGAGTCTGACATTATTTTCTTCTCACAAGGCTGTTAGATATGTTCAGCCACAACACGAACTCTGTCAATGATTTCTGAGCCTGCCCTTGGATTATCTTTGTTTGCTGTTTCTCTAGACACAGTTTGATAATAATCTATGAGGAGCTAACCTGGGCTGAATACTGTTTCCAAGTAACATTTTAGTATTCAAGTGAATTGGAGCACCGTAGTTGGCTTCAACATGTCAAGATTGTAAATGTAGTAGTTTTGTGAATCGCTTGCACCTTTTTTTATGGGGGAAACTTGTCCCCCTGGTACTTTAAGACTAAAATAAACTTGATGCTTGGAAGATGTAATTTCACACAAGTCCAAGTGAGGTATTTGCACTTTTTAGTGTAACTACTGGTAACTAGCCCAATTCTAACTCAGAGGAAGTGAGATAAGTGGCTGCACTGATCAGCTTCTGATAGGAGTTAACAACCGCCTGAGACGGTCTTTAAACCTATTCACAAAAGACATGAGAAGCAATCACTCCTTTATTTGTGACTCTTAGCCAGCAGGTTTATGAAATATTTAGACACTTCCCATCACACCTCTTCCTTACTGGACGCAATGTGAATGAACAAGCAAGTGAGCCAGCAAACCTCAGATTGTTCAGTGGTGTCCAGTGAAGATAACCTAACCTGCTCCATGCATCAGCGAACAGGCTATGCAACTTGTCACTTGTTTAAACCCTGGCTCTATTTTGACGAAATTTTCGTGCACCTCCGTACTATTTTCATTGCAACAGCAAGCAGTTGCTTAGGCTTGCTCAGAGTTTGAAAGGCTCCCTGAATGTCGTTGCTCATAGTATATCTGTTCTCTGTCTGCCAGACTTCACTCACTCACTGTATGTCGTATACTGGAATGCAATCCATTCCTGCAGTTAAAAAAAATAGCATCTGTGACAACAGTCTATCTAAAATACAGGTGTAATTACCATGTTACTTATCCAGTCAAAGATAGATTCAGTTATAGATCAGGTGGTAATGTCGGAAGCAGTCAGTTGTCACTTTCTTTTGCTGTATAAATCACTGTTAGCAAAGACAAGGATTTGTTTGCAACAATAGTTTGAAAAACAATAAAAGGTCAAAACATTTATTGAAAGAGGCCCTTATTTCAGTACAGTACAGTGAAGTGCATGGTCCAAACTCCTCAGAGAAAAACTCCTGTTTCACCATCAGAAACATACAACCTACTTTTTTTGACAAATTACACATTTTACTGAAGTGTAGTAAATTAAAATGAGGATTAGAGTCCCACCTGTGCAACATGGTTTGACCCAAATGACCACCTGATCGAGTGACACATTGTCATTACTGTGCTGAGCGCTGCGCTGTCATATGTGGGATTTTTTTGTTTGTTTGTTTAAATGAAAGTCAGTATCTCTGTACTTCTGCCCAGTGTTTGCCTTACTTATGCACTGTTTCTGGAGTCAGTTCAACAAAATAGCACAAAACTTGAGAGTCTACATTATCACTAGTCTTGCATAGCTGTCTCATTGGGTTGTTTTTTCTTTAAACCAATCACAATTGTCTTAGGTGGCGTTAAGCCCAGGATGCCACGACAGTGCCCTTGCAAAGTAGTGACAGGAGGGAATGTGTTATGGTGGAGAGGGAAGCCCTGGCATTGTAAAATGACTAAAGTTGTAATCAAAGTTGTGTTGTTGTTTCAGGCACAGTGCTACAGTTAAGTATGTAGCTATACGAAACTAGTTTCATGTAGTTATGGAGATTTTGAAAACGGTAATACGCAGGAATTGTGTTACTGTCTGAGATAGGTGGCCAATGACAGGTCTCATAGCCACAGTCTACATCCTGTGGGCAGAGCACATTATCCCCATCACTCATTTGGAACGTTCCAGAGAGCGTCTTGGGATGCTGTAGTCCTTTGTCCTTCCTTAAATGTTCCCAAAAATGTATGGGTCCTTTGACTTGTGAGGAAAAGGTGTGTAAGTCAAGTCAACTAAATATTTCCTGCGCTTTCATCACTGCATCAGTTTTCTCATGACGCGATTTAGCCTGTTACGGATACGGAAGTCATTTTATTGCACCATGTCATTTGCTCTCCAAACATTTATGTCCATGGCTTGTCTAACACTAGATTTGGTGCCCATTATGTCTGCATTCACCAACTGTGAGCTTTGCACTTTCACTGCTACACACTGCTTGCTTCTTCCAACAACTTAATTCCCATCACTTTGGTAGACTCCTTCTTTATTAGCATTTAGTTTTTCTTTAAATATTTGTTTGTTTTCATTAAATGTTGTATATCTCAGATTGGCTCAGATTATTGGAGAACATCATGTGAGCAGAACCATACCAGAAAAAACTTCCGTGCATATTGTTGTAATGAATGGTTAAACCCTTATTGTGAGTGTACTGACTGAACAGCTGTGGTGTTCAGTTGGTAAAAGGACTTTTACCAACCTGGGCAGAGTGGTCATTGATCAGTTGGCTTTGTATCTTAGACCCTGTGTGTTACAAATTATTTTAGACATACTGCTCTTCAGATACACAGGTAATTTTCAGTTTATCAGTCAAGTCCTGTTTTGGATGAAAATGTCTTTGGATTTTGATAATCTCTCCAGTGAGTAAGAGTTGCACTGCACACTTCACTTCAGACACTCAATTACGCTGCAGTTTGCTGCTCAAAAGACACCAATAAGCCTTCAATGAGCAGCTGGAAAACATATTCCTATGAAAGCTCTGTCTGTAAAAGAGGAGAATTAGCTAAGTTGAAATGTAGCAATTAAACAATAAGCCCACAAAGAGTAAGATAACTAAGATAAGACAACTTCAGTGTGTATTTTATGCCCCACCTCTGCCACACACAGTCTCTCAGCACTATGGGTGACATGTTTGTAACTCCAACTGCCTGCTTTGCATAGTCCAACTGATCTGGAGAACAGTGTCCATTTATAAGCAACAGTAAAACCATGTCACATGACTTGTGACTTGCTTGACAAAATACTTGCCTGTTATGAAAACACTCCACTGAAGCAATAGTTAATGCAGTTTTCCATAGCCCTACTGACCTGACCCTGCAGCACTGTATGTTCAGTGTAGTGGTGAGAGGGAAATCCTGGATAAGAGATTAGAAAGGAATGGAGTCTGATATTACTCTGATGATAGACATTTATCATTTTGTCAAGCGATTCTTGGAATACAGATACAAACAACAATTTATTTTATTCAGTTATAGCCATTATTAAACAGACATTTGGTGATTATTCAAAATCATGCCTAATATACAGCAGTGCTGTGCACAGACAGTTTGCAGGGCAGGTAGTAATGTGGAAAAAGGGGCATCACTTTCACAATTCTTTCTTTCTTTCTTTCTTTCTTTCTTTCTTTCTTTCTGTCTTGCACATGCAAAGTGCTGGTGCACACACAACGTGCACCCCTTCAAGGTGGTTTCTATCTGCCAGCACCAGAGGGCTTCATTAGCTTGAGGCCTAAGTACATACAGTACATGTGTGCACAGTAATGAGTAGGGAAATGTCTGGGTTACGTATGAGGTCGAAATATCTATATTTCATGCATCTAGCAGCTGTCATACATTCATTTTCTACATTTATCATTTATTGAATCAGGCAACAACAAAGAAAACAGTACTACACTGTGCAAATTTTAGTAGTCTATCAGGTAAAAAACCATCACACAACAGCTCCTTACACAAAATTGAAAATTGAAAATCTGAATAAATGAAATAATAAATCAACCAGTCTACCTTCTGAACTGCAGAGCAGGCCTATGTACAGTTACAACTACAGTTACCTCTCCTCTCCTCTCCACTCCTCTTTTTTCTCCACCCCTTTTCCTTTGCTCTCCTCTCTCAATTTGTTCTAGTCTTCTTATCATTCTGTTCTCCTCTTTAATTTTTAAATAGTCACATGCTAATTCTTATAATTACCTTCTAAATAAGCTTTAAATATTCTTAAAGTATCCCAGAAAACAGATGCATGCAGCTCGGCACTCCTCCTCTGCCCTGTTTACACACCGCAGCCCCAAACTGCATGTCTTTTTTGTTAAAATTGATTATCAGAGACGCAATGTGGGAGAAGTTAACTTTATTTCAAATTTAGTTTTGGTTTAAAAAATGTGGAAGTGGGAAAGAAATTTGCCGTCTCATTCTGCTCACACAGGGCAGCTAGTAAACCCACAGTTTACTTGTTGTTAAGCTCAATGGCGGGTTATTGCCTTAAATATACAGTTTTTTTCCGATGTTTTAATAGTGTTTTAATGTCATAACAGTGACAAGCAATGCTGAGGCTTAGGGCAAACACTTGTCGTTACCTGGCTATCCATTAAGGCAGGTCAGGGAGACGTGAAGTTGCTTTGCAGGGTGCTTGATTTGTGTACGACTGCCACAAGGGAATTTGAAGAGAAAGGGGCATGGGCTCCACTTAAATGCAGTTGTCGGGCACATAACACACTTTTGAGTATTAATGCCATGGGCCAAATTTAAAAACTGAACTGAAAAATAGTTAAAAGAAACAGAAAAAAAACATGTCTTGGAAAAAGTGCACTTGTCTAGACAGAGGGCAAAAGAGCACCACCTGAGGTCTATCTGTTCAAGTGTCTGATGTACAGTGTATAATGTTGTTTTACATATTGGATTGATTAAATTCCTAAAACCTCTCTTACCTCCCTCCATGGTTGTCTTTCAGACTGTTTGCGAAGTCACTTCAGTGGATGGCCCCAGAAGTGGAGGCCAGATGGAAATTGGGTCACATGACCGCCTCCAGGAAGGCGCGCTGAGCCTGGAACTGGCCAATGGGGTGAATCGCTACCCTAACGATGATGCGACATCTATGGAAACAGAGCAGCAGAGGGCAGGAAGCGTGCCTCCAAGGCAGTGCTGGGTGTCAGGACATGGCAAGGTCAGTGACACCCAACAACAGCAACCATGTTGGAACAGCAGCAGCAGTACAACCCCAGGAGAACCTGTCCACCACGCAAACATGGAGGATGCCCACAATCTGGTGGCTTTTTCTGCTATTGCTGGCTCCTTGCCTCCCTCCTCCTCCTCTCCCTGCCTCGTGCAGCCTAACACAGCTCAGCTGTATGAGAAGTTCACCAAGGAGATGGGTGCTGAGGGGGCCCAGGCCAAACTCTCTGCAGGAGCTCATGAGGGAAGCTGCCAACCTCCAGAAGACCTGAACACCCTACAGACAGCACTGAGCCAAGCCAAACATGGTCACAAGCCCCCCAACTGCAACTGTGATGGGCCCGACTGTCCAGACTACCTTGAGTGGCTGGAGAAGAAGATTAAGTTGGCAACTGGTGAGGATCAAGATGCGTGCAAGATAGCTGATACTCCCCCACACTTACAGGCTTACGCACAGCCACCCCGTTTGCAGCATCACCCTCAGCCCTACCCCAAATGAATGGTGGCCACCGCTTGTCTTCTTCATACCCCCAGCAACAACAGGGAACGCAAGGCCCTCACCCAGACCAAGTGCCCTGCCCCAAACCCCCAATTCCCTGCTCTCCCAGGTGCTCTCCATAGCCAAGGAAAAGAACATCAGTCTTCAGACAGCCATTGCCATAGAAGCCCTTACCCAGTTATGTGGTACTGGTCCACGAGCTGATGGCTGTCCAGGTCAAGCTTCCTACAACAGTAACCTCCATCACCACCAACATACCCAGAACCTCCCATCTCAGCCCCCCAATGGCACTAGTTTAATCCCGTCCTCTCCATGCACCCACTCATCTTCCTCACGCTCTCAATCCGTCCCTCCAGGACTACACACCATCCAGCAGGCCCCAACGTCCTGTGAGCACCACAGGCCCCAATCCCAAGGCCAGCCACCCCATGCTACCCCTCTGCCATCCTCTACCTCTCCCTTCCCAGGTCAGGGAAAACACCCAGGCTTCAGCCCTAATCCCCAGCAGTGGCAGCAGGGCTCAGGCAGAGGCTCTGAACAGAGGAATCCATGGATGTGTATAAAATCTGAGCCCCAGTCTCACTGTGTTGCTGCACCTCAAAGCAGCTCAGACCCCATGTCAGAGCTCAAAACAGCTGCTGGGTGACACCAGTGGCAAGTTCAGCAATGCTCATTTCAAGCCTCCAGTCACACAGCAGATCAGCTTGAACCAGAATGGAGGTATCCAGGCCCAGGACAACCCAGCATTGGCCAGGATAAAGCAAGAACCAGACTCTGGTGAGCACTACCATCACACTGCCTCCATGGGACATTATGGCATGGCTAATGGTCAGCAGCAGGGTCAGCACTACCATGGCACTCCCCTGTCTCCTGGCCAAGCAGCCATCAGCCACTCCACTCAGGCAGCTTTGCAACAGCACCTTCACTACAAGAGGAACCTCTTCTCTAACCACTCCCCTGGCTTTGGAGCACCAGGCCCTCGTGCACCTATGGTTTGTCAAAACTTGAAAAAATGGTGGCCACAGATGGACGCAGAAGGTTTGCCACATCTGGCCATCAAACAGGAACCCAAGAAGAGAAAAGGCAGCCAAGGATCTCCTGTCATGAAAGCTATGAGTGGGATGCTTGCGGTCCCTCCCCTGCCCAAACCCAAACAGATAATCATCAAGAAGACCAAGCAGAAAGCCTCCATGCCAACCTTCCTGCCTCAGACTCAGATCTCCATACAAAACCGCCAGTCCTCATGACGGACAGAGCCCCGGCCCTGACCAGCCTGCAACCAGGTCCTCTTCCCTCTCTGCCCCTCCACAGTAACTCCACTCAGGCTGCTGCTGCAGGCCTCCCTGCCCCAGCCCAATCTCAGGTATCCATTTCCAACTCCTCAATGACTCCCTCTTCCACTGTTTCTGCTTTGTCAGAACACACTCCAGCCCTCATGGGCCCTCTGCCCCAACCTGTGTCCCCTGTAGCCCATGTGAAGTCAGAAGAAGTGGGCAGCCTGGCCTCCAGTAACACCAGCACCACCACACCTGTGACCTCCACATCTCCATCCAGCACCTTACAATTACAGAGTGTCATCAACATCGACCCGAAGTATGAAGAACTGATCCGCCAGTTTGAGGCTGAATTTGGAGACGCAGTCCCAGACGTACCTGCCAGTCAGCCCATGGAGGAGACCGCCACAGCCCCTCAACCGAGGAACTGGTCCCAGACCACTCCTCAGGACCTCAGTTCCGCATCATCTTCCACCCAGTCAGCTCAGTCAGCTCCCTTAATTCTTGCCACTCAAGCCAACTCCACACCTCATCCAGATGATCAGGAGATGGAAGTCAGCAAGGATGAGTCAGGGACCCTAAGTGAAGCCACCTTGAACCAGGCATCCACAGAAGGCACTAAGAGGGATTTCCCCTTGCATCAGGAGGCCATTCTGGACAAGCAGCAGCAGCAGCAGCAGAGTGTGTTACAGGATACATTCAGCATGCCGTGTTCTCCACTGTCAAAACGCATGAAGCTTGAAACCTCTGGTGATATAGCAGTACTTTCCACCACATGCTATTCTGAGGAGGACACGCCCACTAAGGACAGTCTGCCTTCTTCTCCATCTCTCAGAGGCTTCTTAGAGTCTCCTCTTCGCTACCTAGACACCCCACCAAGACCTTGCTGCATACTCCTTCCAAGGATCTTCAGGCAGAGTTCCCCACCTGCACTTGTGTTGGTAAGTCACTGTTGGTGTTGGTTGTGTGTCTTCAGGGGGATGAGTTTACTGTCCATGAACATACTGTATTGGCACTTTTCAGACAAGTTTAAAGTATTAATAATCTAACAAATATGACACCACTCCAAACATAGTCATTTTTATTTCTTAGTGGAGATAAACTGATGTACTGCTGTAAATCTGATCAGTGTTACTGATAGTGAAAGCTTTTCTCTGAAGTGCCTTATAGCAGCAAGGGAACCACATATTCCAAATCTGGTAATGTTTATTTTTTGTACTGCCGTTTAAGCTAAATGTAATGCTGTCACTGTTAAGTGTTAGTTACTTTTTGAAATACACAGGTCCACTGTTGGGTTTTCCATTTCCCCATCTGCATCAGCTTTTCTGTCTGGATGTTTGTTGAGTGCGTCTAAGAATGTGTGTGTTGCCAGGGTGTGTGGCTGCGACCATCCAGACTGCGACAGTGTGAGGCACTAAAGGCAGCGGGCAGGAACAATAGCAGTGGTGGCAGAAGGAGCCTTTTGTGTGGGTTTGGGTCTGGCAGGCAAGCAGAACAGAGCCTTTGTTAGACAGAAAGAGGTTGAGTCCCATAGTTTGGGTCATACCCTGCTCAGGTTATTTGTTTACAACAGAGTAGGTGGCCATACAGTAGATGTATAGATCATAATACTGTATGTACCACATATTAAAGATAAATAAGAAAATAACAGATAAAGTTAGTGTAGGCGAATGCACCCTTTGATACTGTCATATTATTATAGTGTAAAAGGTTGAGTCTGTATTATTAAAAGACCCAGCCTATCTGTCCATTAAGTCATTAATTAATGACTCGGTAAATCAGAATATTACTGTGCAATATCACAGCTGCTGTGGGTAACAGTTCATTAACTTGGTGCAATAACTTGCACAATGAAAGATTTGTTCTTAGAGAAGCTATGAAGATATCATCACAATTTTCTTACATATACTGGGTGTTCACTGGAGGGCTACGAAGGGTTAAGGCCTGGTAAACAGACCCTTGCTATCCCTAAACATTGAAGAGGGTGCACAGCAGGGGGAGAGCTGCAGTCAAACACTTGCTAGCTGTGTGTTGTTACTGTAACCACCAGACAACAAGTCTTCATATAAAGCTTGGTTACACACTGCTCTGTCAACTCCCTGTAGCAAAACACTGCCTCCAACACACATAGAGTGTACAGCCATTATGTGCAAAGTACACACACAACCAATTTCCATGCAAGAATTTAGTGTGACTCCTCCACTTCCTGCCCCGAGCCACGCCCTGGTGCCTCCCTGCACCATCAGGGAAATGTGACCTCATATTGCCTCTGATCCAGAGACACACACAGCACTGTACATGATCAGCTAGTGCTGATCATTTACATTTAGAGCATTTAGCTAATGTTATCCAGAGTGTGTGCCACACTATGATAAAGAAGTGTTGTGTACAGAAGCAAGAGGAACACTTCAGTTGACATACAAGCAAGCTGTTACAGAGCTGGACAATACAAAGTCCATTAGAGACATTTAATGTAGGACACATTCAGCTGCTCAGTATCACATACTGTACAAATATTAGCAGTGAAGTCATAGGACGTGGTTTACAGCCACAGATGTATGTTGGACAATGGTCAAATGCACTCACGCATACACATACACACACTCATACACAACATAAACACAGATGTACACAGCCCCCACACAGACACACCCTTCCTCCCTCATAACACTCATGCAAACTGAGTCATTCATCACTACCTCAAAAAGCTTCTGCTTTACAAAATGTCTCCACACACACACACCACACCTGCAGTCACAGCCCACTGTCTGTGTGCTCATGTGTTTGTGTGAACTGGATGTTGCAATCAGTTGCTCATTCTCACGCTGCTCATAGTTGAGTTGACTTCAGCTACAAAGAGGATGTCTTTGTAGTTTTTCCAAAAATACATCAAAACACACACCTCTGATTTTTTTTTTTAAACAAAACTCGGTAACACCTGAAATGTGATTATATGCAAAGAAACTTCATTCTTGACTGAAGTCAAAGGACTTTTACTGTTAAATAGTTTGAGTGAGACATTTACCCCCAGCTTCAAGCAGGACTCTATCCAGGAGCTAGTAAATAAGGATTTGAAGCAGAGAAATTATTTATTTGATCAATGTAATGTGCAAAAAAACATGTATAAATCCTTAATATCACTGCAAAAAACTTGGGTCACACTGCTGATAATGTTGCTGCAAATATTACGTGGTATATAGTGGAAGAGATACTTTGCCGATTTTCAACCAGCCTAGCATATTATATTATTATATAGCATATTATAACATTGTAGAGAGTATGTTTAGACGAACTGTGGTAAACTAAACAGTGTTTATCAAATACAAACCAAATTTCTGTCACAGTATTGCCTATTTCTCATCTAAAATGTCTTCAGAAATGTATTTTTCATTTTTCATTGTTTGGCTGTAATAGAAGAATTTCACGAACAAGAGGCTGGCTGTTTCCTGTATTGTAAAAATGGAGGCTGGAAAAAATCAAACTGTGAAACTAAACAGTGCTGTTTAACTATAAACCAGCTTAATGCTTAACTGTGATTTAAGATTTTTTGTATCCAGCTGGCCGCCATATTGTTTCTCGTGTCAATACAGCCAAGCTCGCAATACTTTGCCACCACTGGGAGCGTTTATTTCTCTGATGCAGTGCATTGCATTGGTAGTTGTAGGGTTTCTGCCTCTTGAACAAAAGTAAATGCCACAGCTCTTTTTCTCTGTTTTCACAGATCAAATAGCATCAATTTCAGTTATTTGTGTGTATTTACTGCATAGACAAACCAGTTTTATGAAAAGACCATCTTTCCAGCAGTAAAACAATACTTTATGCGAAAGCATAGTTTCACATAATCTCTTTGGTGTTATTCTACAATTTGAGAAGAGACTTTAGAAGAAATATTTCCATATAAAACAGTACATGATAGTGGCTGCAGCCCTAGCACCTGCTGCTTTCTTATTGGTCAGTTCTGTTTAAGTCAAACAGCAAAACACATGTAAGTACAGAGACTCAAATTCGCTTCACTTCTTATCCGAGTGTAAGATAACGAAGTTGAAAATGAATCATAATGTAGCGTACATGTAGTATTAATGCTTGTATTATCTTAAAATAATAGAACAATCAGACTAAATAATGACAGTTCTGTTTACATAAACTGAAGTGTTAATCACAGAGTGGTTGTAATGTGCAGTACAGCTCCGGTGGGAGAATACATACAGTGTCATTGCTAACCTGTTGTATATTGGGAATAATTGTGTACATTTTGGTATGGAATTTGCCATAAGTCTTTTTCAGGTCCAGTTATGTGCTGTTTGTTTAACCTCTACTGTCTCTTTCTAGAACAAATCCTGGAGAAAGATGAAGGGCCTTACTACAATCACCTGGGATCTGGACCTACTGTAGCTTCCATACGAGACCTGATGGAGACGAGGTGAGCCTTCTCTCTCTTCTCTTCTCTTCTCTTCTCTTCTCTTCTCTTCTCTTCTCTTCTCTTCTCTTCTCTTCCTCCTACATGCTCTTGCTTTCTCTGCCTCTCCTCCTCCTCCTCTCTCTCTACCTTCCCTCCTCCTCACATTTTGTCCTCAGGGAATCCGTGACCCAGAATCCAGTAGGAGAAACAGGAAATATCAGCATCATCAGCATATCAGAGGCAGAGGAAAAAGCACAGGGGTAGCAGCAGATGATGGCTGAGAATGAGAGGAATGAGGGAGGATATAAATCCAATCAGAGAGAGGGAGACAGTGAAAGATAAAGACAGGAAGACAGACAGAAGGGAGGAATGAAGAGACAAATAAAAATTTTAGTATTACAGTAAGTATGATAGCAATGGTGCGTTATTTTTGCACTAATGCCGGCATCAGTTATTTATGTTATGTAACAGTCCTCAGAATTAATTAAGGCTGGGAATTGATGTTTTGAATGCAAATACAAACGAAGCTGAATTCCCTCAGTTTGAAACCTCAAATTACTGTAAACAAATGATCTCCCTGTAAAAATTGAAGGTAAAATCTATGTGCAATAAACAAGAAAGCAGATGACATTTAGCATTAGCAATCAGGAATTTAATGTCAATCATGTCACATACACAGTAATAACCGGACATTTTCACCAAACCAATTTAATAAGCTGTTGTTACTTTGCCTGCAACACATCAGCAGACTTGGTAATAAAAAGACAGATTGATTTGAGCAGTTTGATCTTCACAGGATTAGTATTTAATCAATTTCAGAAGGAACAGCAGAGAGCTCCCCAGCTGGTGATTTTGATAACCAAGGTGAAGCCACAGCCTCTAGAAATCATAGGGCTGGGTATTGTTTAAAAGATTACCAAACCAGTACCATTAAAGTGATATTGATACTAATGGAGTACTTCATTCTATACCTGTAATGTGAATGGAGTGCTGTGTAGAATAGCTATTCTTTTGAAAGTTTCAGTGACATCACCCAGCACATGCAATTAAAGAACACTTGCGGTGATTGGCTGTGAAAAACCATGCAAACAGTCTTTTTTTTTTCTAGATCTGGCTACAAAAAAGGATCAATGCAAGTTTTGGTGGACTGTAGAAGTTTTGATTTTACTTCCTGAGTTATTTTGGTTGATACCTTAATGTATCGAGAGTACCGATACCCAGCACAAGTAAATCATTAAATTATTGTTGAGCTATCTTACCATAACATAACACTGATCAAAGGTGATCAGCTGATTTTAAAGGTATACTCTGCAGGATCAGTTACTGTTTGTAAACATGCTGGCCAGTTAAAGTGAAAAAATAAGCCAACACAAGATTTAGTCTTGGTTGGCATTTGTCTTGCTATATTTTTGTTTTTTCAGCACTGTGTCTCTTGATGCCGGCTGTTTATGGTCTGTTACCTAGTCACTACCTTTTTGTAAAGCCCCAGCCTCACCTGAGCATTGTGGGGTACACATCCATAAACAACTCAAACACAGACAATAAGAAGAAAATCAGAAAATATAGGCAAAGTCTTTGCAGAAAAGCATACTCCTAGTGGGTCATACATGACTGTTGACCCACTAGACTCTCTGAGTTTGTACATTGTTTTTAAGGGAAATCCTGCATAGTTTATCTTCAAGAATTAGTGTTTTTCATATCCATTCTGATATTGTCTTGTGGAGTCTGTTATTTGTAACTCCAGACTGCATATAGACATTGTACTTTATGTAACCTTCTATTACCGGATGCCTCATTGTGTTATGCTTCATGTTAACAGTACTGAATAGTGTACTGAGGCACACATTTGGCTTTTATTCAGAGAGTCTGGATTTCAATAGGACCAATGAGTCATTAGTCCCTGGAGAACACAAGTTGAGTAAGGGTGGGAAGTTGGGCCAAAGACCACTTTCTGTTGTGTGAGAGATGACATAGATGTTAAGGCCCCAATGTCTGTAGCTGACCTTTGACCCAGGCCTGACCCCAGCAGGCCACCCCTGTGGTGACAGAGCCTACTCCACTCCCACTCTCTGAGCCACTTCAGGGTGATTCCTATTCAGCAGGAGCCTCTTGTGTTCACTGTCTCATCAGATCTGCTCAGGGCTGACGTTTTCACAATAGCAGGTATCAAGCAAGCAGGAGACCTGATATGGGCCACGAGCAGACCTCTGACATGTTCTGATGACCTATCCCGACCCCTACGCAACCTCTGACCCCTTCCCCCTCCTATACACCACATCACTCTACCAACAGACCTGCAGAAATAGACACATGCACCATTAGGACTACTGTTATGTAATCTCTCAGCAGTCCATTATTTACTTAAGCAGGTGTTCACAGACAGACACACAGAACAAAACAAATCAAAATAGATTTTGTGTGTTCACAAAATAATCTCGTGCATACACACGGACACAAACACCAACACAGAAATATTTCCAGGTGAGGACCCTCTGGCTGGCATTGTGTCGAGGCTAGTGGATTCTGGTTTGCTCTGCCGTGCCTGTGTGAATCTCAGCAGAGCCTTGTGAACACTCCTCATAAGCCAGTGCTGCTGAGGTTGGCCTGTCTTTGTCAGAGTTGACAAACACTACAATTCCCAGAGACTACAAAAATAACAGATTCAGAACAACACAGGCAAAAGCAATAGGTGGCATAAACAGAGAAAACTCTCTTGATGAGGTTAATGATGACAGAAAGAAATCATTAACTTCTACACAACAAGACTGTGTCTCTTATTAGAGCTATCACTGTTATTGAATGGTACTAGTTGACCTGTATCAGCAACCATTTAGCCAACTGAGCATGTTTAATTTGAGTTGTCAGATTGTTCTTTTCAGTAAATAGGTAAATTTGCACTTTCCTGTGCAACTGATCAGGCAGACAGCTAATTCATTGAAAGACAACAGTGTGGGTTTAGGTTTAGGCCACTTGATTGTTATCTTGGTGTTTCAGAGCCATAAAGTCAGGCATCAGGACAATCTGATGTGAGGAGATCTGGCTCCAAACACCAACTGTTCAAGTGGATGAACATTAAAAGAGCTAAGCTGTTTCTCCTCTTGTGTAGGTATGGAGAGAAGGGGGATGCCGTCCGGATTGAGAAGGTGGTGTACACAGGCAGAGAAGGAAAGAGCTCACGAGGATGTCCTATTGCTAAGTGGGTAAGTAGCATAATTATCACATCACAGCTGTCATGTGTTTAAAGTTTTGAAAGAGCCTTTGACACAGATGACTGCAGTAAGATAGAGAGCAACAGCCTTAAGACTTGGTATTCTCGTGGTGTCCTCTTTTTCCTTGAATTTAAGACACAGGTAGTATTTTCTATAAAAATATATTTTGTCATATTTGCATAAACAGTCACTTAATCCAGAAAGTAGTGCATGATAATCTGTGGAAAAATCATGTTCCTCCTCCTCCTTGTAGTGGCTCTGATTGCATTTGCTAGAATCTACCATGGCCTAAGTAAAACAACCACACATGTAAAATGAGATAGTTTGTCTGGTTACTAACATGGCAGCCAGGTCACAGATGCTCTCATTTTACAGCTAAACAGTACACTAAAATATAGAAATAGGCAATGCAGTAACAAAATCTTAATTTAAATGTGATCAGCACTGCCTAGTTTGGCAGATTGACCACAGTTCACGAGCAGTGACTGACATGATTGACAGCTGTGTTAGAGACTTCTCAGCTTTGATTTGTTTTTTTATTGATGTGCGGTGGATTCTTGTAAATGCCATCAGAAGCACTACGAGGAGGAGCGGAGCTATGATTTTATTCACAGATTATCTCGCTGATATGCTGCTGGGTCGATGAAGTGACAGTTTCAGCAAATTTTTTATAAAAGTTACCAACTACAGCTTTAAGATTACTTTTGAGAAGAACAGCCTGTGACTCAAAAAAATAACATTTTTGACAGTCTGTCAACAACTCAGTCAAAGCCTGATTGTGTTTGTGATTGTGAAGTGAGAGAAAGAAAAAAGATGCTTTTGGACTTTTGTCCCACCTGACAGTGATGACAGCCAATCAACAATGGATTTATGCAGTGTGTGTGTGTCTCAGTGTATAATGAAGGGTCCTGGGGAGACACCTTGCCAAGTTTGTCACCCACAGTGAGTAAATAAGTAGGAGGTCTCACTCTGTAACAACTGGCCTGGCTCCCCTCCTGTGTCACCCCTGACACATCCTGCTAATGACTTTATGGATTCAAAACAGCCAGCCTACTGAGGCAGGGTGCGTGTGTGTGTGTGTGTGTGTGTGTGTGTGTGTGTGTTGGAGACAGAAAGAGAAAGGCTGCAAAGATAGTAAAAGTGAAAATGAGAAGGCTTGCATATACCAAAAGACATTCTTCTTTCAACTGTTGAACTGTTGTGAGAGATCAGATATTACCGTTTCAAGAGACAAAACATTGGACATTTATATTTTTTGACCACTAGTGTATTTTTTATAGTACAAGTCTCTCCAGCTAAATTGATTCAACCTATAACATTACATGCAGACTTGGGACTGGTATCCAGACACCACAGCAGGTCAGATTTCAGTACAGGTCTAAAATATCCCTCCAAAATGCAGTGTAACGTTCACTGTTTGTCAGTGTGTCTGGTTCAGTATTTAAAAGCATCAGACATATAAAGGCAACTGCTTTTTATGCACTAAACAGCAACCTTTTGGTTGCGATGATGTAATTCTGTGTTACAATCAGAGCAGTGGAACATAGCGAGCATAAATTAAGGAGTTACTAGTTAAGAGCCATACCTTGTTTACCTAACCTTTCCTGGATGAGTAACAATAAATAATGATGCGCTGTGTTTCCTATTAGGTGATCCGTCGTGCCAGCGATACAGAAAAGCTGCTGTGTCTGGTGCGTCAGCGTGCAGGCCACCACTGTGCCAACGCTGTCATCATCATCCTCATTTTGGCCTGGGAAGGTGTCCCGAGGGCCCTGGCTGACAAGCTGTACAGTGAGCTCAGTTGCACCCTCACCAAATATGGCAACCCCACCAGCCGACGCTGTGGCCTCAATGATGAGTGAGTGGCTGATGGTTGCTTTTTGACACTTATTTTCTAACATACAAGTTTGTCAATGTGCAGAGAGGTGACAGGTTTATGTATTCCATCATTATATTGTTTTGCTGCACCTTCACTGCACCTGTATGAGGTTTTTTTTTCTAAACAAGCACTAAATAATTTGCTCTCAAATCATCTTTATAAGACCTTTTAGGAGGACTTATGCAATTAATGAGAATATGTTGAAAAGATCCTTGGTTTAATGGATGAATCAGGTGGAGGTTGATTGCCCTAATCTGTGCTCATGTGAGCATCCATGACATGGAAAAGTACTCCAGAGGCATCAAGCTAAATTTAAGCCAAATAATGTGTGTAAACACAAAAACATACATCCTATTCCCACAATAAGCCATAAATGAATGCTTGCACACCCTTGTTTAACATGGCTTAAAGATAGCCACTATTTGCTATCTGGATTTATAAATTAAGTCTTTGCTGTGTTCATACTACGAGGAACAGGCTACAAATCAATTTCAGTGGAGGTTGTTGAAATGAAGCCTCAAACTGACACCCAACACTTGTTACCACATGATGGGTGTAATGCACTTGAAATCAAAATTGAGCTAGCCTCAACTTTTTTTTTCATTGCTCCAATGACACAGTGAAGCATCAACCAATCATGTTTTTTGTTGCCAGCTGTGGTGCTGTGTTGCTTAGCTAAGTTAGCTGATTTGCAGTGCACACAGGGATGCAATGGGGCAGTGATATGTGATGTAAAGATGGGCTTACACATTAATCAAAAGGATAGATTTTTATTTGATAAATACAAACTGTAGATGAAAAATCGAGGTGCATTGTTGCAAGTACCAGACAGACATTAGCCGACGACATATGAACTACATCAACAAACGATTTAACAACACTTCAACAGCGATTCGACAGTAATGTAGCTGGCCATACTGTTTCTGTGTCAATGTTAGTGTGAACACAGTGTTATTCATTCCTAGAAGCCTCTTTGTTGTTAAAGTAGTTATAAACTGCATTACCTTAGTAACTGATGGCACGTCGTTAGGTCAAATTTTATGTCTGTGCTACAAATACAGTGTATAAATGTAATATAAAAAAGATATCTGTGGGGCGTTGGTGGCTTGGTGGTAGAGCGGGCGCCCCATGTGCAGGGCTGTTGCTGCGGTGGCCCGGGTTCGACTCCAGCCTGTGGCCCTTTGCTGCATGTCACTCCCTCTCTCTCCCCCTTTCACACTTGTCTGTCCTATCCATTAAAGGCTAGAAATGCCCCAAAAAATATCTTTCAAAAAAAAAAGAAAAGATATTTGTATTATGACACTTCTAAGAGGCTGTAACCATGTTAATGCGCAATCTCCCATCTGCTACATTTTTATATTCACTTGGCCTAATATGGTGTATATGTGATATAAAGCATGCATGGATTACACATATTGTATACCTCAAGCTAATAGTGTGCTCACTGTCTCCCCCTGCAGTCGAACCTGTGCGTGTCAAGGCAAGGACAGTGAAACTTGTGGTGCTTCTTTCTCCTTTGGCTGCTCTTGGAGTATGTACTTTAATGGGTGTAAGTACGCCCGAAGCAAAATGCCACGCAAGTTCAGGCTACAAGGAGATCGCCCTGAAGAGGTACAAGAGCCACTTGTTGTATAGCAGGATGTGTGTATAGGGTTTTTTATGATCATTATTTTATCTTAGAGTTAAGTCATGTTTGTCATCTTGAGTAATTTTAAGCTGCCATTTAATAGCTCTGTGACTTTGTGTTTGTTTTGACCTGTGATCTGTGTTTGTGCTCATCAGGAGGAAAAACTCAGGATAACTTCCAGCATCTGGCAACTGAGGTGGCTCCTTTGTACAAGAGGCTGGCACCACAGGCCTACAGTAACCAGGTTGGTTATACAGCCAATTACCCATCACAGTCTTCACACAACCTCATGGTGCCCTCGAACTACTCTTGTCACCTTCCTTACACACAATGAGTGGTTCTGTACACCACACCATCATACCTTTGGCTGTTTGCACAAAGACTGAGGAACAGAAAAGAATCCACTTACCTATTTTTATTTTTTTTTTTTTAAATATGGCATATCACATCTGTGAAGTGCGGCCTTTAAGAAAGGCACAAAAAGCAACTGCTGTTTGTGTGTCCTCCTTAGATAAATGTAAGCAAATAAAGTTATCCCTGTCCTCTTCATCCTCAGTGCCAGTCGGAGTCTAAAGCTCCAGACTGCAGGCTTGGCTTGAAGGAAGGCCGACCGTTCTCTGGAGTCACTGCTTGCATGGACTTCTGTGCCCACGCTCACAAGGACCAGCACAACCTTACAATGGTTGCACTGTGGTAAGATCACTCACCAGACTCAAGTTTGTGTTTTTAGAGTATTTTGAGGTGAACAGAAAATACCTTGGTCTTTTGTGTGAATAAGTTAAATGACAAATGTTGATGGTTTGTGCCTTGACAATGACATAGTTGACATTTCATCTTCTCCCCGTCCTCTCTCTGTTAGGTGTGTACTTTAACTAAAGAGGACAACCGTTCATTGAAAGGGAATCCTGAGGATGAGCAGCTCCATGTATTGCCTCTTTACAAGGTCTCAACGACCGATGAGTTTGGCAGTGAGGAGTCCCAGCGTCTCAAGATGCAGACAGGAGCCATCCAGGTGCTTCAAGCTTTCCGCCGTGAGGTGCGCAAGTTGCCAGAACCTGCCAAGTCCTGCCGACAGCGCAGACTGGAAGCCAAAAAGGCCAATTCGAGAAGAGAGAAAAATAAACTCATGCAGCAGCTGGGGAGACGCCAGAGAAAACTATGGTCAAGGCTGAAATGTGCATCACCGGTTCCCCTCAACCCCAAGGCAATAAAGGTTAATTGTTTGTTTTTTTTTTTTTGTCACTCATAATAATTCTGTTTAACAGATGTCCAGACTGTAAGGTAAATTATCTTTCAAATTGCTTGTCTTGGTACCTTGCCTGTTTGCTTTGATGCATTTACCTTAACCCTGACCTGCAACTAGTGTGTCACAAAACTGAGCTGCATTTGAAGTTTAGTTTGTAATTTAACTTTCCTTTGTCATTCAGCAATTATAAAACAAGAGGTGAAGCCCATCATCAAGAAGGAGCCCTTCAACGGATCAATAGATGGATACCCTGTGCAGGTAGCAGACCCGTTCAACAACATCTATCCACACCCTGCCTACTATGCAAGGGGAGGCCTCCCCCCAACTGGCCAGCCCCATGCACCAGACCCAGTAAACGGTTACCACCACAATCTGCCCGCAATGCACTATGGCTACTACAACTACCCCCCAGTGCACTTTTCCCCCCTAAGCTGAGGACCTATGAGGGTCGAAATGGCTCTTTGCCCAAAGTAGGCAGCAAGGCTGTCCAGGTTGACACGAAGCCTGATATTCAGAGCCTTCAGGCCAGACTGTCGCAGTCCTACCCGAACCACCCAGAGCAAGCCAACCAACCAAACCACAGCGCTTACATCCAGCCTCCAGACTACACCCAGTCCCGTCCTTCCTCTGTCTGCTCTGAACCCTCCAACAGAGGCACTCCAGTCATCAAACAAGAGCCTATGGATGTGCCAGTCAATGAAGGCACAATGCAGATCCAGGCTGGTGCCAACACACCTAGCACCACGCCCCAGCCTATGCCTTGGCCAGGGCACAAGCTTAATGGAAGTATCATATCCAACAACTGGGAAGGCCACCTGAACCCAAAATAGTCCTGAAGTCTCACTGTTGAACCAGGACAAGCAGCAGTTTCACCAGCATCCCCAGCAGCGACAGCCCTCTCCTTACCCCCAGCAGTGGACACCCTACCCTGGCTCAAATGCCCTGATGGCTTCCCCTGCCCCATCGCCATCACCCCAGGTACCTCCTTCTCCATCTCCGTCCCCTCACTTAGGCACAGTGCTCCCGGGTAACATACACCAATTGTCCACAGGCCCTGCCACCCCACGCCCAAGTACCCCTCACCATGGTACACTACATCCTGGCAGCTCTCACTCACGCTCAGTTACACCACAGCCAGGCACCCCGGGTCCAGGCACCCCAGGTCCAGGCACCCCAGATCCAGGCACCCCAGGTCCAGGCACTCCCAGGCACTGGGCCAGCCCTGCTCCTAGTCCTCAGCCGAATGCTTGGGCCATGCGGTCTGCGGCATACAGCCCTGGTTTGAAGCACAGCAATCCTGCAGGAGCCTACCCTGACAAGATCTGGTCCAAGACTGGGGAAAGTCGGTGTTCCACTCCCCTTGGGCTCCAAGAGAAGGCCTGGAAGTCTTGTGGAGGTTCATTAGCAGGCAGTACCCCATCCCTGCCCTGAGGGTCGCCTCTTCCCTGATGCCCTGCAGCAGTCAAATCAGGCCTGCTGGAATCCCAGCCGAGTGGAGAGTGATATTGAGAGCACCAAGGGCTGTGAGGACGAAGAAGATGAGGTGTGGTCTGACAGCGAGCACAACTTCCTGGATCCCAACATTGGTGGTGTAGCGGTAGCACCAGCCCATGGCTCTATCCTGATTGAATGTGCCCGTCGGGAACTACATGCTACCACTCCACTCAAAAGGCCTGATCGCTCCCATCCCACCCGCATCTCCCTGGTCTTCTACCAGCACAAGAACCTCAACCAGCCCAGGCACGGCCTGGCGATATGGGAGGCCAAAATGAAGCTGCTGGCAGAGCGAGCACTTCAGCGGCAGCAGGAAGCAGCTCTTCTTGGCCTCTCACAGGATGACATCAAAGCCCTCGGGAAGAAACGCAAGTGGGGGGCTACGGTGGCAGGTGCCAGTCCAGGACCTGGACAATCTAAAGACAAGAGGGAGGGGCCAGTGACGCGGTTAGCCCCCACCTTCCACACCTCGTCTATGGTTACTGTGTCTCCCTATGCCTTCACCCGCCTCACTGGCCCCTACAGCCACTTTGTCTGAGGTCAGAGAGACACAAACAGACTGATAGCTTCAGAGTGGTGCAGTGGAGGGCTGGAGAGAGCAATGAGCAGGATGAATGTCTCTCAGCCGTCCCGCAGTCTGGCATCTCTCTCCTGCCCCCTCCGCAGTCCCCTTGGAGGAGGGGACATTTTTATTGTTTTTTACCTCATGTCAGGCAGTGGTTTGGGCTTCAGACACACTGCCTGTGGTGCTCTTCCTCTCTCTTCCCTGGAGAGGAACTCCATTGCTTTTTCTTGTTCATAGAATTTTAATGATTCTAATTATTGCTATTATTATCAATATTATTATGATTGCTATTGTTACTGTCAATGTTGTTATTACAGGTATTATTATAATGAAGACTTGTTTGTTTTTTATTATTGCTGTTTTCATTAATGTTATTATTAATGATGTGATTGTTTTGGGTTATATATTTTTTTAAATCAATCAGTCTGAGTCAGTCAGACTCAGACAATTGCTTTTTCCATGTTTGGAAAACGTGTACCTTTTTTCTGTTTCTGATTTTCTTTGTTCTTGTCAATCTTCCAGCTGTACTTAGAGGAGGAGCCGTTATCTGCCTGGCAAGACAGCAAATCAATATTACAGTAATCATATGTACGCATTTAAAATTGGCTTTCCAGTAGGCTTGCCTCAAATATTTATCTCTATTTTGACAATATAGAGGTATGTATGTACCTATTTGAAGGGAGTTTAACCCTCCATAAAAATGTAATTTTAATTATTATTATTATTATCAACCTGGGCCTCTAATTCCCTGGTTTTGTGTTCACATTTTCATCGCCTAGGCTGACCATATTCAACAGCAGCACTACTGTCTAATACACAGAAGACAGTAACACTGTACTGGAATCTGCCAACATCCATTTTTAGATTTTCTATTGCCTCCAACTTACAAATACTGCATCTTGGTATTTGCGTAATCAGTGCACTTCAGCCTCCCAGCGTTATGTACAAATAGAACAAACTCTATTATTGTCTACACAACTGGTGAAAAACAGGAAAAAGAAAGAAGGAAAGACAGGGCTTCACCAAAGTAAGTTGTCAAAGCAGTATGGTGCTTATTAGAATTATCAGTTGGATTTCCACTGATACAAACGTTAGCTTTTTGATGTGGCCACTGTAGGAATAGACCACATTAAAGGACTTTTCCATTTAGAGGCCGCTTGTTTACATGTGTACAGCTGAGGAGCAGTGCTTGGTTTATTTTGTAACTGTGCAGAGCCCCTAGAAGGCTCAAACTGAACTCTAACGTTATCAAGAAAAACCAAGCACCACGATACAAACAGTAGGGAGATAATGCCCAGGTTAAAAAATAATTGGAATTGCCCTTTAAACCACATTTGAAGAAACCATTGGGTGCTTCTCTTGGCATTAGATGACGTGCTCCTCCTCCTCTCCTGCACCCCTCCAGCTTTCGACTGGTGCTCAGCTTCCAGCTCTGATCGATTTCCATTCCGCTACTCTTCATGGCACTTGTTGCTGTACTGAGGTGCTCTAAGTCTAATCTGGCTCAACTAGTATTAGCAAGTGAGTTTGTTTCAACCGATGTGGAGTAGCAGAATGATGAGATTTATTGCTTCAAGACTGGAAATTTGTCATGCAACGAGAAGTTAAATGGAATATCTTCCAAATTCTTACCTTGGTAAGCCTGCACATACCTGGTACTCCACAGAGGTTAAAGTAAGTGATACTTCTTGCAAATGCATTTTGACCCAGGTCTGCAATTACCACATAGAGATGGAACAGGTGGCACACTTCATCTTCCTTTAACATTCAAGTAGGGGTGAGCATCTCCCAGTGTAAACTCTAGAGGGCAGCAGTGACTGCCTTTTCCAAGTGGTGTGTAAAACAAACCTACAAGCACTTGACATCCATTCAGAAGCCAGTAGAGCCTTGCTGTGCTGCATTAACCACCCATGGCCAGTAGAGGGGGATCTCACACCCTGTTTGCTGACCATGGATGGGACCTTACCAAAGCAGCTTAAGGTAAAATTGATCTTTGTAAATGAAGTCTGGAGATGCTTAAGGGAGTCCCGTCCTGGGTTTGAGCAGAGGGAAACAGTGTTGAGTCAGCAGGTGCTTTTGGTGCTCCTACACACACACACACTCTGGTGCTCTCCTATTACACTTGATTTACTGTGAAGGGCCCACTCCTCCCTCTGCATGGTGCTGTCATCTTCGAGCAGAGGGAGCTGTGTCCTTCTGCAGACACCTTGTCACCACAGAGCCAGCTCAATCAAAGTGGCTGCCCTGTGGTCGCAGCTCTGTCACTGGGCTTCGAAAACTGGTCCCTTTTGAGGTGCTTTTGCAGTTTATTGTGGCAAAGTGGTTTTGTCTCAAACAAAGTACACTGTACAGGGCACTCAGTGCACTGTTGGTAACCCATTCACAGAGAAAACAATAGTGCTGAGAGCTAAAGGGAGACCTTGAGAAAACGACTGTAGCATCTGGGAGTTGGCTCCAAATGCAGGTGCATTGAATCAACGAATCTCTCACTTTGTGTGTGTGAGTGTGTGAAAATGACTCGAATGCATGGGTGCGTGAAAGAGGAAAGCCAAAGAGAGAGACTATTTAACAGCCCTGACAGAATCCCGTGAATCACTCCTTTTTGTTTTTAGGCATCAACCATGTGACTGAATGATTCATTCAAGCGGTGACATGGCTGACTTGCAACATGTGCCGAAAATGAAAATGAGCTACTAGATAATTGGATAAAGGCTGACTCCTGGCTGCTGGTGGTTGTTTGGGTCAAGGCCCTGGTCATCTGTGAAAGACCCTGTTACCTCTCCTGAGGGTCTCCAGCTCTCTACCTCATGCTGTAGAGACACTGGTCACAATCACAACTTGCTACTGAGGGCAGAGAATCAAGCATATGTCCCTTTGTGTGCTCTAGATCTCCACACTCATTTTAACCTGCTTTGTTTTTTTTACTCTTTATTTATTACTACATGTTGATGATGATAATGATTGTCTTTGATGTTTTTTTTTTCCTCTTTTTTTTATATAGCTAATACAAATTGTACATAGAGAAGAAAAGATTTATAAAAGCACTTTTAATCTTGATTTTAATGACAAAAAGAAAGAGCCGATTATTGACAACTTGAAGCTTAGTTTTTTGTTTTGTTTTTTTCTCAAGAGAGAGATAAAAAAAAATGTAAATATTAAAATATTTAGGTAAGATTATTTAACTGGTGAGGATAGTAACTAAACCATGAATGACAAGGGGGTGTTTTGAAGTCTCTGACAGCCCCCAACAACAGTAAAACAACACTTGGTCCCGAAGTGTTGTGTGTAAATGTGTGCTTAGTAACACTGCTGTTTTGCTTTCGTAAGTACTGTACCCCTTGTCAGCATGTAACTGACAGAGACTTTTCACTCTCTAAAGACAAATTCATTAGCCCGATTATGGAACATGAAACCACACTTCTTACTTACTCACTGACAGTCAAAATAACTGGAGGATCCCCTGTTTTGCAGTTCACTGATCAAAACCTCATTAAAAAAATAGGAATTTAAGAGTTTTAGAAAAGCTCGTCTGCTTGAACATTGTTTTGACATTTAACAGCAGGTGTCAACAACCCAAGGCAAACACTTAAATTTCATCTTTTAATCAACTTTAATTTTTTTTAATCAACAACAGTGATCTAATTGGCAGTAAGCTAAGGACATATCTAAAATGGTAGCCATAAACCCAATATGGGCTGTTTGTTGTTTAACGGAATAGTTTGACATTTCAGGTAAAATGCTTATTTGCTTTCTTGCCATGAGTTAGATTGACACCACTGTCATGTCTTTATGCTAAATATCTAGCTGGAGCCCGCAGCCTGATAGCTTCGTTTAGCTAGCTAGGCTCTGTCAACAGCTTGAAAAGTCCACCCACCAGCACCTCTAAAGCTTGCTAGCGTATTATATCTTATTTATTTAATCCGTTAGAAATCCAAATTCTAAACACATCAGGTTGTGGTTTTATGGCGGTTATATGCTAGGCTATTTCTTCCAGGTAACCAGCCAACCAGCAGAGACTGCAGTACGTCACTGCTCCCAGCACAGACACTAGGTGCATTTCCATCCACGAAAAAATGATGTATAATCATGACATACCATCACCGCAAGCTCTCTTCGTCATCTCCGGATGGCTTTTAACACGCTTATGTATGCACACAGGGCAGTTAGCTTAAACATTACTTGGTCAGAAATTTCTATATTTCCATTATTATACATTGTTTTACTTCGTTTGAGATTCGACTGGTGCTCTTATAATGACATCATCTCACGGTGCCCTCTTCTGCAGTTGCACCTGACTGGAGAATTAGCACCACCCACTACTTTTATCGATAAACCGACTCCCAGTAATAGCATAACAGTAGTGGTTTGAAAAGCACAAACATGTGGATTTTCTTTTGCCGATTTTCTAAAAGAAAATTGCATGACACTTGGATGGAAACCCAACTCTTGTCACACAAACTCCTGTAAAGTTGTTTTCTGTATAGACTAAGCAGTTTGGAAGTGCTAGTAGGCAGATTTTGCCCGTTTCCCCCTGTTTTTGCTAAGCTAAGCTAACTCCTAAGCTAACTGTAGCTTCATATTTAGCACATGGAAATGACAGTGGTATTGATTTTCCCATCAGAGTCTTATATTTCCCAAAATGGTGAACTATTCCTTCAGTATCAGCAGATTTGCCCTTTATAGATTTACAACAGATCATGTGCAGGACCACATCCAAAGGGGGGATGTTTAGGAACATAACCGGTAGTTGCAGAGTCAGTTGAAACAGTGGGCAATGTTTTAGCGAGTAATAGCCCAGCAATCTTTGTCAGTTGTGTTAGACTATCAGGTAAGAGACTGCCTCCCTGCTTGTTTAGATGTATCTATCATTATCTATTCTAGTTCTCATAATAGTAAGTATAAACTTGGCATAAAAATCATGACGCCCCTGGCGAACACACCGTGTGTTTAGTTTGTAATGAATCACATGATACACACATCATGACCAACAGTAGTTGAACTGGTGCAGGGGCTGGGACTGGTACAGTAACAGCCCATTTTAACCATAATGCATGGCCCACATTACACATACACACACACACACCCACAAATACACACTTGCCTAACAATGGGTGCTGAGGATACGGTGTACATGATATCTTAATAACTTTGTAAATTTCTAAATGTTTCACGAGTTTGGTGGTTGGTTCTCATGAGAGGCGCCTCCTGCCAAGCACGTACTAAGATGGAGGGGCGTCGGTCAGCTGGTGCTATGATGCTTCACCTTAAAATTCACTGTGTAAAAAAATACGAGGGATAAATGATAACCACAAATATTTTTCTGAGCTCTTCGAATGTCAAGAGAAGTATACTTTTGATTCAAGCAGTTTCACAGGATGGGAAGCTGCCCTGGTGCTGACTTTATGAAAAGTCTTTTGTTATGATGCTACAAATTTACATCTCTTTTTGAGGGCAGGGGGGCACTCAAACGGTTGATTACATACATTGATTATTAATATTCATTCAATATTGTACTTGAACTCATTAAAGCTAGGATGAGATATAGAATCATATTATATGAAGACTGTTATCTGGGTTTCACGTTTGGTACAGCGCAAGTACCAAAGGCTATTGAGATGATCTTTTGAGTATGTTGTACATGTTCATGTTAACTGAATGCTAAGATATTTGAACAATACAAAAATAGCAATTGTGTACTGCCTCCCTTCCTCTTCCTCCCCTGGTCATGCACTTCCTTTACTCAACCCCTCTATTATTCTTAACACACCTTGTATATTTTGTCTTTTTCTCTCTCACACAAACACACACACACACGCAAACATAAATATACATATGCATCTCACTGCGTGTGGCCCACTTTTAGAAGTCTATTGAACACCTAATTTAATGCTCCAAATTTGGGATAGAGACTTGGACCCTGGCCCGTACTAAAAAATAAAAAAATAAAAATGAACCCACACAACTGGCAGCTACATTCCCTTTTGAGTTTTAGGATTGTTCTTGGTTCTTTATTTTCATGTCAAGGATGCAGTATGTAAAAAAAGAAGTTTTTTTTGTCAGTCTCTCTCTCTTTGTAGCTGTATGGTGTATTATGTGAATACATAGTGTATGTGGTAAAAACCCCACAATATTGTTTTATGTTGCGCGATAAATAAAAACATTGAATGAAAAGATGTTTCATTATGTGACTTTATTTCTTGTTCAGATGTAACCAATTCTGATTTTGTTTACAGCAGCGCAGTAATGGTCAAGTAAGCAGCAACATCTGGGGGTTAAAAATGTAACAAACACAAAGTGCTGAAAAACTGCAGTTCCATAAATGGCCACTTGACGCTGGCTCCAAAGCAAAGCAGTCCCCCAGACACAGTGTTAAAATGCCCAGCTTTACAGCACAAATAAATATGTTTAAAGCCTGGTACAAGAAACAGTTTGGTCTCTATAGCTAACATTAATATTAATGGATTTTTGTATAACTCACCTGTTTACATTTTTTAAGGCTTGAAGTTGGCTGCTTGAGTAACAGGCTGTCTGTGAGCATTGCCACAGTCTTGAGTAAGATCCACCCCTCACTCCACACCTCCATCCTCTTCTCCATATATGATCTTCTGGCTCAAGAGAATAGAATAGTAACCCATTATATTACATATACATCAAGGATTTTATCCACATGCATTGTTTTGTGGATTGTACAGAGACCTTTACTGCACGTGAACCATGTTGCAGTGTTGCACATTGTCCTTGTGTGATGGTGGTGTGTGTGTGTTGGGGGTGCTGAGTGGGTCTGTATGTGTAAGTGTGTGTGTGTGTTCAGTGTAGCGATGGCTTGTGGGAAGAAGCTTTCTCTGAGCTTTTTTGTCCTGGTTCTGATAGACCTGTAAGGCCAAACAGGTGTGAAGCAGGATGGGTGCTGTCTTGACCACTCTCTGGAGCCTCTTCCAGTCCGCCTCAATGCAGTGGGCAAACCATACTGAGATGCAATATGTTAAAATGCTCTCTGTGGTTGAGCGGTAGAAGGTCACCAGCAACTTCTCAGTGACGTTGTTCTTCCTGAGCGCTCCTGGAGGTGCAGATGCTGCCGTGCCGTCTTGATAACAGCTGTGGTGTTTGCAGTCCAGGAGAGGTCGGCAGAGATCGTGGTGCCCAGGAAAGTGAAGGTGTGGACCCTCACCATTGATGTAGAGGGGGACGGATCTGCCCTGTGCTTCCTGAAGTCCAGGACGATCACCTTTGTTTTTGTGGTGTTCAGAGCCAGGTTGTTTGCCGAGCACTACGCAGACAATTTCAGGACTTCGTCCCTGTAGGCAGACTCATCTCCACCTGAGATCCGCCCCACCACCGTTGTGTCGCCAGCAAACTTCACTCTGGTGGTGTGTGTGTTGGGGGAGCTGGTGTGGACAGGTCTGCAGTTGGAGGTGTAGAGATTGTAGAGTAGCGGGCTCAGCACACACCCTCGTGGGGAGCTCGTACTCTTGGTTTGTAAGAAAGTCCTTAATCCAGTAGCAGGTTGGTGGGGAGTCCCAGGTCAGACAGTTTGCTAACCAAGCTCTCAAAGATGATGGTGTTAAAGGCTGAGCTGTAGTCGATGAAAAGCATCCTGACGTAGCTCTCCTGGGGTTCCGGGTGGCTCAGCGCCGAGTGAAGGCCGATGGCTATGGCATCCTCACTCGATCTGTTTGCTCTGTAAGCAAGCTGGTGAGGGTCAAAGGAGGGAGGCAGGCTTTGATGTGATCCAGGACCAGCTGTTCCAAGAACTTGGTGATGACAGGTGTGAGTGCGACTGGGCGGTAGTCGTTGAGGCTGACCGTGGCTGTTTTTTTGGGTACAAGGATGACGGTGGCAGACTTCAGACAGGCTGGGATGGTGACCTGTGTCAGGATAAGATTGAAGATTTTGATGAAGACCTGTGAGAGCTGGACAGCATAGACTCAGAGTACCTTTCCAGGAACACCGTCGGGTCCGGCTGCTTTCCTGGGATTCACCTTGCTGAGCATTCGGCACCTGCACAGTCAGTCATTGGGAGCTGGTTGAGGCTGGGATGATGTGGTTGCAGATGGCGACGGCCGAAATGCCAAACCTGAGGTTTCAGAATGGAAGTCCACAAACCAATGCACAAAATCATGGTAGCTATGTCCATTATTTCTATATCAGGGATGGCCAAACTACAGCCTGTGGGCGAATTGTGGCCCGCTGCCTGTTTTTAATGGCTCTCGGAAAATTTTTAAAGTAAACTAGAATATGGCTTGAAAACTTTTCTGATGATTAGCGCTGTATGTACATTGCACAGCCTGTTAACCGTGATGTTGCTGTTAGTCCTGCCATTGCATGCACTTCTTAATTGTAACACTAGATGTCACAAATTGGCCGACAATGATTGGTGTCTAGTCGATAAAAACGTGTAATATGTGGGTTCACCAATTCACTACTGTACTGTAATGTCAGATGTTAAACTGTTCAGCAGTGTTGATTGTGATTTTTTTCATGGCAAATTGGCTTTTTTGGTCCAGAAAAACTGATTATCTGGCCGTGTAACTGGTTGAAAACTATGCATTTACCATTGTTCAGCCAGTGATTCATTATGTTTCTGGGTATAGCCCACAGTCAAGAAAATTGACCACCCCTGGTGTATGTGGTCAACCTAGCGTTCTGAAGCTCTCAGAGTCTGCACTTTGTTCCAACAGGAAAATAGCTCACATAATTTCACTGATTGTGCCTCCACTTTGATAAGTAATCTCAGGTTAGCCTCATCACAAGGATCTAATAGGAGGCAGAAATAGAAAGCTCCAGAGAAGGTTACGATGCACTCTGTGCACCGTTTCTCTGCCACCCAAACAACTTACCTGCTAGAAAAAGGGCACCAACATGCAGAAGGTTTTCTAGCCTGTATGGTAGCCTATATTGCACCGCATGTTTCCTCCACCAACATATATTCTTGTCTACCATAGGGGCATCAAAGACGGCAATTTTGCAGCATTTTCTGAAAATAAGGGCACGAATGGGGTGATCACCTTGTCACCCTGTCCTTTCCCACTGGCTTTTAAGGGAACAAACCATTGCGTAGGCTTTATTGTGCATCTGACATTCACCAGCAGCAACACGAAACAAATTGGAGAAAATTGGACAGGCCATTTGCTCAAATCAATAAACATAGAACTGTGCAACAGATTTCCACAATCTGTCCATGGAAGGCCTGTTTACTCTCCTGCATTATCACATCAATGTGTCTAAATGCACTGAAGAGGTCAGCAGTAACAACATAGGTTTGGTGTCTGACCTCAAAGTTTTTCAAAGAAGGAGATGCAGGGATTGCTTCAAATCTAAAGAACATAAAAGCACAATGTGCGTTCTTGGATAAGTGACTATAATCAAGAAAGCTTCTGTGTGTGCAGTCTGACAGTATATGGTGTGGCATGGGCTGACAGGAAGCCATGTGCTAGTCCATTCAAAGGCTTTAAAAGCCAGGATGAGTGCTTTGACATGTGCATGTACGGACAGAAGATTGAAATAGGTGCATGAATCAAATTTTCAATATCTGATCAAGACAAATGAACAACAGATGTTGATTTGTTCACAGATGTTGAAAAGGTGTCTTGACAGTAGACCTAAAGGAATAAACTGACATTTTTGGAGGTGCTCTGCCTTGCTTTCTTGCCTGTGAGTCAGATGAGAAAAGTTGATACCAGCCATCTTAAATTAGCTTAAGACAGGAAGCAGGGCGAGACAGCTGGTTTGGGCAAGAAATAATCAGCAAACACTTGGCAAAAAGCAAATAAGCAAACACAGCAACAACGTAACAAGCTACATTATCGCAGAGTCTCCGCTCAAAGTGTTTCTTAAGTGCTTGTTAACACCATTATTTCATCACAGGCTTCTGTGTCTGCTACTTACCACAAAGCACTTAAACTGAATGTCTTCTAAAGTTTGAATTTGGTCAAAAAATATCTATTGAAAATCACATTTTGTTGCCACGTTGGATCCACATGTGCACTGCAGTGCACATACAGCTAGCACAGCAAATGCTATGTAAGCTACATACTGTAAGACAGTACCACAGCTAAAACGTGATTGGTCGTTGCTTCACCGTGTCATGTGAGCGCTGAAATCTGTTGAGACCAGCTGAACTTTCATTTCTCACCTGCTTCCATTGAAAATGACTTGTAGCCTGTTGCTGTGTCACTTCTGGTTTGAACACAGCATTCGATGCAAGTGCCGCCTTTAACACAAGTGATCAAAATATTCTTGGTCTTGGTGAGTGTTTTAAATTGGTTCTGCTCTTACATATTGGAGATACATTTTTTGTAACTATGGAAGATCATGTATGAAAGAAATATAAGTTACCTTTTGGTGTTGCTCAGTGAAGCTACCTTGGTCGTCTTCCTTTTGTGTTGTACATGCTTCCTTAAGGTGATCAGAACATTAGCTTAATTTCCACATTCATGCTGATGTAAAATGGACTTGCATTTATATAGGGCCTTTCTTGTCTTCTGACCAGTCAAAGCGCTTTCACATGATGTGCAACATTCACCCATTCATTCAAAAACTGATAGCAGAGACTCCCATGCCAAGCTGCTCATCAGGCTCTAATTCTCCTAATCATTCAGATGCACATTTGGGCACCTATGGCACAGCCTTTGGGACAGTTTGGGATTCAGTATCTTGCCCAAAGATACTTTAACATGCAGACTGGAGGAGCTGGGGATTGAATTGTCGATCGCCCTATCAATGGACGACCTGCTTTACCTCCTGAACCACAGCCGCCCCACACATGATGACACATTGCTGTGGATTTTGTTGGACCCAGATGATAACCAAATCCTTTGCCATTTAACAACTGGTTTGGCTGATGCAAACAAAATGTGCTCTCTAGTTGGTCCACAAACAAAAGACATACATTCACCAAAACCTCAACAGGATTTACAACATGATAACACTGAAAGCCAACAGCACAAAAACTACAATTAAATTCCCCAGTATATTAAAAACACAGGATTTACAGGAGGAGCAGTGATTATGGAAGCTGAAGTTTTTACTGCGCCTAAAATCAGCTTATCATATTTGATGTGTATTTGGGAGTGTGCTTACCACACACAGAGCACAACCTGCTTATTATCACATGATCCTGTCATGATGACCAGGCCATGAAAATATTATACTAAATCATTTTGTAAAACCCTGATACATGCATAATAAGTAGTGAGACGTCTGAAAGTAGTGAGATGGCTGAAGGAGTTATTATACCTTTTATTCTGTCCATGAAACTCAAAGAGATGTAGCACAAGGCTGGCGGACCTACGGATGGTCCCCAACGGATGATTTGGTGGTCCTTCAGCGGAATCCGCTGGCGGGTGCCTTGATATATGCACATCGAGGAGTAGCAAGCGGACTTCTGTAGTGATTAGTAGCGTAGAGGACAGCAGTCCGCCAGTAATCCGAAATGCTTCCAATGGCAGGTTCCAAGTGGACCTCTGGTGGATTAGTAACTTCAGAGACAGCGGTACACTTGTAATCCAAAATGCTCCCACTATTGCTCCACCACTATTCCACCAGTATTTTATAGTCTATCCTCAGCCCATAGGCCAAGACTTATGGCTTGCTTCTTTATAAAACCCCCTAATAACCAGACATTTACCCTAATAACTGTTAGGGAGGAAAGTGGTGGCTATATCTTATTTAGAAAGAAGACAGGACGGTGTCAGGACAAAGGACTGAAGAGGTCAGAAACTTCTCTCTGAACTGTATTGTGATCCAGATAGCAGTGTAGTTAGTGTTCTGAAAATAAAAAAATAAATGGCCATGCCATTCTAGTATACTGTATGCTAAGGAACATTAATGCACATCTTAAGAGGAAATTATTTCTCCGTATCAAATCAACATCACCTCACCGCTGAGCATGAATGGTACTTAGCCTACAGCAACTTATGAAGAATCATACATGTGAAACACTTGGTAGGACCAAGGCATTCTTCTTTAAGATTAATAAATCTTTAATTGAATTTTTGTAAATCATTATGAACAGACAGCCAACACCTCTACAGGAGGGCAGCACAGTGAGACAAAAACACTTAAAAAACAGGATTTTAACCAACTTTATAAGTAAATGCATACAGAGCAACGTGGAGTGGGCGACAATGCACAGCAGTGTGACAGCTGGTGGAGAATCAGAGTCTTAAATGGGCAGAAATCATCTGAAATCATCTTTTATACACACATGCTCACAAACACACACATACACAGAAATGTCAGAAATCCTACACAAACGACAGTGGCTGGGAATCGTATTGACTTGCAAACCAGCGAACACATGGAGGCATCAGAAGAGTCAAAAATACACTGAACAAAAATATAAATGCAACACTTTTGTTTTTGCTCCCATTTTTCATGAGCTGATCTCAAAGATCTAAAACATTTTCTATACACACAAAAGACCATTTCCCTCAAATATTGTTCACGAATCTGTCTAAATCTGTGTTAGTGAGCACTTCTCCTTTGTCAAGGTAATCCATCCCACCTCACAGGTGTGGCATATCAAGATGCTGACTAGACAGCATGAATATTGCACAGGTGTGCCTTAGGCCGGCCACAATAAAAGGCCACTCTGAAATGTGCAGTTTTATCACACAGCACAATGCCACAGATGTCGCAAGTTTTGAGGGAGCGTGCAATTAGCATGCTGACTGCAGGAATGTCCACCAGAGCTGTTGCCCGTGAATTGAATGTTCATTTCTCTATCATAAGCCATCTCCAAAGGCGTTTCAGACAACTTGGCAGTACATCCAACCGGCCTCACAACTGGAGACCACATGTAACCACACCAGCCCAGGACCTCCACATCCAGCATGTTCACCTCCAAGATCGTCTGAGACCAGCCACCCGGACAGCTGCTGCAACAATCTGTTTGCATAGCCAAGGAATTTCTGCACAATCTGTCAGAAACCGTCTCAGGGAAGCTCATCTGCATGCTCGTCGTCCTCATCGGGGTCTCGACCTGACTGCAGTTCGTCGTCGTAACCGACTTGAGTGGGCAAATGCTCACATTCGATGGCGTCTGGCACGTTGGAGAGGTGTTCTCTTCACGGATGAATCCCGGTTTTCACTGTTCAGGGCAGATGGCAGACAGCGTGTGTCGCATCGTGTTGGTGAGTGGTTTGCTGATGTCAACATTGTGGGTCGAGTGGCCCATGGTGGCGGTGGGGTTATGGTATGGGCAGGCGTATGTTATGGACAACGAACACAGGTGCATTTTATTGATGGCATTTTGAATGCACAGAGATACCGTAACGAGATCCTGAGGCCCATTGTTGTGCCATTCATCCACGACCATCACCTCATGTTGCAGCATGATAATGCAGGGCCCCATGTTGCAAGGATCTGTACACGATTCCTGGAAGCTGAAAACATCCCAGTTCTTGCATGGCCAGCATACTCACCGGACATGTCACCCATTGAGCATGTTTGGGATGCTCTGGATCGGCGTATACAACAGCGTATTCCAGGTCCTGCCAATATCCAGCAACTTCGCACAGCCATTGAAGAGGAGTGGACCAACATTCCACAGGCCACAATCAACAACCTGATCAACTCTATGCAAAGGAGATGTGTTGCACTGCGTGAGGCAAATGGTGGTCACACCAGATACTGACTGGTTTTCTAACCCCCTCAGACCCCCCCAATAAAGCAAAACTGCACATTTCAGAGTGGCCTTTTATTGTGGCCAGCCTAACGCACACCTGTGCAATATTCATGCTGTCTAGTCAGCATCTTGATATGCCACACCTGTGAGGTGGGATGGATTATCTCAGCAAAGGAGAAGTGCTCACTAACACAGATTTTGACAGATAATGTAATTATTATACACACACTCACACACACACACACACACACACACACACACACAGACTCACATGCTGTGAAAAGTGAAAATTTTTCCTGAGCCTGAATTTCACATGCGTGAAACTTTTTTGTATGCTTTCAAAGCACAGCCTGCTGGGATGTTTCTATGTATACTGGCATCAGAAGGGCTCTTTAGGACTAAGTACATACAGTACATGTGTGCACAGTAATGAGCAGGTGAAATGTCTGTCTAGCTTACATATAAGGTGTCTCAAGATTTAGAAAAATACAATTTTATTGAACGTAATAAAAGTAAAAAGTCACTTGACATGCTGCTGCTTTGTGCTATGACCTATCTAAGTGCTGGAAGTTGTTACTTACGTGACAACACAAGCTCCGCACCAAATGAATACCGCGCTGGCTGCTGTGTGAACAGTGTGTTTGTCTGTGTGTAACAGCAGTCTGTTGATGGTTATTTACACAGTGTCCATAACAATAACTTTGTCAGCTGACAAACTGCACCGGGCTCGGGGTCAGGTTATGTCAGGAAAATGCGGCCTGAGACGCTCTAGCGTGCTCACCTGTGTGTGTGGCGGAACTCTACCATGCGTGATACAGAGAGCAGAGGAGAACTGTTAACGCGTGACCATGTAGAGGCAGAAATGACACGATGACATAACATGATAAATAATATATTGTTCTGTTGATATATGAAGTGTCTGTCGCGCAAAATAATATGACTTTAGTTTGTGAAGAGGTAAGACGGAGGCCTCTCCTATATTGGCTACTTTTCTCGCAAGTGTGTGACTTGACCTGGATAACGGTTAAATCAGCAGCAGCGGTCATATTTCAGCAGCGGCAGTGCACCGCTGCTAGTTGCATACAGGGGAAACACTGCACGGCATGCTGTTTACTCTCAGTGTCCGATAGCTGGCGGTCAAGCTAACACAAGCTAATCATTCAAACGCAGTTCAATTGTCCATGTCTGTTGCACATTCACCCACACTCATTTGGATATCAGGCTGTGACAGACACCTAGACAACATGTGCAGCAGAAATGCAACACCAACAACTGTTTTTAGACCCTCACCACTCAGCTCTTATTGGCCAGCTGAGTTTGATAACACTAGACTATTGGTGGAACTACCCATGTGCTTCGCTGAAAATCAGAAGATGATTCGTGAAATGCTCATTTTTGCCAGGTTGTTGCCACAAAAAAAAACAAAAAAAAAACAACTAGAAATGTCCGTCAAGCCTGAAATGCAGTAATACTTGGTTAAAGGTCAAGTGAAAATAACTTGAGCAATATCATGAGCTCACACACATTCTCAACTGAGAATAGAAGAGTTAACCGTGTTGACATATGAATACGTAACACTTGGTAAAAGGACAAGTGAAAATGACTTAGATATACAAACATCACTCCCACTGATGTGATATTGCTTCAGTGAAAATAACCTGAGCAATAAGATGCTCATGCCCACACACAATCTCGTGCACACGCTCACACGCACCATGCACACACGCACCATAGCGCCTTCAGCTGGAGTATCATGGGCACAGGAGCTCTGGCTGTGCTGGGAGAAACCAGTGGATGAAACTGATGGGGAACTGAGAAGAGAAAATCTAACCGTGTTGAAATAAAAAGACAGTAACACTTCGTAAAAGGACAAGTGAAAATTACTCAGATATACAGTACTCACACGTTTCTTCAGAATCTTATGGGCGCTGCCATGACAGACCGAGGTGAAGTTAGTTTTAAGTTGGATATTCGACAGCCATTCGCTCATTTCAAGTGCACCCGTATTTCAGACTTTACAGTAAATGCAAGCAGACAGATGATGGTTACAGCGTGTACCGACTTCCCGTTTTCAAAATAAAAATGTGGGATATTTAAAGCAGAGATACTGTGTTTAAAGGCAATAAAAAGAGACGTATAAATTATAAATGAGTTAAAATGTAAAAACAAGAGGCGTATCTCATGCAGCCAGCAGAGTACTATGATCCAACACTGATGTTGAGTCAACTGATCATATTTCCTGGAAGCTATTGAGCTAAAATGCTAATATTTATATATAACAATTAATAAAAAATATGAACGCATTTAAATTGTAAAAACAAGAGGCGTATCTCATGCAGCCAGTGGAGTACTATGATCCTACACTGATGTTGAGTCAATTGATCATATTTCCTGGAAGCTATTGAGCTAAAATGCTAATATTTACATATAAAAATAAAAAAAAAATATGAACAGATTTAAAGTGTAAAAACAAGAGGCGTATCTCATGCAGCCAGCAGAGTACTATGATCCTACACTGATGTTGAGTCAATTGGTCATATTTCCTGGAAGCTATTGAGCTAAAATGCTAATATTTATATATAAAAATTAATAAAAAATATGAACAGATTTCAAATGTAAAAACAAGAGGCGTATCTCATGCAGCCAGTGGAGTACTATGATCCTACACTGATGTTGAGCCAGTTGGTCATATTTGAGGTGCGGAACCACCTCAATGTCCACTCCACAAATGTTTACAAAATCCTTTTTATTTTATGTTTTAACTTTAAAAATTTTAAATCTGTTCATGTGGGATCATAGTTTATTGCCTTTAAACACAGTATCTCTGCTTTAAATATCCCAAATTTGTTTTTCTCCTGTCTCCTTGCATTTACTGTAAAGTCTGCAATACGGGTGCACTTGAAATGTTGGAGTGGCTGACTCGGAGTCAGTCTGGGTGGTCCGGATGAGTTTCGCCCAGAGCGAATGTCTGTCGAATATCCAACTTAAAACTAACTTCATCCCGCTCCATGACCGAACTACTTCCGCTATCCTGCAACCTGTTTCCGGTTCAACACCGCCGCTCACTCAGCCTGCCGCGCGAGCACGAAAGCAACAGGTGAGCTATCGATAAACTAGCACCGTAATTCGTATTTTATTGGAAACATGGGTTCAGGCTCAACTTGCGCTGTTGTCGGCTGCCACAACAACTCCAAAAAGCTCAAGATTTTGTCAGAAACCGTCTGTTTTGAACACCAGAAACTTCGCAAGACATGTCCGTGCCCTGCGCCCTACGCCTTGCACAGCATGCCGCGCAAGGAGGAGCGCAGGCTAGCTTGGCTCGCGGCGTTGAAACGAAAATATCCTCCAAAGAAAGTTTATGTTTGCTCTTTTCATTTCGTCGATAAAAAGCCCACCGACCTGCACCCCGACCCCGAGCTTTACCTGGGCTACGACCGACCTCCGCCCAAGAAGAGGCGCAAGCTAGTCCGTGGCCGTACAACTGAAACGGCTCAGCAGCAGCAACAACAACAACAATATGGACCTGGTAAGTTATTTCTTGTTTCATATATATTGTTATTTTCTGTTTTACATATATTCTGTGTGGTTCTGTAGCAGAGAACTTAGAAGTAAAACAAACTATTATAAATTATTCACTTATGTTACAGCTGTTAATCTCAAACAGGTAAACGTAAGTTAATTATAACTTCAACAAATGGCTGGTAACATTAACAGCATGAATTACAATTGCACTTAGGAACAATTTCGAGGTACTTTTACTTATTATTTCCATTTTTTTTATACTTTATACTTTATACTTCCACTTCACTAACATTACATCTCAGAGGCAAAACATTGTACTTTTTACTCCACTACAGCTTTAGTTACTAGTTACCCTGCAGATTTAATTATCATTACAAAACATACATTAACTGGTAAATTATGATGTATTGTTGTAGGTTAAGCTACCCAGCAGCATATAAAGTAATGAAATTCAGCCCACCTTTACCAACTGCACCATTAAATTTATGAACAAATTTATGCATTACTAATTACAGTCCAATGATATGATTATGTAATGGACAATTCTGCATGAGTATTTTTAAATTTGGTACTTCAAGACCAGTTTATTTCGATGCCAATACTTTTGTACTTTTACTTAGGTAAAATGTTTATTGCAATGTCCTCTACTGGGTTCAACATGTGACATGTTATACTTGCTTGTCTACAGTGGTTACTATCCTAGTGTGTAACTTATATAAAACTAAAAAATGCTTTTTCGTTTTATCTATGACTTCCATATGTATCCAGCACCCAGCCTAATGGACACTGGGATGTGTGTGTCTCTGTTTTTGACATGTTACTAGTGTGTAACTTAGCCATACTTTTGTGTTTTTCAGACTGTACACCTGACTTCTCTTCAGCTGCCTCAGACCAGACCAGGAGCTCAGGTCCTGCACATCCCCCTGACCCACAGATGCGCTCGGTCCATACACAATGGCCGGACCCTGCACGACAGGATCATGATTATTGCCAGACGGCCAGCAGAAAGGACATGCAGGATAAGATGACTCAGTGTGATGAGATCGGCTACTTCCTGCTTCAAAGTGATGCTGATGCTTTGCTCTACACTGGTATATCCCTAGAAACATTTAACTTTCTTGTGTCATCTTTGGAAGGGTATGCCAATAATTCATTTACAATGTCTGTGCAAGATCAAGTTCTCATGACACTTATGAAATTAAAGACCAACCGTGTGTAGTAGGTGATCTGAGTAGACAGTTTCATGTATCACTGAGCATGGCTAGCAAAATAATCTTATACTGGATTGACAAACTAGAGGAAGTTTTGCGACCTCTAATTCTATGGCTTCCAAAAGAAACTATTCGTGCAACCATGCCTGCAGGTTTTAAGAGTAACTTCCCTAATACAACATGCATTGTGGACTGCAGTGAAAGCCTCTTACAGAAAGCCAAAAATCTTGATTCAAGAGGGGAATCATACAGCCATTATTATTCACATAACACAGTGAAATACCTGGTAGCGGTTGCCCCATGTGGACTAATTATGTTCATTTCTCCAGCATATGGAGGGCGATGCAGTGACAAATTCATCACCATGGACTCAGGCATATTGGACTACTTAATGCCTGGAGATGAGGTAATGGCAGACAGAGGCTTTACCATAAAAGATTTGCTGTTTGAGAGAAAAGTAAAATTGGTAATGCCCTCTTTTACAAAAAAACGTGGACAACTAACTGAGGAACAGGTGACAAGCACCAGACAAATTGCACATGTAAGAATTCATGTTGAAAGAGCAATCAGACGTTTGAAAGGATACAAAATATTATCGCAGGTTGTTCCGATTAGCATGGCTCCTAAAACAGACAAGATTTTAAGAATATGTGCTGCTCTTGCCAATTTAGGGGAGGATCTCATTCGTGATTAGAAATAAATCAGCATGAAATCAACATGTGCGGACTACCTTTACAGGGCTGTTAAGGGCATTGTAAAGAACTGTCAAATGAAATGGTGCTGCAATAGTTGAAAGATGGATGGGTACAAAACATGTAGGGAGTTATGGGTTTAATGTGAACATTCTTTGCATGTTTGTTATTTTGTACAGAATGTGAATATTTTTGCATTTCATTTTACAATATATAAACTGTATAAATTTAGTGTCATCACTTAAAACAATGAATCCATGTCACTTTTAACGTTACTTTGAATTTGTTTAAACTCTGTTGTACAGAATGCAAATACTCATGCATTTCATTTGCATAATATAAACTATATACATTTAGTGCTATCAGTAACAATTCATTCTTGTCACCGTTAATATAAAGCTGCAACAATTAATCGATTAGTTTTCAAGTATTAAATTACTCCCTAACTATTTTGACAGTTGATAATAAATATTTTTTTGAAAGAAAAAATGTCCAAATTATATGATTCCAGCTTCTTAAATGTGAATATTTTATGGTTTCCTTTTTCCTCTATGACAGTAAACTAAACATCTTTGCGTTGTGGATTTTGCACTTTTGCAAACAGCGATCATCATTTTCACTATGAATGTCGTCCCGATTCGCTTGATGTATGGCACACATTAAAGGACCAGTGTGTAAAATGGGTTGAAAACCGTTAAACAGTGACATCAGTGGTCAGATTCTAGATTGCAGGGCTCACTTGCTCACCCTTGACGGTGGCCTTGTAGGGACAAAAAGGCTTGCGCAGACATGAGTTTTTCAAGAGTAGGTCCATCTAGCAACTAGGTGATTGTGTAATGAATCCCTCATGAGCAGGAGACCAGAGTAGCGTTCGGGAAAAAGGCCGTTTATTTGAGCACTTCAAAAACTCCAGTAACACTCCAGAGGGTAAAAGACTCCTGTTGTTTCCAAGGTAGCGATGATGTGAAGGTGATGAAGGAGACTCTGCTGACACCATCTTGCTTGCATATAGAAAGGTTTATTGCAAGAAGTACAGCATCAAATCAAGCACCTAGGATTGCCTGAGAGAGAGTCCTAAGCCAATATGAACCACTCTGAATAACAGCTTCAAATATTCTGCTTATATAGGTTGGTTGTTTTGATGAACTTTGAAACAAAATGAAACAGGTGACAGAGAAAAATCTAGAAGGAATCCAACCCTTCAACCTGTCTTATCAGTCCTTGACCTAGGCTGTGACATAATCTTCACCTGGGCCCCTAACTGAGCACTTTTACAGTCTCTGAGCATCAAGCAATGTTACACATCATACACCACACTCCGTCCCAAACTCTTCTAGCGTAACACACGTACTTAATACAACACTTAATAATACACACATACTCGTTTACAGTACCTAGCAGGACCATAACTGTGTACCTGGTGTGGCTGAAAAATTTTGTTATCAACTGCACTGTTTCCCCTGCTAGGTTGTTCTGCAGAGGGTGAGGCATTATAACACTTTCCTATTAAGGTGTTCTTGAGGGGAAAAAAGTGGTTGGATAGGGGCTTTGTCTACACTGTCTCTGAAGTCTTTGTCACTGTATTGCTGTTCTGCTCTGTGGTGTCTGAAGTTGATCTGACTCAGACGTTTTGGCTCAAGATTCTTTGATGTCCCTGCCTTCCACCTGCGCTGCTCACCTGTACACGCAAGCTTTCCACTGACCACTGCATTCTGCACCTGCAATAATGACATCAATAGTATCTTCATTTCTCCACTTGCTATTGACATTACTATTAAGTATGAACCAGAGGTGGGTAGTAATGAGTTACATTTACTTGAGCAACTTTTTGGATAAATTGTACTTTTAAAAGTAGTTTTAATGCAAAATACTTTTAACTTTTACTTGAGTAATATTGTTCTAAAGTAACAATACTCTTACTTGAGTACAATTTTTTGGCTACTCTACCACCTCTGGTATGAACTAAGCATGATAAATAGATTAGATTCAACTTTATTATAATTCAGATTATTTTATTAATGCCAGAAGGGAAATTAATTTGTCTGTCAGCTCATCTGCCATTCAACATTGAATTATAGTCTGATGCTGTGGGTACGAAATATCTTACACATATGTATGTATATATGTATGTATGTGTATATATAATCAAACAATAAATGTTAGATATTTTGGTTTTATGAACACCTTCCATAGAATAGCTGCTGCATGGCTACATGATTTTCCTAACCCGGTAATACACGAGCAGCCAACTGTCTCGACGACTCCACTTTCCTTCAGCATGACCCACGCTGTATGTTTAGCTTGATTGACGCTCTGGCTGGGCTCTACTGCTGCCTTCAGAAATAACAATTCGCCGTGTTTCTTGAACAGTACTCTACCTATTTTGTAGGTAATTATATGCTTCTGTGCTTTTGTAATTCCGTAATTCCTCACCATCAACACCTTCGGAAAACACAAAGTAATTAACAATGTCGATGTAGCTAACATCGGGCCATTGCTTCATGTCATGTGCCCACTCCGTGGGGAGTGACGGGTGAGGCACTGTTACAAAACTGTCCTCACGACTTTCTGAAACAGCTGTACTGTGTATCCACCTCCGATTTTTGTCCATTTGGGTCATATCCATGGCGAAAAGCCGGCATTTACGGTGGCTGTCACCGCTAGCTCAACCGTAAGCGAATATGTTTTCCCCAGCCAGAGCTACGTTATCGTGCCTTCATTCATATCTTCTCTACAGCCAGTCTGCCGCCGTTTCTTAGAAATGAAAATCTATGTCCAACTTGGCCTTCACACACCAAACAGCTGTAACGAAATTGTGAGGCTAGATTAGAAATGTTGATTCGTTTGCCTTTGTAATCTTGGATATTTCTATAAAAGAGAAGTGTTGATTCATTTGTTTGCTCTTTTGTTTGATCATTAGGCTGTTGATTGTAAATAGTTCATCGTTCTTCTTAATTACGCAATTACTATAATTCCATGATGTAGAAATTATTTAGATATTTAATAATTACTTGCATTGCTATAATTCCATTATGTAGAAATTATTTATATATTGACTAATTATTCTAATGTGCTTGGCTTAGACCTAGGCTATTTGAATTGTGGCAGGTGATCCGATCAGCCCGCACAGCATTGCAAAACTGGATAATATCATGTCAGGTCAGACTCTGATATATATTTAGAACACATCCTACACAGTCCAACTTCTGCATCACAATCATGGATAGAAGGGTAGAAAAAAAATGTCAATCTAATGAATAATACACACACGCGAATCAGAGAGATTTGTTTGACTAATGTTAGTTTAATAATAAATACACATTACAATATGGGTGATTCTTCCTCCTCCTTAGGGAAGCGCGAGCGAGGCATCTAGTCACGTGACGGCGGATTTTGGCCTTTTTGGATTGGATCAGGGATTTAACCAACGAGATTGGATAATCTCTGGCTATCGCCTCATTAATATTCATGATTTTCCCGGATTCCGCCTATGAAAAACATATTTGCTACCGGCAACCAAGAAGCCTGGCTCCAGGTCCAATAATTTCCTCTTGGAAATTGTGTTATAAGTACTTGAACAGCTGAGCCGTGGCGGCACACAGGTGTGACGTGTCAGAGGAAAAACGAGCTGTTCACATTTCTCTCTTTGTGGCAGGTAATGGTCCACAAACCTCACCGCACTTTAGGGACTGTTCTTAACCTGTCAGGGGAGGAGGGTGGCTGGCTGATTTTTGCTTGATTTTTATTTCAACGGCACCTGTCTAAAGCGCCGCTTTTTCCGGCGTTTTTGCTGGGAGCCTTAAAACGTCGCCTTTAACGTGACAAAGTGCGGTAAAACAACCGTTTTTTACTGCCCTCTGTTTAACACAACCAATAAGTTCAATGTTTCTGGAACCAATCAGCGGAGAGCACAGCGGGGCCGAAACAATGGATCCACAGGATCAGCTGCTGTTGCTGCTGCTGCCATCATTAGTCATAAGTCATACTTCTACTGTTACTATACACATATGATTATTATCATACATGTATACTGCCAGATACTAATATATACTTTCAACATATTGTACCACAGTAGCCAGAACTATAACGACAATATTATTACTTTCATGAATGTTGTTGTAAGTTACTGTCATTACAGAGGATGTCCTGCATCTCTCTCTCTCTCTGTCTCTCTGTCTCTCTCTCTCTCATTGTGTCATACAGATTACTGTTAATTTGTTATGCTGATCTGTTCTGTACGACAACTATTGCACGTCTGTCCGTCCTGGAAGAGGGATCCCTCCTCAGTTGCTCTTCCTGAGGTTTCTACCATTTTTTTTCCCCGGTAAAGGGTTTTTTTGGGGGAGTTTTTCCTGATCCGCTGTGAGGGTCTAAAGGACAGAGGGATGTCGTATGCTGTAAAGCCCTGTGAGGCAAATTGTATTTGTGATATTGGGCTTTATAAATACAATTGATTGATTGATTGATTGACAAGACTTGGCTGCTGTGTTACTCTTTTGTATTGCTAGATGAAATTACTAAAATTCAAAGGATTAATTACTGATCTACATGAAAGTGAAATCACCGTGGCTGGAAACGCTGTGCTCAGAATAAATAAACAAAACCTTAATCATCGTATTGTACATTTAACTGTGAACCAACCAGAGCACTACCTCTTTGAGAGACTTGGGCTTGCTGACTGTGTGTGTCAGCATCATCATTCCCCCTTTGCAGCACTTCTAAAAGTGGTTTGCCTCTAGCTCTGTGTCAAATAATGCCTACAATATTTTTCAAAATGTATGAAGTCCAAAAGTATTCCTCGTCATGCAATTTCCATTTATTAGTCTTGCTTTTTGTTTTGTTTTAATGTCATAATTATCTGAACAATCCTAGCTGAAACATCTATTTTGAGATGCTACTCGTTACAGTTCTTTCCATGTTCACCAGTAATCATTAGCACAATTTCTAATGTAAAACATAGCAAGTTGCCACATCTGATCTCTGCAAACTGGTGTGATCATTAGGCGATGTTACACATTTTAACCACAGCGTGGCAGTAGTGTTTAAAACTGCCTTTTCCCAGCTGCTGGAGCTACAAGGCTACAACCTGTCGACCACACTCAATCAGCCATTATTTTTAATTTCATCATAATTCTTGCCGTTACTAAAATGATGTTGCACTGGAAATTAAGCTTCTATTATTCAAACTTGACTCACCTTTACATCATCCGCAGCTTTTTTTTAAATACATTTCCAGTGCTGTAAATTGTTGAAATGTGTGCAGTTTAAATGTAAAATTAAACAATGTATTAAGACTTGATTTGCTGGTTTTTAAATGGAGTATATCTGGTGTGAATTTTAACAGTAACATGAGCACCACCACACACTGCTGCAATCAATAATCAAGTCAGGAAAAACTTCCAAAACTATTTTATTATATTATTTTTAAAGGTTGAATGAAGTCTCTCGCTGTCTGGACGAGGAGGAGGCAGCGGGAGGTGAATTAGTGGAGCTCATCACAGTGTGCAGCTCCTCCTTTGTCTTGATCAGAATGTGCTCCTACTTCCTTAGCCTGGGAGGAAGAGGAGAGGTTATCAGGGTCAAACTGGATCATTTAATTGACATGTTTTGTATTTTCTTTCCATTACTTCTAGAAATTTAAGGGACAGCAAGAAGGACTTCAGCCGACAGGTTCACGAAGAAGCTGGGGAGAATGAGACCAGTAACAGATTCAAAACACTCCCTCCAGGTATCCTCACCTGCTCTATGTCTACAAGTCCTGAGAAAAGTATAAAGATCAGCCTCCCTGATGGAATCTGATAATTGGCAGTGTAATCAGTGTAATGTTCTCAGCCATAGCCTTTGTCAAATATGCACATCTATGCAATTAGTTGATTTCAGGTGTGTGCAATTAACACATTAAATCAATCAAATAACAATATATTCTGGACCGTGATAGAAGATATATGGCGATCTAGAGAAAAAGAGAAAAAAAAAGATCAAATACAAATAGAAATAGAAATATTATCTTCACCAACATCTTATATATAGGAAGAATATTGGGGAAAAGAGAAAAATACATATAAATGCAGACAACACTATTAATTCTTTGTAGAAATCACATTAAAAGCTTCCGTCATTTAAGTACAAGTAATTAAACAACAGTTCAATAAGTTAGATATGGGAGCCTTTTCTACAAACACACACTCAAGTTCAATTCATTAAGACCAAGTTAGTCCCAAAAGTTTGAAGTTCTTCGATCCAAAAGGCCTCTTGTCTAAGAAGTGTCTCCTTTAGATCACCCTCACGTCTAGACAGGACTACTTTTTCTATACCACAATAGCTAAAGGCTGTAATTGGATGATTAGCCTGTTTGAAGTGGACTGGGTTGTTATTTCGGACAATAAAATGTGATTCTAGGTGGTGTTTTGAGTAGGTGACCAATTTTAGGGTCACTCGATAGAATGTACCAGTGTTTCCTAATAGAGTGTTTCATTTCATACCACTTTTTGTAGAGCAGCATCCAGACATTCATCTTCATAACCTCTTTGTTTAAAACGTGATTTCATTACATTTACTTGGTTGTCAAATGATTCTTTTGTAGCCTATCACAGACTCTTTTTATTCTATGGAATTGGCTCACTGGGATAGCGTCTTTCATGTACTGTGGATGGTAGCTGTCCCAGTGCAGAAGATTATTCCTGTCTGTCAGTTTTCTAAACAGGTCTGTAGTTAATTTGTTATCCTCTTTTTTAATACATAGGTCTAGAAAGTTGGTAGTGTGATTGTCATATTCTAATTTAAAAGTGGGCAATTCACTTTTACTGTTCAGTCATTCTGTGAATTTTAAGAGTTGTTCAGGTGACCCAGTCCACATGAAAAGAATATCATCAATATATCATTTCCAGGACTTAGTATTTAGCAAAAATGGGTTGACTGCATCATCTAAAACATATCTCATCTAAAATAGACCTACATAGAGGTTTGCATAGTTTGGGGCCATGGTGGCCCCCATTGCAGTTCCTTTTATCTGTAGGTAGAAATCTCTGTCATCGCTAAAATAATTCTTAACACAATTACTATTCCACCATTTGGAAAAAAAAATTTTAAGCCTCTAGTCTATGGGGTGCCATTTGTAAAGTGGCTCACGCTGAAAATAACATCAACATTTTACCACATTCTTCTCAAGCTTCAAATAATGTTTAAAAACAGTGTTGTGAATTTTTTAACGTCACCTTTTACCACATTTACAGCAATATTTGTTAACTTAGAAATACATTAAATAGTTAAATCTAAATATTAAATGTGGCACCTAAATTTTAAATCTACATCTACCTTTTTTTGCAGTAAGGGCAGAAAACAAGAAATTGAGCTGAATTTTTTTTTTTTTTTTTTTTTTTTGTTAAAAACGAAAAAACGAGAAAATGACTTGTTTTTTCGTTTTGTTTTTTTTTGTTTTTTGGTCAAAAATTAAAAGAGAATGACTTGTTTCTGGTTTCTGATTGTGTCAGTTATTCCCAGAAAACAAATCATTAAAAGGTACCTTGGTATGTTTCCAGCCACGGTGATTCTACTCTCATGCAGATCAGTAATATAATTTTAGTAATTTCCTCTAGCAATACAAAAGAGTAACACAGCAGCCAAGTCTTGTGGATCCATTGTTTTGTTCTCACTGTGCTCTCTGCTGATTGGTTTCAGAGACATTGAATTTATTGGTTGCTGCTGCTCAGCAAAGATCAGGAAATACAATCAAATTGTTTATTTAGACCAATATGAACCTACTACTTGCATAAAAACAAGGCTTCAGATGCTATCTCAATTAATGATTCATTTGTTTGAGCTCTAACAGAAGTGAGTTATAGTACTCGAAGATAATAGCACCCGGCTCACTTTATGCTGTTCAAACAATATTCACAGCTTGGATTAATTTCTATGAAAAACCCTTTTGAATCTTTTGATCCATGGACCCTTACAGACTAAAGGAGTTTGAAGTTCTGCGGTAAACTCAGCATTGCCTTTAACTGTAACTCTACCTTTGTTCAATTCTAATCTTCCACGTTGTATTGTTCTCATACCTAGTTTTTATTTGTATCTTTAACATATTCTGTTGTCCTTAGTATACGTCTTCCTGCTGTGATTAATAATGATTAATAATCATGATTCATGGGTGTTTTATTACCAGGTTCAGTTCTAGGTGAAAAAACAACAACAACAAAAACAAACAAAACCTTTGTAACAAGTGTGTGCATGCAATCACGTAGATGTGCATGCACACAAATACAAAATTTGTCTAAACATGCCAATATGTGAAGCATTCATTCAAACATACACATGCACTATCTAGATTTGTTGTCAACATTGACTTGAAAACAGTAACCACAGATGAGACTGTGGCGTTACTTGTCCCAGGATCTCAGCAGGTTGGAAAGAAGTGAGAAGCAGAACACCATGATACAGCTGATACCGCTGGCAGTGGCAGGTTTGGGCTTCCTGTTACAGTCTTTGAGGATAAATTGAAAGGGTACAGACAGGGTTTTAGAAACTGTAGAGGAGAAGACAATTTACTCCTAACAAGGTTCTCACTGTAGGGTATGTTTCTCACACATCATATCATCACCTATCTATAGCTCAAGATACTTTATCTGAAAAATACCTGCTACCAGGCAACCACACCTATGAGACATGGGCTACACAGAGACAATGGATCAGAGTATAAATAAAATAGAATAACAATAAAATAAAAATAAAATGTATACAGAATAAAATCAAATATATAATAGTTGACAGATGATACACACACACAACATCACACAGCATCTGGCCTGTGCCTGACTAACAGTAAAGGCATAGACCACCCAATAATCTAAATTTGTCAGCTGTTTTCTTACTTCTTACAAAATGCAAACAGATGCAAGTAAATGGGAGCTGCGGTTTGTCTGGACAAAATGCAATACAATCTTTACATGTGGCTGTAGGGCATCGTGCAGAACTCTTGGGGTGTGTGGATCAGGGGAGGAATACTGTATGTTCATTGTAGTTTGATTGCCGTGTCGCCTCTCTCAAATGTCTAAGACAAATTTCTCCTAAGGGAAGAAATAAAGGCTTACCTTACCTTACCTTACCTTACCTTACCTTGTTGAGCACACCTTGGTGCATAAAAATGCATGAGAACACAGGAAATAGGGAGTTTGAGATATGTGCCAACATCTCCAAATGTTGCAACACAACCAGTGCCATTGATAGAATGGGACCATAATTAATGTTATTAATTGCAATGACATGTCAAAGACTGCTGTAAAGAGGGCCTATTCCTCATTGTTTAAAACGTGTGCAGACAAAATTAGAATTTTGACGCTAGAGGAAAAGTCAAATTAAGTCAGGTCACCGAAATTAATGCAATTCATCCTGAGGGGAACACAAATATTTACACCAAATTTCAGACCAATCCATGAATGTCAACGTCGTGGTGGTGTTCGAGGAAAAGCGAGGAGATCAGTAAAGTCAATAGGATACATTGGCTTGGGATCATGTCCAAATGATTCTTTGAAAATACCATGTTTCTAGTGAAATACTTTTTAACGCACCACTTTTAATAAAGTCTTTTTATGCCCTCTAAATTTTCCATGACTCTACATCTCTTGGCACCATCCCTCCACAACCAAATGCTTGACAGCGAGAACGCAAAGATCTCATGAAAGTGCCCTCAGACTTCTTGCCTGGAGGAAGGTGAGGACAGAATGAGTCAAATCACACCTCTCTTACTTTCACAGAGACACAGACACCTCATACGCACCTCCATGTCCTACATCGCTGTACACCTCATAAGTACATTCTCACATCTCCAGCTCACAAATGAGACTGTGAAAAGTATAACAAGTTCTTACATAAAGCCTTCACATGCTGTGACAGCTGAAGTCTAGGTTCTGTTGATAGATGCAGCTGTAATTTTCTATGTTCCCCTTAATTGTTAATTGTCTTTTGTTGAAGCTGTTCTTGCCCAGCATTATAAACAGTCTGTAATAGACCATTCCATGACTCCTCCAATCTGCATGTGGAAGTACCCTTGAGCAAGATACTTAACCCCAAATTGCTTCCGATGATGCTTCCATCAATGTTTGAGTGTGTTGGTTGTGAGTGTATAGGAGCCACTTTGTAGGGTAGCCTTGGCCACCAGTGTATGAATGTGTGTGTGAATAAGTGTCTGTGGATGTGATGCAAGCTACATTTTTTGAGATTTGTAAAAACAACCTTGAGCCTGCACTAGAGTCACTAATGAGGTGAGACTGAAAACACAAAGAGAATTAATTCAAAGCTGGTTCCTTTGTACAAAAACTGAATTGATAGGGACTGTTTATGATCAACCTGGAGTGAGAATAACATAAGTTTTGGTGATTGTTTACTTTGCAGTAGGTATCCCAGGTGATTTAATCCTTCCAGATGAGGTGAGTTTATCTATTCAATGGACCAAGGCCATCCGCTGATGCCGGACTTAATAATAATAATAATAATAATAATACATTTAATTTGTATTGCACTTTTCAATGACCCAAAGACGCTTACATAGTAACACAAAAGGGATAGTGACAGACGGGGGGAACAAGCAGAAGACAACATAGTGAACAAAAGAAATGATGGGATGTAACACAGGCGGTATAGGAACAGTCAGTGGGGTGGAGGTGGTTAGGGGTGGGGAGGTCAAAGGCTTGGGAAAGGAGATAGGTTTTCAGGTGGGATTTGAATGTGGGAAGTGAGGGAGAGTAGCGAACAGGTTGGGGGAGGAAGTTCCATATTCGGGGTGCTGTTCTGCAGATGGCTCTGTCGCCGAAGGTTTTCAGTCTGGATGTTGGTGCAGTCAGGGTGAGAGTGTAGGAAGATCGGAGGGCTCGGGAGAGGTGGTGGGGGATGAGGAGGTCAGACAGGTTTGAACCATTTGGAGTCTATGGAGGGAATGGGAGGTGATGCCAGTGAAGAGGGAGTTGCAATAGTCGAGGCGCGAGGAGATGAATGTGTGGATGAGGGATTCAGCAGCAGGGGGAGAGAGGCAGTGTCTGATTTTGGCGATGCGGCGGAGGTGGAAGTAGGAGGTCTTAACGATGGAGCTGACATGGTGATCGAAGGAGAGGGTGGGGTCCAGGATAACGCCGAGATTGTGTGCCAGGGGGGAGGGGGTGATGGTCGAGGTGTCGATAGTGAGTGAGATGGGTCCAGTTTTGTTGAGAGTGGATTTGGTGCCTATGTGGTGCCTGTTTTGTCACTGTTGAGTTTGAGGAAGTTGTGAGTCAGCCATGTTTGTATTGTAGAGATGCAGGTTTCAGTATGGGTGAGGGGAGGGTTTTGGGTGGGTTTGGTGGTGATGTAGATCTGGGTGTCGTCAGCGTAACAGTTGAAGTCCAGATTGAGTTTGCAGATGATGTGACCAAGGGGGAAGAGGTAGCACATGAAGAGGAGGGGGCCGAGGACTGAGCCCTGAGGGACCCCCTGCATAACTGGGGAGAGGGTGGATGTGTGGCCAGAGAGGGAGACGAACTGTTGCCTCAGTTCAGAATACCTCAAATTATATTTATTATCGTAACTGTATATGTGTTGGTGGTTGTTTCTTCATTGTTGTCGAGATAGACCATCATTCTTTAGAAACGTATTTCACTGTTGGAAAAATGATCTTTTGACAAAATTGGGCTATGCAGGAGAAAGACTGACCAGAGTAAAGGGACTGTGACATTAGCGAGGTAGAAAAGCTACAACTTCCAGAATGCACCACCATATCATGTGAACCAAATACTGGAAGATCTTTTATTACATTTATTACAATATTTGTTTGTTAACATAACTTTTTCCACTCCAATGAAGTTCCTTAAACTGAGCTGAATTAAACCGTACTGTATGAAAAGCAGAGTGGCTGCATAACACAAAAGTTTCTTTTTAAATAAACGTTTTGCTTGATTTTATCAGGGCTGACCAAATCCCTGATCAAGCAAAAATTGACCATGATTTCTTCTTATTTCAGGTCCCTCCATGGAGCTAGCTGTCATTTAGCAGGTAGAACACGGGACGTCGGTGGCTTAGCGGTAGAACAGTTACACCATGTACAAGGCTGTTGCTGCAGAGGCCTAGGTTTGACTCCAGCCTGTGGCCCTTTGCTGCATGTCACTTCCTCACTTGTCTGTCCTATCAACTAAAGGCCAAAATGCCCAAAAAAAATCTTTAAAAAAAATCTTACAACACATGATACATATCATTAAAATGGCTATTTATGTGTCATTTGTATTTGATGTTAATATTAAATTACACTGCTGTTTGTTAAAATGTTCATTTTTCTGATTGACATTTGGTCATAAGTAGTAATTTGATGTTTAAAAAAAGGGGATTGACATCATGATTGACAGCTCTGTGTACCAATCAGTATGCTCGCTATCAATAACACTGCTTGCAATTGCAGCTAGCCGAGTAGCCAAGATTGCTACTGCACAGACTTTGGCTTCAAATGTTTATGTTTATGTTTATTTTATTTAGAAAGGGACAGAGCACATTAAATGACACGATCACTTAAGTAATGTAAAGGTGCCAGATTTAGCGGGCTTATTTTTATCTGCAATCCCTGGCAGCTTGATGGTACATGTGTATATAAGAAAACGACAAAATAATATAAAAAAGCACATAAGCACAGACAAAAGCCTATTGATGGCATGTCTATAGAAGGACACACAAGCATAGAGCAAGCATATAACATTAGACACTAGCATTCGCCTAAAAACATTGATGGAAAGTTTAAATTTGGTAGATATATGGAGGCTTTCTCATCCAACAGACAGGGATTATTCATTTTTCTCTCCAGTTCACAAACGTACCCCCGTATAGATAACTTTCTGCTTGATTCTAAACTGTCATATCAGTAGTTGATAAAATAACAGATAGAGACCCTTTAAATATGTCTTCCTACCGCCCTGGATGTCATCAGAAGGCCACACTGCTCATCGCCATTGACGCCGCTGTGACAACTTCACGGCCTCCAGCGAACCATCTACGGGGGAGTCGGGCAACCAACGCCTGGCGGCTGGCACCAGGAGATGGCGGCGTTGTTTAGAAGGACCCCCAGCCAGGTACCTGACCAGGAAGGTGGCAAGAGACGGGCTACCAGGTGGGGCGGCAGGCGGCACCGCTCACACCGGAGGGACTCAGAGTGTGACTTAAATGTCATCAACCTTTCCAGCAGGCCCCTGACAGAACACGAGGTGTCTGTCCTCTCTAAAGGTCCGTCTTGTGTTCCCTGTAAAAAAGCTGATTCATTTAAAACTAGGACTAAAGTGTTCAAATTTTTAAATTGAGAGCTTTCTTTGTTAAGGGAACTTCTAACCTGCCGTCTCTCTCACAACAGACTTTAGATGTGGAGCCTGAACTCACTCAGGCCACAGGGCCTTATAGACTGAGAGCAAGGAGCACGTTTGTCCCACCTGCCCTTAACCTTCCAGTTGCCACATTTTGCAGGCTTGTGGAACAGGAGGTGTCCTCTCAAGTTCAAGAAAAAGAAGTAGGACTGTACTCCAATAACTCACTTGAGTTATCCAAAGACACTTCTGTTGTTATTCGCAAAGCTGATAAAGGAGGAGTGATTGTCCTACAAAGTAAAGAAGCATACAGAGAGGAAATTTTGAAACAACTTGACAATAGGCAATTTTATACTCCTCTTACCTATGACCCGACTGTGAAATTTCTTGGAGAAGTGGACTCTTTCTTAAGCAATGCTTTAAATGACTCTCTTATCTCTCAAGATGAATAGAATTTTTTGTTTCAAAGACATCCAGTACGCCCTATTTTTTATACACTCCCAAAGATTCACAAGAATTGTGTGGAACCTGAACCTATATCTCAATATATTGATCTACACATTAAAACACTAGTTTCTCAACTTCCTTAGTTTCTTAAAGGCACTACTGATTTCTTGAACAAAATGGACTATGTACAAAATATTGAAGACAGTGACTTTCTTTGCACTAAGGATGTCACTAGTCTATATACCAGTGTGCCACATACTGAGGGTTTAGAGGCTCTGGCTTATTATCTTAGTAAAAGGAAAGTCCTCACTCCCCCTACTGATTTTTTGTTAAAGATGTTTGAACTCATTTTGAGTAAAAATACTTAAGTTTGAAGATTCTTTTTATTTACAGTGTCAAGGTGTTAGCATGGGCAGTTCCTACTCTCCTAATTACGCAAACCTCTTCATGGGTAAATTTGAAGAGGACTTTGTTTACCATAACAACCCGTTTCTTCCTTTCTTGAAGTGTTGTTACCGCTACATTGATGATGTATTTTTTTATTTTTCCTGGTACACTAGAAAAACTTGAATGCTAACATGTTAACTCCAGGATGCCTTCTATCAAATTTTCTTTGGAGTATAGTCATGACTCTGTGTCCCTCTTGGATGTTTGTGTTAGCAAAGGGGGACGCCTGGAGACCAAAGTTTATAGAAAGAAAACGGACACTAACAGCTTCCTTGACTTTTCCAGTTACCATCCTCCGGGTCTCAAGAAAGGCTTACCTTATAGCCAGTTACTTAGAGTTAGGAGAATTTGTAGTACTGAAACTGCCTTTGAAGAGCAGGCTATTGAATTATGTGCCCGCTTTAGCACTAAAGGCTATGATAAAAAGATTCTTGTCTCCAGAGAGTGAGAAAAATTGATAGGAAAACTTTATTAACACTTAAACCATCCTCCTCTAAGACCTCAAACTTGGTCTGCGTGTTGACTTTTTCTGATATTGCCTATGATGTCAAAAATTGTATTAAGAGACACTGGCACATTCTGGCTAGTGATCCGAATGTAGGCCATACTTTTAAAAACACTCAGAGGCGTGCTGCTAATTTGAGAGATCAAGTAGTCAGAGCTGATTGTTATGTTCGGCCCCAACATTTTCTGTCTCTATTGCCTGTCGGTAATTTTCCTTGCCACGGTTGCATTCAGTGTAACACCATGATTAAAGGTGATACGTTTACACATCCCCATTCAGGTAGAAAGTTTAAGGTTAAAGGTAGAATTTCTTGTAAGACCAAGTTTGTGGTGTATCTGTTGAAATGCCCTTGCGGCTTATGCTATGTCTGTGAGAGACCATATTAAGACCCGTATCTCTGAACACAAAAGCAGCATTAGAACCAAAGATGAAAAAAAATCCTCTGTTTAGGAGAAGAAGATTGCTACTATGGATTATGGCCAACTTTGTAAGAGAGGACGAGGATGATTTCTACGGGACTGACGAAGATCCACAACCTTACCTATTTGAACCAGAATATACGGAGGAGGAACTACATGTTTTCTTCTCTTTATCTTCTCCTAAACAGAGGCTTTTTTGTTGTTGACCTACTTACAAGCACGTCCGCGGTGGTTTGCGCAGGCGCAAAAACTGCGGTTTAGTTTCGTATGTATTTCTTTAGAAAATTACATGAAGTGCTAATCTTAGTCTAAAAATAGATAACGTGGTAAAAAAAAACGAGTCACAACAAGCACACAGGACTGTTCAGAGTTGCTGAAGAGTTTATCTGATGACTGTGACAGAGGCATGCTAATGCTACCTGTTGACTCCCAGCATTTGAGCTTTGCTAATTAGCGGTAGGCGAGCTCTGCCCGTCTCTTGTTACTGCACGTACAGTCAAAAGAATGGTATCTATCTGCTTGTCATGGATTCAGGAGTGAGGCAAGACACACAAACAAAACAAATGTTGGCGTATCCCTTTAACGTTAAATCACACACACACACAGTTTCTTGTTAATGTGGCGAGGATGGTACATGGCAGACATAAGCTAGAAATGAAAAATTAAAATTCTGGCTAAAATCATTGTAAAAATGCCATGGTTTCTATCCCAGACTAGTTTATCTTTTGTGGTCACATTTGGGCTGAATGACATCAGCTTGGAACATGCAGGGCCAGCAGGCAGAGGTAACACAACAAACACACGTGGCGGTGGTTCTACAAACGAGCTACACAGCTGTTAAATGATTGGCTGTTTGCCTGTCACTCGTAGCGTCCAGGGATAAGATGCTCGTTCATATTTGTTATGTGCTTTCATGTTTTACATTTAGTGCATACACATCAAATTACCAAACTGTTTTCTTATCGCCATGGGGTGGTGATGTTGCTTTGTGTTAAACATCTTTATTTTTAAAGTTCTTGTCTTCCAGAGAGTTGCAATATTGGAGATGAAAAAGTTTTTTTGTTATTTTTTTCCTGACATTTTGTCCAAATAAATGAGTTTGGGGTGTGCCATTGAAATATATTTGTGCCACTGTCAAGTGTTACACTTGCATAGATGATATTTCCTGGATTCTTTAATAGCCAGATGATTTTCTTTTGTGCCAGTTTATACTGCATCCATAAATATTGAATAGAAAGCAGGAGGAGCTCTGGTAGGCTTGAGCACTTTATAAATAAAAATCATATTTGAAATTTCATATTATATTTTAAAATCTAATAAATAATCCTAGAGTAATATTAAAAGTGTAATTTTAAAGTGCCTCATTCTCCATGAAAGAGGTTTTTGTTCATTGTGGTTTGTTTGCTTTATGTCATGATAGATGCAAAGTCAGAGGCTTAAATGTAGTTGCAAAAAAAATCATAATTTACATCCATTAATTGCTTTTGGTAAAAAATATATACAGGTCTGGTGCAGTTGACTCACAGAGGCTCAATGTAACAACATCTAACTGGTGTTTACTCTATATTTGTTTTATAAGCAGTACTAATTCTAACAGCTGAAGAGATTACTAATCACTGTCTCTCTTCTTTGTAGGCTCTGAATGTGGAGGTGCAAGCAGTGCTCTGAGACTGTATCTACGAGGTACCAGTTACTTAAACACTACAAACTGAAGCATTATCATTATGGTAAGAGACACTCATATCGATGCACATACTATGAATGTCCATGCTCATTCAAAACATGGAATGCTCTTAAAACTCATTTGAGTCGATGTCATGTTAATGTGTTAGGTACTAGAAGTGCAGAACTAGGTTTTTACATGCCCTTTGTGCCCTGGAAGTGAAATACCATCTAGTAGAGTACCTTTCTCACATCAACAATCATCTGAAGCGTCATGAGACAGTAAGTTGTGTGTTTCAAACTTATATACTTACAAATCACATAAGAATAGGAAGCATCCACACTGCACAGTTAAAGACTTTAAAGCTGAAGTAGTGAAAGGTGGTAATGTAAATGGTGATGACTATGCATCTGAAGAAACATCTTGGAGAAACTGCTTCAGACTTAGATTGTCATGATTTGATTGAAACTGACACACCAAATGAGAACTTGCAAGAAACAATTATTCAAAAAATAGCAACTGTTCTTTTGAAATTAGAGGTTTTTTCATGTGCAATGTTCAGCAGTTGATGGCTTGCTTGAGGAGTTACATTTCATTTTGACCTCAGCAGCACTGCCTATATCACACAGCACAGCTTTTGACATTTTCAGTAAACATAACCTCCAGGTTGTAGTTAACCAAATGTTAGAGTTATCTATAAAACTTAGATGGTTCAACAAATGTGGATTTAATTAGGTATGGGGGTAAAAGAATAACATGATATATCTGTACTCTTTGTTTTTATTTCATAAGCATATTTTAATTTTTTGTGAATGTGTCTGTATACTGTACACATACACAATTATACACGTTATGTATAACAGTCCCACTGTTTCCTAATGTTTCCAGAGACATTTTCAGTAAACATAACCTCCAGGTTGACCAGTTTGTATTGAACCAAATGTTTAAGTTATCTATAAAACATAAATGGTTCAACAAATTGTGGATTTAATCAGGTGTGGGGTTAAAAGAGTAACATGATATATCTATACTCTTTATTTTTTATTTCATAAGTATATTTTCAGTTCTTGTGAATGTGTGTATACTGTACACATACACAATTATACACATGTGTAATAGTCCCGCTGTTTCCTAATGTTTTCAGAGTATAATAAAGGCTCAAGTGAAATAAAGCAACTTAAATTGTATGTATTTAACTTTTTGATTTAACCAGTACAACTAGGGTGTTGCATTAACAAACCTACCACATTACTAATGTCCATTTGTGTTAAGTTAATTGAACTCAATCATATTAAGTTAACCTAATGTGTTGTCAGTAAATCCAACATAATATTGTTGTGGTTATGTAATATAGTAATGTCATGTAGCTTTAAAGTAAGAATATTAAGTTAGATTTACTTAATATGTGGTGTTAACATTAATAGTGATTTGCTTTTCCTGTTTAAAGCAGCTGTGCGGAACTTTTCGCTTTCGTTGATTATAGCACCCCCCTTTGGTCGGAGCAGTATGACACTCACAGCCTGGTGTCGTAAAATTCCGGCTACAGCAGCATTTCGGCTTCACTCGTAAAATCTCGACTGCAACCAGCAATTACCGCATGCATTTGTTTTGCAGAGCGAGAGGATTAACACTTCGGTTACACACTTCAACCAACTGCATTTTCTTTTTCAAAAACAGCACCTTACGGGATGCAGAGCGATGAGGAATGTATATATAGCGATATACACCTATTAGTGTAATATGTGACGTTAGGCTAAATGTTGTGGCAGAGAACTTTCTTTTATGGTTAGTTAGTTAACGTTATATGTAACTGTAAAGCCTTCTACTTCTAAACAGTTTGTCGTGACAGTGTCGAGCAAGCTAGTCATCAGTGTTTTCTGTAAATGCTATGTATTTATATTTATGAGCCAACAGCCACAATAACACGACATGCTCCCTATTTTGTAAACCAGTTCATACCTATAACTTACATCCAAGGTTCATACTGCTGTGTGAGAATTGGTAAAGTGTCCCCTGACTGTCTGTTGTCAACCAGCTAACGTTACTTGACTTAGGTTGTGAAACTGCACAATCCTCCTGTGTACGTTTTTCTATAAGACTAATTTATTTGTTCATTTATTTATTATATCTGCTAATAGCATAAACAACGTTTTGCTAATTACAGTGGGGCTTAGGCCTATGTCACTGTGACTTTTGCCTCCATGGACTTTTCACAATCACTTGCTTTATAACTGTGTTGTAAGAGGCCAAAAAATAACGACAGGCAAAAGAAATGCTTGGAAAGAGAAATTACCTTTATTTTTCATTCTTCCAATTAGCTAATTACTCGTTTTCCCTCTTCCCTTTACAGAGCTTCTCATTACAGGACCTCAGTGTTGAGTTAGAGGAAAGTTTTACCTTTACTTCACCTGAACCTGGGCCCTCTGTTAGCAGAGGATGTGGAAGAGGGAGAGGTAGTGTTAGGGGTCGCGGTGGCAGACCAAGGGGCCGGGCTGAGGCCGGGGCAGAGCAAGTACATCAGACGTTAGTCAAGAAGACCTGGAAAGAATAACCCAACTCCAGGAGGCCAGAACATCTGAAATAAGGGTTTGTTCACTTGTATTGTTTTCCTGTATTTTTCAGCCAGTGATAAAGATGATAAGATAAAGTGCACATTGGAAACAAGACAATTTGTTAGTGGCAATTTTCCATTTGTTATCTACAGGCTAAATTATCAGCCCTCACATCAGAGCAAAAGGATCAGCTCCTGGAGAAGGTGACACTAAGGCTTCCAGGACTAATTTTTGATGTCCTGGACTTGTTGGAGCCTGACCCAGAGCCTGCACAACCACACTGGTGCATTTGCACTAAATGTAGAGACATGCCAACAGACATAGAAAAAAACTGCTGCCTGAAAATTGCGTCAGCAGGTCAGCATTCATGGATCTGTATGTTCTGGACGAGGGTGTGCTGCGACTTGCCAGTGCTGCCTGGAATGACATCTTTGCAGTCGATGATGACCAGCAGCCGGGCATCGAGCAACGCCAGTACAGACATACAGTACAGCTTACAGGCAGTATGTCCTTTGGCAGTATGGGCGGCTGGGTGAAGGGAAGTGGGTTGTTATACCCAGTTGTGTGGTGTGGAGAATCCGGGACACTTTTCCTGATGCTCATGGACAGTACACAGGCTTCATACCTCGAAGGCTCATGTAAATATACTAAGAGGACATCATTTCCACATGACCATGTGCTGCTACCCTGTTCAAGAACAATTTATTTATAGGCCTTCTGTCTATTTGTTTTTATTTTTCTTAGATTTATCATTAGGTGCTTTTTGTATTTTGGGTTTTCAAGTTCCACATAAAACACTAAGTCTGTTTTGTCTTTATTTATTCTTTTTTGAGGTAAAAAAAATAAACACTTTTGTTTTACAGCTTTGTCTATAATTATTATTACTACTGTATAAGAAATGTTTACATCAGGCAGAGGCTCTCCATCCTGCTGTCTTCCCTTGATGGCAGTGTCTTGACCTGAGATTTTACAAAGGCACGTTCTGTAACAGTGCGAAGAGAGAAGATAACTAATTAGTGAACTCCCCCAACATAAATTATGTAATATTCTACACTGTGTACATTGTTATGTACAGAAGAGATCAGCATCTAGATTATCACTGGGTCTGTATGCATATAGAAAAAGTATGTTGCACACAATCAACAGAATAATTACATTTGTTAGAATGTACAATAGTAGATAATAGTAACTATAAGAGTACAGAAAGCAGTGCTGGGATCTGGAGTTCAGCAGGGTCATAGATCCACAGAAAAGTCTTAAAGGTAAGGCCTCCAGAGGCAGTAGTGATAAACGTGAAAGCAGCACATAACAGTTCATATTCTCATTTCAAAATTGTCCCTTTAGTTTGCACTTTCTAAGTTCATGCTGGGTCCTATGCAGGTGCTGTTATTCTAATGGAAAGTATATTTTATAATTGGCGTGTCATTCCTGTGACAAAAAACGCAGTGGCCACACTTTTAAAACACAATGTTCAGACTGATCAGAGGAAATACACATCTCAATGTCAAGTGTTCTTAATTTGAGAAAATTCTTCAGTTAGTAAATACACAGGGAAAATATGAACACACATAAAAGAGAGTAAGATATAGATGTGGTTGTGTGTACATACCTCTCCTCGTTGGATCCGTGCATGCACGATTTCTGCTGTTGATGGTGGTGGAACAGCTAGCAGACCAAGTGTCCTTGGGTCATCTGGCCTCAAGGGTCTTGTTTTGGGGAGTCCTTTCCCAGATGTCAGGCGTTGTGTGATGATACTCCTTTGTAGTTCTGGTATGTAGCTGTATGTCTTTGGAGTCCTCACAGTGTAAATACTCCAAGTTTTTGTTTTTTTTTATTGTAGCGCCTTTTGTTCCTGTGGAAAAACAGGAATTGACATTTTACAAATCAACGTTTCTGTTCATAATTTTTTCAAAGCTTATGTCCTCTTATTTCCAACGTTGGGCAAGTACTACACAACAAAGTCATGGGACACGTAACAGAATAAACTTGTCCCTCATTGTAGGTGGCCAGAATTTTTAATATTTTTTAAAAGAAAAAGTACAGCTGTAAAGTGTATTTGAATGGCTTTTAAAAAAATGAATGATGTCCTTTACTGTGCTATATATAATGTGGTTCAATAAGCATCCATGAAATTTACAAAAATGTCTATGAAAAAAAATTTTGTTTTTCTGAAATGGTGTCCATCTTACCGGAAGTTGAGAAACTTCTTCACATTCTTGAGCCAGTGTTTATCCATGACAACTGCTGTCAAAGCCTGGTGTGCTGGACAAAATTTTTTAAATGCAATGGGAACCAGTTTTCCACCCAGTACTCAAGGATTTACTGAGACAAAAAAATGTATAGCAATCACTCGGTGTACTGAACCTTGCACCATCCATGGCTTGTCTGCTGGCGTCCTCAAGTGGACCATGTTCGCAGCTGGCAAAAGACCACTGGTGCTTGTCCCTTACATGGTGTAGAACACCATGCCACATTATCTGGGAAGAAGTGCATTACAGATTATACCACAAAATTACGAACAATTTGAGAAGGGGGACATGTCATATAAAGAACAATTAATAACAGGAATAATACGATAATAGCCAGTATAGTTCTGTAAACACATACCTTGAATTTCTCTTCCGTTGTGGCTTGTTTGCAGCAATACCAGAAATGGTTGACAATGTGTCTCAGCCACTGCAGGATTGCTGATTGATTGAACCAGCCTAAGAGAGACAGCAAATGAAAAAACTGTATGAACAAACAAATCAGGACAGAATTCTAGTAACTGCATTTACAATATGTCAACTGACACACTTCGACATTGTGATTAATAAAGATTTATTTTTAAAAGTCATACAGCCTTCAGTTTCTTTGCAAGGTTCTTGGCTGCATGCCAAATGTCCAGGGAGTGATGAAGACCCCACTGTCTGTATTTTCCCCGTGTCGGATCTGTAAAGGTCAAAGTATAGAGTCCAGATGTAAATATTTGAATATTGTAGATATTGATTACTCAAGTTAGGACATGTATTAACCTAGTAATGCAGTGATTTGTCTGTGGGCATCTGTGACCACTTCTTTCACTGGAATTTCCTGCAGCAGAGCATCCATGGTCTTGATGAACCCTTCTTTCTCCATAATCACTGAATTCCGATTCGCCTGTCTCTTGTCTATGGTTACAATGTGGACAATATCTCTGGACTCTTGCTCTGTAGTAGTATAGGTGCAGTATTGCGCACAATGCCCTTAAGAGATGAAGAAAAATATACAGTTATGGGGTTTTGCATGAAAGCAAACAACTTTTCTTTACTGACAACATTAAAAATATACATGCATACCTAGTGAGTCCATCCTGCCATCACCTGACAATGTTAGAAAAGTAAAAAGATTAGCAAGACTGACCAAGAAAGTGTTACGTGGATGATCTTGGAATAGTTAGTGGTGATGGTAGTCATTTACAATGAATTATAAACATTGCTTTCCAATACTGCAAACAGAACTAACCAAGTATGACGACATGATCCTTTTCTTTCAGCCGTGCGAGGATGTTTTTTCAGGTTTGCTGCCAGAAGTCCTTTATACTATCGACGCAACAGACGTCCTGTATGCTAAAGAAAGCTGACTTTGCCACAACTCCCATATTCATGAATTTGAGAAGCAGTGCAATCTTTGTGTAATTATTGCCAGACAGAAGGATGTTGGTGGACAACATAAAGTCTCTGGACTGCACCCCAAACTTCAACAATGGCTGGGAGTTCCACCCCCAGAGAATATGGCCAGTGGAGCACAACTTGTTGGTCTGAAACGAAGACAGAGGAATATGATTAATTCATCTACTAATTGTATAAGACACATTGCTTTGGTTCATTGTAAAGTTTAAGTTTGGTAACACTTTGGTAACACTTCTAGTCATACTGTCAAACCACACCAAAGTTTAGCTCCATTTAACTTTACACATAACAGCTTCGGCATCAGTACAGAATAAAAGCATCTATCAGGGTCTTGAAAAATAGGTGTGCTCAGCTGAGCTCCATCGGGTACAGTGAAGAGTGCTTTGTGAAATTAATTAGTAAATCATACCCCAAGATATGCACCTGTCCAATTTAAATTGCTGAAATATTTGATCTTACCCACTCCATAATGATTGTAGTCCCTCTTCTTTTTAATTTGATCTCAAATGGAGGAAAAGAGCTGCACTCTGTCCCTGTAAGTGGATCTGCAAAGGTGCATTTGTTGATGGGAAGCTGGAGCAAAGTGCCGAGTTGCCTCAAACTGTCTTCATAAGCAATGCACGCTTGCTTTCCATTAAAGTCATCCTCATTTTGCACCATGACTGGGTTTGGAAATTCATAAATGTCCTCCTCTGGATGTTGTGGTTGTGGAACACCATGCACAGCCTCATCCACACCAATGATGGGAGTTTTTCTATATCAGGAGGCTGAGGCAGTGCTCCACCTGTTCTGTTTGACTAAAAGTGCACAATACTGCATTTGTAAATATATACAGCTAACACTGTCAATAACATATTTGTAATTTCAGAAATAGGAAACAAGTAGCGAAATGCCTTTACAACAGGAGCGATAATGCAACACTGAGGGATAATACAGTTAAAAAAGAGAGGACTGCACAGCTACACAAACCAACATCAGAATGAATTTAGGATTTCATAAATAACACTATCATTCAGGACTACAATATTTTAATTGTTCTTTACCTTATGTAGACGGATGGAACATCATCAGCTGTCTCTCATTCCTCTATGGTGCCTCAGGCATGTCTTCCTCCAACTCAATTCTAAATGGCCATTGGGAGGGAAAAAAATGAATAAAGGTGATATTACACAAACCAAAAGTGTATTAACAGAGGCACTTACATGCTGTTCATCAGGTCGTTGGCCTGCACCTCATCAAAGTCCAGGGAATCTTCTTGTATGCTCATGGACGACATGCTGTAATCATAATATAATCAGAACCATCAAGGAAGATGTTGTCACATGGACATGTTTTACAAAGTGGTTACTGAAGCATCATGAACACATTTGTATACCTGTCCCCTAAAGCCTCAATGACCTGTGGTTCATCAACCTGCTGATCACCTTCAATGTGGAAATCTGCATCTCTGTAGGGGAGACAAAGACAATCTCATCCTTGAAATTACTGACAATAACAGTCTGTTATATAACATATGATATTTGTTATATAACTCCCAAGCAAAGAAACATTCAAGATAGTCATGTTTTAGTTTTGCCTCAAGTATATAAAATACATACTTCAGAATAAAAAGCAAAGAATGACTTTAAGGGCCTCAAAGGGTCAGACAATGAATGAGACACAATGTTTTGGATAGCACTGTTTCCTCTGTCAAATGCACACTGCAGTTGTATATTCTTAATGCCTTTTTTTAGAGATTATGAAATGTCCAAATACGAAATGATATAACCAGCATCCGAATCAGTTCCAAAGCCAGAAAAGAGCTGAGGTGCACCAGGGTTTGCTTGGCGTGATACTACTGGGCCTTTTGTATAGCTGCAGGACCACATTTTTAACAATGAGAGGCAAAAAATGTGAGAGAATTAAATTCTGAAGAATAACCAAACAGTCAGTAATCCTTATCTCAGACATATAAATGGCAGTCAGACAAAGAAAATATTATACAATATTCTAATGAAAAAAATACATACCCAGCAAGGTCCCAGTCTGTTTGTAAGCCAGTAAAGACCTGAGGGGCACCACAGGCTGCCTCACTGCTTGGTTCTGACACTGTGCCCTTTTCATAGCTGCAAGACAGTATCCACATTTCATCAATTTGATCTAAAATTAAAAGTGAGAGAATAATATTCTGGAGAAGAATAATCAAACAGTCAGTAAACAATATATGAGATATAACTTATGGATTGTTGTCTGCAGTGCTGTTTGTTCACTGTGTGATGATTTGATCTATGACTCAAATTTAAAAATAAAATATGTTGATTCACACACTACAATCAAAGCTCTACAAACAGCAGCTTAGGACTGTTATTGAATACCAACTGAGATACAAGTACATTATTTTATCAAGTCTCCTTCACAGACAAGTAGCGAAATTTTCGTGAATAAGAGCAAAATTACTCAGTAAAGTCTCCTGTTGTGTTTCTGTTCTGATCTAATCCTAACACAGCAAAGCTGTTACCTGCAGCCTTCGCTTGCAAAGCTAACGCTACTAACGTTAGGTCAGTCCAAGTAATTAGTGGAAACATGCTAACGTTACTCACAAATTAGTAGTAAAGTAAGACCTGGTGTAGCTCTGCATTACTTATAAACTGAGGACAACTGCCTGCTGTATGTTTGTGTTCATGGTCACAGTCACAGATAATTTTGTGGCATTTGCTGTAACGTCACTAGACAAAAGCGGTTCACATCAGCTAACGTTACATTTAGCTTGCTTATAACTTCCATGTCGTCAAAAAATTACATACCTGTCAATTAGGAAAAGGGCCAACTCGGGGTCAGTTTTAAAACCTTTCAAATCTCTCAGCTCTCTCCACTTGGTGAATGCCTGACAAAGGTTTACGCGTGTTTTGGCTCGAGCCCTATCACTGTCCCGTTTAGCCTTCTTCTGTTCTTCTGTTCTTTTTCTTTTAGGTGGTGCTCCTTTGTTATCTGCCATGACATAAAAAGTACAACTAACCTGTTACATGATCTGCAATCTGCTACCACTTACACTCTCTGTAAACAGTAAACACGGCTCCTTCTTCTTCTGTGGTTTAATGGCTGCGGGCCGCTGCGGGCTTGTAGACTTACTTTCGCCTCCGGGTGCCATATTCTGGTTTGCCGACTTCCGCTGTGTCCGACCCGAGCCAGGCTACGCTAAATAGCCATATAGAGAAAGGCTTTTTTTGTCGCTGTTGGGTTCAAATAAATATGCGTATCTTCAAGGGGGGGTGATACGAACTAGGGACAGTTAATGGTAAAAAGTTCCGCACAGCTGCTTTAAACAACGCAGTTTTGTGGGACCGGTATATTAGTTAATTAAAACCAGCATTTCATTAGCAAGACATTTCACTGCAGCAGGTCACGACATTTGTTCTTTAAGATTTCAGGGAATAGAAGTCAAACCACTAAAAAGAGGGGGAGTGTAGTGTAATGTTTTATGACTAATCAGGTAAAGGCCCCTACTCTGCATAAATTGATTAAGTTTGAATGTAATCATATGCTGATCAGATAAATATTTTATCCTGCATAAGTTGATTAAGTCTAATGATTAAGTTGTGTGATATCTTGTATCCTGTGTAACCAAGAAAGGTGAATCATTGTTGTGACCACACACACACACACACACACACACACACACACACACACACACACACACACACACACACACACCCCGGAAAACACATCATATAAAGCACACACACGTAAGACATTATGCCAACCAGAGACATTCTTGACTCATTGAGTTGTGATGTGTTTGTTGCCTGCGAGCACATTAAACTCAAGTTGCATCTGATTCTACGTGTCTCCAGTGATTTTTTGACTTCTGAGTATTTGAGTTTTTGATATCTAATGGAAGACAAAGAAAGTTTGTTCGGGAGACGGAGAGCGAGGTCGCGAGCTTTCTGGCACGGCTCGGGACCTTGACTTTTTGAAACCACAGGAGACAGAGAGAGAGCTCTTTTACAGAGAGGCTTTTTGGATCCATATATTACAAACAGAATTTCCTAAAGGTATGAATGAAGAGTTACCGTTAAGTTGTTTTCTGTGACTATTATAGACTGAGTTATGGCTTCTATTATATTTGCCTTGGCAGAGTGGCCATGCACTTTATTTACTCTACTTTGCACTCATGATCTGGTTGTCAATTGAGGGACAGCTACTCAGTGACTTTATGCAAGTCTTTTCCTGTGCATTTATGATCTGATTGGTAATTGAGGGATGGTTACTCACTGACTTTATGCAATTCTTTTCCTGTGCAATAGTGATCTGATTGTTAATTCAGATTTTGGGACTAACTCTGCCCCCTCGTGCACATAGTTTTTGCTTTTGTTCACAGTTCCTTTTTGTATGAACAGAATATATTATCCATATGTATATCTGTTTTCGGTGCATCTACTGCTATTAGCTGTGACATACTTTATTCAGATTGTTTTTTGTTTATTCTCTGCCTGTGAGTTGGCACTACATTTTATGGTGGAAGTGTTAAGTATTTTTTTTCACACACCTGCTCTGATTGCTTCGAGCGTACTTAAACGCCATAGTTACGCACTGAAGAAGACTTTCTGTCGAAACGTCTGTTGTGCACTGGTACTGCCATCCAAGCTGGTTGATTAAACTTACTAAAAGGACATTTGAGAGTGCTGGCGTTTTTCCCTTTTTCGCTGTTTTTGGCTGTGCACCTCACAAGTGTATTTATTTTGAGATTGCTTGCTTGTTCCTACATGATTTCCTCCCGCCCTATATCCTTGCTCCAAATGGCGATGAAGATTCTGAGTAAAGTGCTGTCCAACAGGCTGAGTGACCACATTCACAAATTTATACACCCCGACCAATCCGGATTCGTACCTGGCCATCACATCTACTCAGACCTACGCCGCCTTTTCAATATAATGTATCACATCCACAAAGAGTGTGTGGTCATCACCTTAGATCCAGAAAAGACAGGTTGCTAACAAGACAACAGACATACAACCATTCACACCTATGAGTAATTTAGAGTTACCGTTTAACCTATCCTTCATGTCTTTGGACTGTGGGAGAAAGCTGGAGTACCTTGAGTAAACCCACCACGACACAAGAGGAACATGGAAACCCAGGGTGGGGGCTCCCCTACCCTGGGTTCGAAGCAGGGACCCTCTTACTGTGAGGCGACAATGCTAACCACTGCACCACCATGACGCTCTGATAAAAGTTAAAAAAAAAAAAAGTCTTATTTCTGACAGGGACACATACTCGTTAAAGAATCACCCAGAAACAAGATGGCAGACTCTGAGAGAAGACCCTACCCATATATAGATCCAAACAGATCATTCTACATTAACGAAAACAGAAGGATTCTTATTTTCAGGTTATTTTACACTATTATAATACATTTCTGCCGATACACCTACATCTTAGACACTGGCCCTTTAAGTCATTCTGGAAAACACTTTAAACAAGCATATGCTCCAGTTTACACCTTTTACAGTGGAAGCAGTGGCTGTACAATGGTTTAAATAATCTGTTACATCCTTGCTTTTTATGATTTATAAAATGAAAAGTGTGTATCAACTGTGTTGTAAGGGATTAGAAAACAGCCTGTCTGTGTGTCGAAGAGTCAGTGTCATGTGTGGAGCCTGACGTAGACAATAAAGGTGTGTGAGCATGAGTGAGCCGAGCTCGGTCTGCTGCTCGCGCGCAGTTGGCCAGAGTGGACCGAGTGTGTGTGTGTGTGTGGCTGCGGACCGTCGCTCCGACTCTGTGAATTCAGGATCAACTTCTTACTATAATTTTACATTTTTGACTATGTTTTTAGTGTCACTGTTAAACTAAAGTGGTTGAGTATCTGGAAAGCGGAGCAGCATTTTCATTTTCTGTTTTATTTGCTCATTGGTAACGGTTGATTCTTCACAGCGGTTAAAGAGCATCTGAAACCACACAGGTAGGTTCTTTTTATGCTTTATCTACATTTACTGTCGCGGAAAGACGCGCAACACATCTGGTTCCCGTCCTCACCCCACAGTGTGCTGACTTCATTGGGCTTATTTTACTAATAGGACACAGACAGCCATGCTTTTCCAGCAGGGACACGATGCGGTCAGGACAGTATTAAACTTCCAGCATCCCTGTCAACTTCCTTAAAACAAAACTTTAAAAAGGGGCGAAAATAATGACACTAATTATTGAAGCCCCAACAGAAAGCTCACTGCAAAAGCGTTTTGTTTTCACGTAAACTATTACTATTTCACATTTCTGTAGTTAAGTACCCTTTTTTATAATAGGAGATGGCTGGTAGGATCTAATAATAAGTAAAATAACAGAACAGAAATATTTCCTAAAATAATAAAAACATATCTGTTTTTAATTATCATGGTATATTAAACACTTGATCCGATTTCCGATTTTCCTTTAATGCAACACATGTTTCATTAAGCGTCAATGTCTTTACAAAAAAAGGAGAGATGTAATATATGGGACTCAAGGAGGAGACGGCTTGAATCAGACTGAACAGTGTTTACTAGTGCAGCTTCAACATATACAGCAGCACTTGTATTTTACAGCACTCCAGTACTACAACATAATACATAATATCTCCCTTTCTTTAGATTGCTTTCTTCAGTTCATCTCAATAAAGCTAAAGCTTGTTCTTAATGCTGAAAAGACAAACATTATGATCTTAAGTAACTGAAAGGCTAGAGCACGCATCCCTGCCGTGGTCACTCTGGATGGAAGGAGCACAGAGACTGTCAGTTCTTATAAATATTTGGATATTTTAATTGATGACTCCCTTACTTTTAAGCACATGTGCTTCAACTAGTGAAAAAACTGAGACTGAAATTGAAGTTGTGTTTTTCTTTTAATGTAAAAAAGCGGCTTGTTGCTGCTACTTTTATCTGTGCTTGACTACGGTGATGTTTTGTACATGCATGCTTCTGCTCAGTGTCTTCATAAAATTGATACAGCTTATCATGGTGCCCTGAGATTTATAACTAATTGTAAAGTCCTGACACATCGTTGTGAGTTATATTCTCGGGTGGGATGGCCCTCATTGTCCACCCGCAGGCGTCATCATTGGTATATTGTCATATAAAAGGCAATTTTAGGTTTGCTTCCGTCTTATCTATGTGTCGTTATGATGCCAAGGCGTACCGGACAATACTCCTTGCGCTCCAATGACCTATACCTACTCTCAGTCTCAAACATCCATACTGAGCTTGGGAAAAAGGCATTTGCTTATTCTGCCCCCACTGCATTGAACAATCTGCAAAATATCTTACAGATGGACTGCCTAGTTTCTCTGAATGAGTTTAAATCTAAACTTAAGGACTTAGAAGCAGCTTCTTTAAGCTGTCAATGCTATTAATCCTGTGCAATAAACTAGTTTTTTAAAATGTATTACTAATTTACTCTTTTACTGTATGTACTCTTCTGATGTTGTCCTTGTTATGTTATGTCTGTAACTGTGTTTATTTTATGCAGCTGCCTGTCTTGGCCAGGTCTCCCTTGAAAAAGAGGTTTTTAATCTCAATGGGACCTCCTGGTTAAATAAAGGTTAAATAAATAAAATAAATAATAAAACAGGTTAGAACTTAACAGAACACAACTTCAGCTATTACTCCCGATACCTAAGGGGAACTCTTATAGGTCTACCAAAACATGACGTTTTTGCACGATCATCAGTGCTCATTGACTCTTTTATCACTGATGACTTTGGTGTTTGTGGTGAAGACCTTGCAGGCATGTGACTTTCTTGGTAGTTGTTGTGGTTCAGTTCCTGCTGGCTGCTGTCCGTTCTCCATCAGTGGCAAAGAATCGTGACCACTTTCAACAGTCTCATGTTGTGCTTCTTGTGGGGAACTTGAGGTTTCCTTGGTTTTCAGAATGTGTCTCCTGTTCCGTCTGTAGATTTGGCTATTGTCAGTCTGTACTATGTGCGACCTTGGCTGATCATGTCTCTTCAGTATGACAGCAGGTTGCCATTGGTTCTGCTGTCTTCTCCCACCACAGGGAGTTTCCTTGTGCCACAGTCAAAGCAGAGTTTCTGCTTCTTTTGTCTGTTCATCAGTCTGCTCCGTACATGTCTGTACACTCCTGGCTTTAACAGGTTCCTTGACACAGGTAGTTTGTCTTCAGCCTCCTTGCCATAAGTAGCTGCGCAGGTGAGTAGCCTACTCCTTCCAAAGGCATGTTTCTGTACTCCAAAAGAGCAATGTATGGGTCTTTGAGACTTTCCTGTGCTTTTTTCAGCAGATTCTTCACTGTTTGTATAGCTCTCTCAGCTTGTCCATTTGACTGTGAAACTCTGGACTCAAGGTAGAGTGTTTGAACTCCCAGCTGGTCGCAAAGTCTCGCATTTCTGCACAAATCAGCTGTCTCCCATTGTCAGAAAACAGTTCATCAGGTACACCATGCCTGGCGAAAACAGACTTAAGTGCCATAATGATGTGCTTGCTTGTAGTACCACTTCATTTTGAAATCTCTGGGTACTTTGAGTAGTAGTCGACACACATGATGTATGATGTATACATTATTGAAATGGAAGAGATCCATTCCAACTTTTGACCACACTCTTAAAGGAACCAGATGAGGTGTCACGGGCTCTCTGGGATTGTTGTTTTTGTGTTTGTTGCACACTGCACATTTCTGCACAACTTCTTCAATTTGTTTTGCCATTCCTGGCCAAAACAGGATGACTCTTACACGTTCCTATATGTGCCTCGTGAATTTTTTCAAGCATCTCCTCTCTCATCTTTATAGGAACAACAAATTTGGAGTTTTTGAACAGTAGTCCATCAGAATATGTCAGCTCCTCTCTGAAAGTCCAGTACTTAACAGACTGACTTTGGAACTTGGCTCCGTGACGTAGGCCATCCATCCTGTACTGCTTGTCGGACCAGTCTCAGTTCCTCATCCTCTTTTGTTGCATCTTTGAACTGCTGACACTTTTCTTCTGAAACAGGTAACTGTTGGACTACATAGCTCACATCCAACTCATCCTCCTGTTTGCCATGTGTGTGGTGTTTCAGGCTGGCTCTGCTTAATGCATGTGCAATGTGCATTTCCTTACCAGGCTTGTATATCACCCGCAGGCTGTATTTCTGTAGCCTCTTTAATATATTCTGCAGCCTTGCTAGAGCTTTGTGGAGTGACGGTTTGTGATCTGACTCAACCTGAACATGCTGCAATAAAGATATTGGTGAAATCTTTCACATCCAGACACAATTGCAAGCAGCTCTTCTGTTACATGGTTCTGTCTTTTGGCTCAGGCATTTCTTGTATGGTTCACACTTTGTCCATGTCAGTTTTCAATCCGTCTTCGCTAAGCACATGCCCTATGTAGCTGATTTCACTCAGTCCGATTTTGCATTTGTCTCTGTTTAGTTTCAAGTTTATGCTCTTCAGTCGATCGAACAGCTTCCTCAGTCTGTTGTCGTGTGACTTTCTGTCTCACCCCACACAAGAATGTCATCCATCATATTGACGACTCCGTCCAGTCCTTCTAGATGCTGTGACAGGCATCTCTGGAACATCTCTGGTGCTGAAGATATTCCAAAGGGAAGTCTCTTAAACTTGTACCTTCCTGAGGGTGAGTTAAAGGTACATAGTCTGGAGCTCTCTTCATTCAACTGGATTTGCCAGCCCTTGGTTTGCATCCACAACTGAGAAGACCTTTGCTTTTGGCATTTCAGCCTCAACTTCCACAGCTTTCAGAGGATAGTGTTCTCTTTGTATTGCTTTATTTAGGTCACGGCATATCCATATCTTGCTTGGTTTCACAACAGTCACCATGCTGCTGACCCATTCTGTAGGCTCAGATTGTTTTTCAATGACACCAAGGTTTTCCATACTGTCCTTTTTCAGGGTCACTGGGACCTTTCCAGGAGGATGAATCACTGGTGGAACAGCTGGGTTTACCTGAATATGGTGACTCCTGGAACACAGCCCAGTCCTGAATAAATCTTCATAATCACTCAATATGTCTGTCTGTGTTTTTTCTTCCACTCCATATATCCTCTTCACCATACCAAACGCAAGAGTCTGCTTTTGTATCATGCGTTATGACTTGAAAGTCCACATTTAACTCTTTATCCTTGTATTGCCATTTAATGGTCTTCTGCTCTAGTGGCTTCTCATTTTGCCCCAAAAGCCCACTAACTTAAAGCAAGATCTGTCCAGATTCTTTTCAGTCAATATCATTGCATCCAATTCTCTTTTGGATATGACATTACAGTTAGCACCTGTATCTATCAGTACAGTGAGTGTCTGGTTGTTTATATTGTAGTCCAGTCATCTTTGTCTGTTTACTCATCCACTTTGTCTAGCTTTTTAACATGGCTCACTTATTTTTGTTCCAGTTCAATTGTCCCTATGAACATGTCATCATCACTTGCTGTGTCACATTCAATTGACAATTGTGTTTTCCGTCGGATTTCTTTCCGTCCACGACTCATGCACAATTTTGCATAGTGATTATTCTGGTGACAAGAGTTGCAGGTTTGGCCATATGCAGGGCACTTTCTTGGCTCATGTTTATACCTGCATTTACCCCAGTCCGCTTGTGGTTTTTCTGCCTTTGGTTGAACTTGTGGTCTCTCCTTTTTTACCATATTTTTTTGCTCGTAAATAATGGTTTGTAAGCGAACTGTGATTTTGCGCCTGATTTTACTGGCTGTTTATCAAGATCACAAGATCTTGCAAGAACTTGTTTTCTGAGACGGATAGGGCTCAAAGTTAACTTTCTCTTGATCTGTGTGGATGAAAAATGCAGCTTTAGTATCAGAATGTTGGTAAGATATGTGGCTTGTGGAAAATGAACCCAATATTTACTTTAGTGACTAGAGTGCAAAAGAATTGACCTTAAATTGTGATCACGTTCATTTTCCTCATTGACGACAATACAATACAATACATTCAGAGCTGCTACAAGTCTCCTACGGGGGCGTGGTGCTTATGTCACTGAATCAGGAAGTGAGCTGAGAGAGGTATCTCGCTTTATCCAATATCTCAGATTTTATTTTCTCCGACTTCTCTGCTATTCCACCAGCGATGAGATATATGTTAAACTTTTGAATCCAGACTGTCCAGTTTTCAGCTAGATTCCCTTCTAAGCTCAACGTTCCTGGAGGTTTTTCCAGCTCCATCTTTAATTTTCTGGGATATTTTTTATCTTTTAATCCGGCGTATAACACATAAGGTTACACAAGAAGAAGAGGACGCAATAGGACACCAAGGAACCCTCCTCCAACTCTGCTCTCTCAGTGGAGATACGCCCTGCGTTCAAATACCCATACTATCATACTATTTAGTTTGCCAGAAAAAGAATTAGTGTGTCCCAATACATAGTATGTCAGATGCAGTATGCCAAAAGTACCAGGATGTTACTACATCCGGTCATATTTCGCAGTATGCATGTCAGCATGCTTTCCATTCTGACCCACAATCCTTTGCGCAGCGGAAGTTACATCGCACTGACTGAGCTGCGTGTACAACCAACACCCACACTTCCTCTCATACATGGTTTAATTAATTTGAGATACTAAGACACTACATATTAGGACTGCAATGATCTGATTATATACTGTCACATATCATACAGTTTTTGCAAGAACACGGTTACAACATTCAATTTTATTGTGATTGTAGTATAATCAATCTTAGGGTTCAACTATGACTACAGTATAGAAGATTCTACCAGTATAGGCAGAGGTGTAAGTGTGGTATAAATAATGCACAAATATGACTAAATATGAATACACTATGGGCCAGGTATGAGCGGTATAGACTAGTAAATATATAAATAGTAAAAGTCAAATACATATTAAGTAATGTAATAAGAATGTGCAAGTATGTTACACTACAAATAAAAGTAATGTGAATGTAAGGCTGCTTCATGTGCAGACAGAATATAGTGCCAGCAGCTGCATAGCTGTATGCACGACTCTGGCGAGCTCAACATGAGGAGATTTGCTGCATCTCCGAAGTACAACAACACAAAATATTCAAATGTGGCGCTATGGACAGCGGCGGAAGTGAGCAAGAGGGTCGGAGTTCAGGGAGAGTAGATCAGATTATCAATTTAAATTATGATTTTTATCCAAAATGTGTGTGAGAGCAAGGAATAGTATGATGCAGGGATGAATGTCCCGGCATGCACTCACTCAAAACATATTAGTAACTTTATTACATATTAGTAGCTTTGAGACTGTCTGAAACACATCTGAATCACTCAATTTTATTTTCCAACATATACTTTCCTCTTAAGTACTTTCAAAAGATTATATGGACTGTGGCTATCTTTATGGTGCTGAAAGGAGGTAATTACTTTGTGAAGTGGCAGGGAAGAAAAATCTGCTGTGTGGTGCCACTGGCATGTTGTTTTGTTGGAATGAGGCAATGGAGATTTAAATACACACTTACGGCATTACAGTTGAATCCTAGCAGATGGGCCTGACATTACTAAAAGGTGTCCCTGATAAAAACCTACAGACAGCCACTTTTTTAGGAAAGGAAAAACATGTGTAACCCACAGAATATCACTTCCCTTCACCTTCACATTTGTTGACAGGTTTGCCAGCTACACCTGAATTGCAATAATTGCAATAATGAGTGCTTATTAAATGCAGTGAAATGAAAGTTAGGACGTCTTAAATAGTACCTCAGTAATTATAATTAAGCGTATTCTACAACACTGTGGGACTCATGATGGTTTAAGTCCGAGATATTATTTATTTACTTGACACCACTCCCACTTTTTGCAGGTTCTTCCAATTTTTAACCCTTTCTCCCGCTGGCCTAATGTGTTTTTTCACTATAATCTCCTTCAAAAATTATGCTTAATTTGGAGGCTGTTACAGGAAGGATTTGAATTGCTGGAATAATAGTGTGACCTTGCAAATATGGAAAAATGAACGAGAATGAACATGTTTCAAGGTCTTAGGTATTTAGTTATGACAGCTGTGTGTTCGTGTTAATGAGGTTACGATAAGGTGTCTTTGTTTCGCTACAAACAGTAGTCTTGAACGTGTGAAATCACAAACGCAAACAGCATCTAAAGGTAATCATCCTTTGTAAATGGAGTAGATTTAGATTAGGGTTGGGTCGGTAAAAAAACAAACAGTCCGGTTTTTGTGAAAAACCGCATCAAGTCGGTAACACTGGATTTTTGCCACTTTTCGCCGCAATGACTCATTTAAAATAAAAAATGACCATGGGACAACAGAGGGACAGTAACACATTGTTCTTTTATTCCTTACAGATAAATTTGCAGGTTTAGCTTACTCAATCAGTGCAAACAAGGGTTGCTTCCTTCGTCTGGCTCAAAGCCGAAGTGTTGCCATATTGGCGCATTCTTTGATTTCTTCGAGACTAAATTGTCCGCCATTATTGACTCCCCATCACTGTTCAACAAACTCCAGGCTACAGTAGAGGCCTTGGGGCATGCGCACTCTGCGAGGAATGTCCACAGTCATTCAGGCTTCCATAGTCGAACGCACTTCTGCGTTGTAGTTTCCTAAAATGTCTGTGAAAAATCCCCGCGATGTGAAAAATACATGCCAAGCAGTCTTTTGTGTGACACTTGTGTGCGGAGCGGAGTCCGCACGGTCATAAAATCTGAGCTTTGCACGCACGGGGCTTGCGGACGTCCACTTTTAGTCCAGACGGATCTCCGTTCTGCCCGAGTACAGGCTGTAAAATGACATATGTGGTCCAGTTGGTCTCAAAAAAAAAAAACCCGGTCCAAGACGGAGTACCGAACCAAATTGGTATTACCAAGCCCTAACCGACCCAGCCCTAATTTAGATGAGATTTCCTGATGATTATTAAGATCATCTGATGACATAGCGTGAACGTTTCCAGTCGCCTCTCGGCTCGCCTATCAGCTGATCTAAATTTGTGCTAAATTGTGGCTCTCAAGTCTATTTACTAGTCTTAATAGTGTTTTTTGTGGTTGCTTTTGGATGGTGGTGGCATGTGGCTGGGAGTCACTCATTGCGACATGGAAATCAACTAACCAGTCCATAAACTCTCCATCTGCCGACTTCTAGCTAGCTAGCCAGGTTGAAGGGGAACTGCCCATTGGTTCGACAGCCCGTTGGTTCGACATCCCATTGTTCCGACCGTATTAAACTCAAGTCCGTTCCGAAATCACCAAAATCACCATGATGCCCTGTGGTTAAGGTCTGGTTAGGTTTAGGCACAAAACCACTTGGTTAGGGTCAGGAAAAGATCATGGTGTGGGTTAAAATGAAAAAGAAAGTGACAAACACATAAGCCGTGAGCCTGCTCCGCCTCAAGCCGGTCGCGGCGCACCATACGCCCGCTGCGAGCCGTTCAGCACCACGGACAGTCGGACTAATGGAATGTCGAATCAATGGGCTGTCGAACCAATGACATGGACCCGGTTGAAGTTTATTATTATTATTACAACATCAGAAAACATCAAGGAAAAGAAGTCAGAGAATGAGACCAGCATGGCATGCATCCTGCTAGCCTTTGTACAGCCATTTGGCAAGCCAAAGGTGCTGTAATGGCAACAGGTGGAGAGCGTCCCCTACTGTGCATAAGTGATTCATGTTTTTTTGTGCTTTCCTGACTGAAAGTGTGAGTGGGTGATTCCTCGAACTCTATGAATGTTTGCCCTTTCTGAATGTGGTTTGTATTGGAGATCGGACCTTGCTAAGTACTTTATTTTCAAGATGAGACTATCGGTGACACTGCTGCTGCTGCTGCTCTGGGCAAAGGAGCTTCTAATGGCCTTTTCGGAAAGTCATGGAGGTGAAATCCCTGCTACTGAGACAATGTTGACCGGGTCGTGTTCCGACAAGGAAGCGGGGAAGGAGGGGTGGAGTAAGGCAGAGGCTGAAAAGACTCACCGGTAAACGGATGAGCCTGCCGCTCCCCTTGATCATTCTTGCCAATGTTCGCTCCCTGTGGAAGAAATTAGATGAACATAACATAACATGCCAGTGGGCCTACAGAGAGGCCAGTCTGATCTGGCTCACAGAGACCTGGCTTGATAACATGACTCAGGGTTCTGTCTGGATGGATTCGGGTCTCCACTGAGGCTGGACTGGGACAATGTGAGTAGCCTGAAGAAACATGGGGGTGGGCTGTGTGTGTATTTTAACAACGACTGGAGCAGAACTGCCTCTGTCAAAGACTCCTGCTGTACACCTGACTTAGAGCTGCTTGCAGTGTCATTCAGACCAAAATATCTCCCCCGTGAGTTCAGTCAGCTGGCTCTGCTACTTGTTTACATCCCACCCTCCGGCAACGTCACATGCGCATCAGAAGCTATTGCGGCACGTGTCATTCAGATTGAATGTGCATCTCCGGACCCCCCAGTTCTCATGGCTGCTGGCTGAATAAGACACTTCCAACCTACCAACAGTATGTAACATGCGCCACCAGAGGCGATAAAACAATCAACCTCTGCTACGGAAATGTAAAGAACACCTATAAGGCAATGCAAGGCAAGGCAATTTTATTTATATAGCACCATTCATACACAAGGCAATTCAATGTGCTTTACAAGAGAAAACATTAAAGGAACAATAGATCATTAAGAACAAAAGCTAAAAGCAAGACAATAAATAGTTAAAAACAGTGCAGAAAATGCATTTAAAAAGCAAACATAAAGCAAAAGCAACAGCAGACAAATATAAAAACAATAGCTACAGATTATCCTAACAATAAGTTACATATCTAGTTCACTGGTAAGCTGCAGTAAATAGTAATGTTTTAAGCCCTGATTTAAATGAGCTAACAGTTTCAGCAGCCGACCTCAGATATTCTGGAAGTTTGTTCCACAGGCAGGGAGCATAGAAACTAAAGGCTGCTTCACCGGGTTTAGTTTTGATCCGAGGGGTCTGGATGCTTCATAACGTACAAGTAAATCAGATGTGTATTTAGGCCCGAGACCATTTAGTGCTTTTTAGACAAGTAACAAGATTTTAAAGTCTGTCCTTTGACACACAGGAAGCCAGTGCAGTGACTTAAGCGCTGGTGTAATGTGCTCCACTCTCTTGGTGTTGGTGAGGACTCTGGCAGCAGCGTTCTGGACGAGCTGCAGTTGTCTGATTGATTTTACTCAGGCCTGTGAAGACACCGTTACAATAGTCCAGCCTGCTGAAAATGAAAGCATGAACAAGTTTTTCTGTATCTGGTTTAGACAGAAATTCTTTTTTTATTCTTGCTATGTTTTTAAGGTGGTAGTAGGCTGATTTAGTAATTGTCTTAATGTGACTATTGAAATTAAGTCTGAGTCCAGAACTACACCAAGATTTCTGGCTTGATTTGTAGGTTTTAGTGTCATGCCGTCAAGGTGAGCACTGACTATTGATCTTTGTTCTTTGGGGCCAAAAACAACTATCTCAGTTTTGTCTGTGTTTAGTTGTAGAAAATTCTGGCACATCCACGTATTGATTTTGTCAATGCACTTATTTAGCAGATGTAGGGGACTGTAGTCATCTGGTGACACTGTTATGTAAAGTTGTGTCATCTGCATAAGTATGGTAGGAGATGTTATGATATTCCATAATCTAAGCAAGAGGGAGCATATAGATGTTGAACAGAAGAGGCCCAAGAATGGACCCTTGAGGTACTCCACATGTAATTTTGTTCGCACAGATCATAATTGCCAAGTGACACAAAGAAATCCCTGCCTTGTAAATAAGATTTAAACCAATTTAGCACAGTGCCAGAAAGTCCCACAAACTTTTCTAGTCTGTCAAGCAGTATCTTATGGTCAACTTTGTCGAATGTAGCACTGAGGTCCAGTAATACCAGAACCGAAATCTTTGATGCATCACTGCTCAGATGAATGTCATTTAAAACTTTTACAAGTGCAGTCTCAGTGCTGTGATGTGCTCGAAATCCAGACTGAAAGGCATCAAAGGAATTGTTTTGCTCCAAGAAGGTGTTAAGTTGCTGAAAAACAACCTCCTAAAAATGGTAGGTTTGATATGGGCCTGTAGTTATTTATTACTGATTTATAACTTACTTTTTAAAGAGAGGTTTAATGACTGCAGTCTTCAGGGCCGTTGGGAAAAGGCCTGACTGAAGAGAACAATTCTGTAGTATATCTGATGCTATGCAGTTAAAAACATCTTTAAAAAAAGCTTGTAGGCAGACTGTCAAGGCAGCAGGTAGTGGACCTAAGGTTTCTAACTATGTCTGTCAAAGTAGCATAATTTAATGGGTGAAAAGTGCCAAATTAACTGGAGTAGTCTTATGTGGCACAGGTGAAATAGCCATTGTGTTGGAGTTACAGACTGTCTGTCTTGTCTTTAAAACCTTGTCTGTGAAAAAAGAAGCAAAGTCATTGCATGCCTTGGTGGATAGCAGTTCAGGAGGGACTGATGCTGATGGGTTTGTCAGTCTGTCAACAACAGCAAATAAAGTCTGTGCATTGTTGTTGTTTTTGTTGATAATCTCAGAGAAAAAGGACTGCCACGCGCTTTTTAGCTCCAAGTTATAGATGTGCAGACTTTCCTTATAGATGTCATAATGAACCTGGAGTTTGGTTTTTTGCCACCTGCGTTCTGCTTTTCTACATTCTCTTTTTTGAGCTTTTACCCGTGTGGCATTCCTCCATGGTGTTTTTTTCTTACCAGAGACAACTTTGACCTTCATGGGCAATATTGTCCGTAATATTCAAAGCTTTAGAGCTGAAACTATGAACCAGATCACTGACAGAGACTGAGGCAGAGCTGGTGTGGGTATAAAATCCTGGTGAATAGTGTACAGGTGGTTTCGTTGATATAGCGTTTTCTGATTACCTCTGTTGAAATTTTACTGGTGTCAGCGGAGATGGCCATTTTAAAGAAAACACAGTAATGATCAGAAAAGGCAACATCAGTCACCACAACCTCAGAAATGTTGAGCCCTTTGGAGATAATTAGATCTAAAATATGTCCCTTATTGTGTGTTGCCTCTGTTACATGCTGGGAAAGTTCAAAGTTCTCCAGGATGTAGAAAAGTTCTTTCGCACTGTCATCTTTGGGATTATCAATATGAATGTTAAAATCACCCACTATAACAACACAGTCAAAATCAATGCAAACAACAGACAAAAGGTCAAAAAGCTGGTGAAAAAGTGGGATGATGATGTGGCTGAGGACCTACAGTGCTGTTTTGAAAGTACAGTCTGGGAGGTGTTAACTCAGTGGAGCAGCCTTGAGGAAGCCATTGAAGTAGTGACGCTATATCACTTTCTGTGAGGATATGACTGTTCCCACAAAATCTGTCAAAGTATTCCCTAACAGGAAACCTTGGATCACAAAAGCCCTGAAAACAACTGTAATAATTAGATATCACTATTAACCTATAGCTAAATAAAGGCAGTTTGCAATAAAGTTTATTGGGCAGTAATGCAAATAATTCCTTTGAAATAAAAAAAATATTTGTGAAGAGTAAAATAAAATCTCAGTTCGCACTAATGGCAATCGGGGACAGTAGCCTAAATCTAAATAAACATGGACTAGATATGTACTGTCTCCCTTTTTAACTCTATGATCCCTCCCCACTAGGAGGCAGCAACATGCTGAAAGTCTGGTCGGTCTAAAGGAAATAGTCGATGGCGAGCAGAGCCGTTCGGAATACTCACTCTGAGAAATTGTTGGGGTTTTTTTCGAAGCAAGAGTCAACTAGAACTCATCAAAGACACCGACAAGGGCTGCTTATAGGTGAGTGCTCAAGGGTACGTTATTGAAATGTTGTTTTGTCCTGCAATGTTTGTTCATTTAATTGTTATCAATCCGTTTGCAGCAAACCGATTAAGTTGCCATCAAATGCTACATGGCGTTAGTTGTTTTCTTTTTTTCTTTTTGAAAGTTTATGACTCAATGAATAGCCTACTGTACATTTCATCATTTATGCTGTATGCACGTACTTTAACATGTTACCCTTTTTTTTAAAATGTAATACATTATGGCTTGTACATCAGCTGTTTAAGATACTACTAATTTTTTGAGAAGTATTGTACATAATTTAATAATTTCATGATATCTAATATTTATTGTCTCATTGTCTAACATGTTTTAATGTTATTACATTTAAATAAAACTTACTCATAAATTTTCATTTTGGATTTAGTATTAAAAAAGCATGACCATTGTGTTGATTAGTTAGCTAAGTCAGTGTTTCTCAACTTTTAAACTTCAAGGTCTCCCCTTAACTGTGACATACATACATACATACATACATACATACATACATATATATATATGTGTGTGTGTATATTTGGTTTCTACTATCAGAGTTACAGACTTGTAAGGGTCACTTTTGCCCTACCTAAAGGAACAAACAGAGTCCCTGAATTCAACTTTGAAAAGCACTTCCTTAAGTAATTCCACGCTTTTGACACTGTTGATAATTTGTAATATCATACTGATTGCAAAGCTGTCTCATGTTGGGGGGAAGGATGTGAAGACGTGCACCAATAAGACCATGGACAGGTATAATTACAAATAGAAATTTAATATTTATTACTGTAGAACAGACAACATTAACAGTGGGTGGTTACAATGTGGTAGTGTAATACAAGTTATATCAGTTTACTGTTGACAATTGTCTTCATTTTTTATCTGTTGCAGACTCTTCACAATTGACATAATGCGAAAATTCAATATGCAAGGTGGTGGGCCACATGGAAAGAGGGCCTTCAAGAAGACTACCTTCTACTCTGTTATCACTGGTCAATAGAAAAACTGTTCTAGCAGTAGTAATTCTTTGGCGATTGCTTCTTCATGTTAGAAATGTGTGACTGACATGACATACATTAACAAACAAGAATTTGTCTGGACTGTACTAGGTAATCTCTGTAATACTGACAATTATGAAACTTAATTGGTGTAGTTTCAGGAAAGGGAACCATACTACAGTAATAGTCAGACTATATTTGTTCATTATTCTTTACAGAGTAACCCCAAAGTCTCAAATGGGTGGTTCCCAATGTCCATTGAGTCAAGTCCTTTGAAACCATGTACCTTTTCTTATTGGATAATATCTCTGTGACAGCACGTATAACAATAGGCAACCACACTTGCAATTTTTCTTCATTTATGCTATTGCTTTTGCAGAAGCTGTTCGGAAAACGTTCAAAGAGGCTACGGATGACATGATCAACTCAGCAATGGCCGTACATTTTAAAGAGGCCCCCGGCAGAAGTGGTGGAGGGGGCTATAAGAGGCCCAGGACACCATTGGTGTAATTTTTTTTTTTTTTTTTTTTTGATTTAGGTTGATGTATCCCAGCAGGTAGAGTTTCTGGATATTTTTTTTAAAAATTGTAATTTTTTACATACAAATAACCAAATTTTTATTTATTTTTGTAATTTTGTATTAGACTTTGCGCTAGTTTTTTCACCACAATGTTTAAAAAAATAACCAAAAGTTTCTTTTATTTTGGTAATATTGTATATTTGAGTTGTGCTTTTATTTCATTGCAATGTATGTTTAAAAATGTGTTAAAAAATTTAAAATATGTATATTGTTTGCACATTCATATGTTTGTGATGGTTGGATAATGTTTGAAAAATGTATCGATTTAGATTACAGTAGGATAGTTTGGTTAATGTTAACATCAAGAGATGTATTTATATCCAATGGTAAAATAAGCATGACATTAGTGTTACTGAAACCTATTTAAAAGATCCAAAAAAACACAAAATGTAAATAAATTGTCATAACATCCTGGAACTACATCAAGGTAAGGATCACAGGTTAAATTTGGTCCCTTTTTTAGAGAACCTGATTTAACATTAACTTTAACAGCTGTGAAGCAAATTAAAATGCACCTCTAAAGTAAAAAAAAAATCCACCATTACATAGAATTCACACTATGATTCTGGAGAATGTAATTAGTATCTACCAACAAGATGAGGTGAGGTTGTGTTGAGATGACTGTTGACATTTAATAAGACTAGGTTTGACTCCACTGAATTTTTTGTTAGTGATTTAATTTACATACAAATGAGTTTTATAATAGGGTAGGACTTATATTATCATTGTGTCCCAGGTGCTCAATTTTTTTCTATGAAAAGAGCAGCTCCAGGGTTTACTGTATGTCTAAATAGCATCACCACTACAGTCTGTCTCTCTGCTGTTCAGAGTAAAGAAAGGCTCACTTTCACAACATAATGCTGGTAATAAGATATTATATGTGTGAATGATATATCATTCATTCATTTATTCATTCATTCAAACCTTCCATTTCAATTATACCAGTAAACTAAACATAAATCCGTACAAAACAACAGACAATATCAGTTAAAACAGTTACAGGCTGATAGTGAATGTTTATTAAAGTAAAATCCTAAAGCATCCAAATGATATCAGTTGTAGGTTGTGTTGCAAGAGACTCTAAGAATACTGAAAGCAATCTTTTCAATATCAGTCCTGACATGAGGCTCCCTGAACAACCTGCCTGTCACTGGAATGAGTTAAACCAGAGTTAGATGACCAGGGTTCCAATGCAACGGTGGTCATATTTTTCAGAGGATTAAGTAAATAGCTAAGAATTTTTCATGCATGTAGAGCTCAAGATCTCAAATCTTGGTCACAAATTTGTCAGAATCCATGTTAGTGAGCACTGAACACTTGGATCCAGTGTGATGATTTAACAGCATCATTACAACGCAGGTGTGCCTTGGTATCGTCACAATAAAGGTCGCTTTAAAATGTGCAGTCTGATCACACAGCACAATGCCACAGGTGTCACAGGTTTTGGGGAAGCATGTCATTGACATGCTGACGGCAGGAATGTCCACTAGAGCTGATGTCCGTGAACTGAATGTTCATTTTACCTCCATAAGCTGTCTTCAGTGTCATTTCTGTGAATTTGGCAGTACATCCAACCATCCTCACAACTGCACAAGTTTGTTACTACGACAAATTGCTGTCGGTCAAGACCTTCGTGAGGACGATGAGCATGAAGATGAGCTTCCCTGTTTCAGACGGTCTGTGCAGAATTTCTTTGGTTGTGCTAACTAATTGTCGCCTCAGCTGTTTGGGTAGCTGGTCTCAGACGATCTTGCAGGTGAAGACTCTGTATGTGGAAGTCCTGAGCTGGTGTGGTTACATGAGGTCTGTGGTTGTGTGGCTGGTTAGATGTATTGCTATATTTATGGAGACAGCTTATGGTAGTGAAATGATCCAACTGCATGTTTTAGAGTGGCCATTTATTGTGAGCATCTCAAGGCACACCTGTGTAGTAGTAGTAGTAGTTTTGTGTTATAATCAGCGATGGATATTAGCACTAGTCACCAGCCACGTTTGTTGGTTTGTCAAAGTTGGTTTAAACCGACTTTTGAGAGAAATATACCCACTGAGTGCATTAAGAAGCCTTAGATCTTAAAATTGTGAGGAAGAAAGGAGAAACTAAAATATTGTGTTAGTGATTGCAATTTTCCGACCAGGGCTGAAAAAATATAGACACCAGTGGTAGTATACCTCAGAGCTAAGTGGTCCTTCGCATGGAGGCAGCATGTCTGTAAATTACGTCCCCATAATCCAAAAGTGCAAAGATAGTTTTCAACAGTCCTTCTCATACAGATCAAAGGAAAGTTGGTTTATTTCTTTGATACTGTATTGTTATTGCTATGCAACAGAGTGTGTAGCTGTTTTAGGACAGCATGGTACCTCATTCTAGTGCAAAAGAAAGATTAAAGAGCACAAAAACAAACAAAAAAATCCCAATCTTTTTTATTGTTTTTTGTTGTTATTTAAACTTATATTTGTCATCAAGGCAGATGTCACAAGATACTTGTATTTTGTAATCCTTTCAATATTTGGTCTGCTGGCAGAGGAACACAGATTACAGCAGTCTGTATTTTTATTTTATTTGCATGAAATACCACTTTTAAGATTAATTAGAGCTTCTTGGAGAGCATTTGGAAAAAGTTGCAGGTGCTTGTTGGAGCCAAATGCTTGATTTATGTTTTGATGAATATTTTATTTTTTCTAGTTTGCTGTTATTATTTGTCTGATTGGTTATGAGATATGAACATGAAATATTCTGGTTTGAATTATGAGTTGAATTGATAACAATTATGAAATTGTGAATTGTTGCTAATTTTGATTATTCGCTGTTATGCATAATTGATGCCATTTCTCACCTCCGCCTCCTCTTTATAGACAGGTGACTGCAGCACCTGGGTTATATTAGTGCTGGCTATTGGGGCCGGGGGAGCTCTCGGTTTCAGGCACGCAGCCATACATACCTACACAGCATGACGTCATTTAAAACGGGAATGTTCCGGCAATACATCATTGAATGTTATAATGTTACAACTTAAATGGAGTGTGCACTCAAACAAATCACAAATGATTAAACTTGGAATAAGAAGATTTTATGTGTGTCCTTGTGACGTTTGAACAAATGGAAAATGGATGAAGATGTCATGGCTAAGAGTCTTTCTAATACTCAGCAACAAGAGGGTGATGTTGAGCGACATACTGGAATGGAAAATGAAAATTTGATGGAACCTGAAAAGGAAAAAAGGGTTATTAAACACACTGCAAAAGGTTTGGAGTTGTTTTTGGCAAACACTCAAAAAGCAAGAAACTCAGAATGCAAACAAACCAAAATGCTAATCGAAACAATGAAAGAGCTCATGCAATCATGAAAATGCAACTAAAATAAGAGGTCACTTGGATGAAATGAACAGACTTTGTGATGAAGCATGTGAATGTCAGAAATCACTGAAGGGTTTTCTGCCTGAAAATGAATTTGAAAAGCAAACTCAGTGGCTTAAACAAAAAATGGGCAAATGTACTGCTTTTGGACAGGATGTGCAAATATGGTTGTATGAAATTAGACAACCAAGTGTTGAAAATGGACATCAAATAATTTCACCCTCCATTGTTGGAGATGACAAGCAACCCAGTGCTGTAAACTCTGATGACATCGGACCTAGTGACAGTGTTTCAAATGCCCCAGAATCAAAAGTCAAATACAAGTCTCGTGCATCAAGCACATCATCAACATCATATGCTCGCATAAAGGCAGAAGCTGAAAAGGCTGTTATCATGGAGCGGGTTGTGGCCCTGACTAAAAAACATGAGCTTGAGGCGCAACAAGAACAATTAAAAAAAAAAAGGCAAGAACAACTGGAACTGGAAACAGAACTGGCAGCAGCAATGGCAAAAATCAATGTACTGAAGGCCATGGGATCAAAACAGGGCTCTGAAGCATCTGATGGCCCGGATGGGATGGATGCTTACCTCAGAAAAGGAGCTGTTCAAACCCCACATGCTCATGAATACTCACCTGAACAAGTGCAACAGCCACAGGTGGTGAGATCGAAAAACAACGTAAGAACTACATGTTAGAGAGCTCATGGCATGCAATACTCCTTACCACCTGGCAGGGCTCCTGACATGCAGTACTTACTGAGACAAGACATGCAATTACACAGGAAGTCTGTTGTGCAGCAGCACACACCTGCCAAGGAAAGGCCTGACACCGTGCCCAGAACAAGAAAACATTAACATAAACAATTTGTCAGAGATCATGGAAAAACAAAACAAAATAACAAAAACTGTTGTAAAACTACAAAATATGTCATCGTTACCTTCGCTCACTATACCAGTTTTCAGAGGTGATCCACTGGAATATCAGTTTTTCATGAGAGCTTTCGAGCATGGAATTGAGGAGCGAACGGACAAACCCAAAGACAGACTTCACTTTTTAGAGCAGTTTACAACTGGCCAACCACAGGAGCTGGTATGCAGCTGCCAGTATATGCCATCAGGTGAGGATATGTGGAGATAAAAAGACTGCTGCAAAAGCACTTTGGAGATGACTACACAGTTGCAACAGCCTACGTGGATAGGGCATTTAGCTGGCCAGCTATAAAAGTGGAAGACGCGGAAGCTTTGAAGTGCTTGTCATTATTTCTAAATAGCTGCCTAAATTCCATGAATACAGTGGACTATTTTGAGGAATTGGATCATCCAGCCAACATGAAAGCCATTATCTCAAATCTCTGGAAGGGCAACTGACATAATTCTACACACAATGAACCAAGAGCAAGTTGTCAAGACAGCTACTGCGTCTGATCTGGAGATATGTAGCTTGGACAGCAATAAATACATTGGTCTCCCTGCTACTTACATGCAGAAGGAAATTCTTGTAAAAAAGGAAAATATTCCTACAGAAAAGGAGCTGGAACAATGGCCATATCTGAAGGAGGTTAAACTCCCTCAAATTGATGCAGATATTGGTCTGCTGATTGGCAGCAATGTTCCAAAGGCATTGGAGCCATGGAAAGTCATAAGCAGCAAGAAAGACGGACCATATGCTGTTAAAACTGCATTGGGATGGACTGTAAACGGTCCTTTTCGAAAGACCAGTGTCTCAAAGGCTGGAAAACAGATTGTTATGGCTTACAGGATTTCTGTTGTCAAGCTAGATGAATTGATGCAGCAGCAAATCGAACAAGACTTCCCAGAGCGTCGACTTGAAGAGCGCCTTGAAATATCACAGGAGGACAGAATGTTCATGGAAAGCACTTCCAAGTCCATCAAGTTGGTAAATGGACAGTATAGTATTGGACTGCCGTTAAGGAAAGGAGACACTGAATTTCCAAACAATCGCTGTGTCGCTGAACAGAGGACACTCAATTTGAAGAGGAAGTTTGCAAAGAACAGCAAGTTCTATGAAGAGTACAAAATGTTCATGGCGAACATTCTGGACAAAGGCTTTGCTGTTAAATTAACGCCTGAAGACAAAGCTAAAACAAGCCAGAGCAGGAAGATTTGGTACATAGCACACCATGTAGTGTACCACTCAAAAAAACACAAGCTTAGGGTGGTATTCGATTGTGGTGCCAGCTATCAGGGTACCTGTCTGAACGACCATCTACTGCGAGGTCCTGACTTGACCAACAGTCTTGTCGGTGTGCTCACTAGATTTCACCAGAAACCCGTTGCCTTATACCTGGCGTTTTATCTGATTCTCAGCGTAGATTTATATAGTCCATAAATCTGTCATAAATCTGTCAATTTTATCCTTTCGTGAACTGGTCATGTCAAGATGATCATTAGCAGAGACATAACATTGATGAATGCAAGTAGGATACAATGTGGTCAGGATACAGTGCAGGTCCTTATGTTCATTTGTCCTTTCGTCCGTCTTTCATATTTTTTGTTTAAATATAATAGATTTCCTCATGATTCTCTTGCCAAGACTGCTAATTATTTAGTTGTAGTCTTGTTTGTGTCATGAAAATAGGTCATTAACAAATATTTATTGTCTTAATTTTTCATTAGAATTATTAGAACACACATACACATGAGCATAAGGGAATTAGTGCCTTAGGTAGCAGCGCTGTATATGACCTAGGCGCTGATTAAGTGGTGGGTGATCGATTTGCCTGACATCGATTGATTTGTTTTCAGCACCGCGGTAGTGGACAGCTCCCGTTAAGAGCTTCTTAAAGAGCGATCTGAAGAGCGATCCTAAGAAGGGCATTAAGATCTCATCCGGGAAACACTCGTATCTTAGCAACCCTTCTTAGCTAAGACCTTCTTAACTGTGCTCATCAGTCTTAAGATTGATCTTAACTGGGAAACACAGCTATCGTCAGTTTTCAAAGCAGGATACCTTTTAACATGCAGACATGTTGAACTTCTATGACAATTGACCTTTCGCTAAGCCCCGCCCCTTTGTGACCCACCAACAAGCTGTCAGAATAAGCATGGAGCCCACACTGTAACTAACTGCACTCCCTGAAGAAATATTATCATATTTTTGGAAAAATGAAACAGTGATTCCAGAGAGAGGCAGACAGACGGGTCTACAGTCTGTGTTTGAAGGATATATCCAGGGTGTCAAACTGACTCAGCAGCAAGATTAAAAAGACAAAGATAGTCAGAAGCTAAAGCTGAACTATAAGCTACAGATCACAGTGTAAAAGTGAACCACCACATCACTGCTGATCGCCACAGAAGACAATGAATATAAAGGGAAACTCGTTCATCTGACCACAATGCGATGACACACAGCTGGTTGAATATCAGCAAAGTTTCCCTGCTTCCCTTCACTGGTTCCTGTACAGCAGGGTCAGTCTTTTTTCACTGTTATAATCATTACAAAGCAAAAGCAGCATGTGTATACATTCAGTAGGCTATATCTTCAGTAGCTAGCTAGCTAACCCTACATTTTTCAAGGTTTGATTTGGTTTTGGAACAGGGAAGAAACATATCTTTTTTCAACCTCTCCAGGTAACGAGTGTCATTAATACACGACGTGCCCTAGGCACATTTAGCTCCAAATCCATAAAACCAGCCTGAAAATGAAGGAAATCTGAAACGATAACATTAGAGTCAATGGAACACAGCTTTGTTGTTGTGGACCCTGGTCTGAGTTGGCCCGATGCTATGTTATGATTGGCCAGAAACTAAGTCAAAATTAAGATCCAGGGATGTTTTGCAAATGTAAAGTTGTATTTGTTGGTTATGAAGCTAGGTTCAAGCTGTTGTCGGCATGTTTCTTCAATTGGCCAGCAGCTCATTTGCAATATGTTACATTCCTAACTGCCCAGATTTGCGAGCACAGCTTGATTACTTAACTTGTCTATATAATATTATGTATCTTTAAATTGTATGTCTGCCTTTTGTAAATAAAATTTGTAGATATAAGTGGACTCTGTTGCTTTAGCATAGTTTGTAAAGTTAAGTTACTTGAGGTGTTGCTACATTAACACTCCAGGGGTCAGTGTGCAGTTATATATGGGCCTCCCCAAAATGCATGCACTCTGTTCATTCAGACATTATTCATTATTATTTTAAATCATGTAAGGGTTGTGTAGTATTTTTACAACTTCCATCAGTCAAATACGTGAACTATGTAGGTGCAATAAATGAACTTGTAAAATGTAAAAACATTTGCTTGAGTGTGTTATGGTTTCAGTTCAGAAGAGGACCCAAATGCAGATTCAACAGGCAGGTTTAAGTTTTCAAAAAAAAAAAAGCCGAGCTTTAATGTAGCTGATGAAAGACTTCCAATAAAGGCAAGCAACAACAAAAATCCAAACTAAAATCAACCAGTAAAAGACATGAAGACCAGGAATATATGCATGATGATGGCAGGAGTGATGAACACAGAAGATACACTGACAGACTGACAAAGGACAAAGGGAAACACACAGGTATACAAAGACTAATCACAAGGACAAGACACAGCTGGAGGAGGAAGACATGGGCAAAAGGAGTGAAACGGGGATCGGCAGACAAGACTAATGAAAAATAGGTGTGAAGGGAAGACACAGGGAACAGGCAAGACTTAACCAGACAAGTGTGGCAGAAAACAAGCAGGAAAACACACAAAGACAGGAAGTAAAACCAGACAGGAGAGAACCTACAAAATAAAACAGGAAGCAGATTAAATATGAGCTAAACAACATGAAACAGGGTAGACAAACAGAAAACTCAGAGACAAAGTCCACAAGATAACCGAATATGAAACCAAAACCCAGGATCAGGAGGACAGAGTGAAATACTGTTGATTTGCCATGAAAACTAATATGCATTGTGATATTTTGCATGGCAATATTGTATTGATATGAATATGAATTATTAATATTGCGAATACAAAACAAAATTTTGATAGTCCAATAGACTAATCAAATCAACTGCTCTTCAGTCTACTGGATACGTGTTGCTGCGATAAAAACAATTGAAGTGAGATGAACACAGACCGAAAACTTGCTATAAAACTTATTAGATAAAAACAGATGTTGACAAATGTCTCTTTAATTTGCAGTTGAAAAATGTTAAATCGCAGTATCACAATATGTTATCTAATAATACTCAAGCAAATTGCAATACATAATAATATTGTATCGTGACCAAAATATTGTGATAATATTGTATTCTGCACCTTTCGTGATTCCTACCCCTAGCAGATATGTGGTGACAGGTTGCCATACACTGCTAAAAATAACCTTAGGTCCTCGTACAGCAAATCTTATTGTAAGGGGTGGAGCTTGGACCCAAAAGCAACACCAGAGACAGGCGAAATAGTTTATACTGAGCTTTAATACACCCAGGGCCGCCCCTCCCTAAACGCAGAGCACGCGCTGTGCGTAGGGCCTCATCTTCCATGGGGGCCACATTTTGCGCAATGGATGCACACATGCGCTACCGTGAGGCGCGCGTAGAATCAGCTCGAGGAAGGAGAGAAGAGACCTGACCGTCCATGCGTCTCTGCAATGATTGACAGCACTCGACATCTGAACAATCAGAGGTGTGCGCCGGCAGGCACTTGCAGAGCTGCAGCAGGTGAAGAGTTGTCGACATATCGTCCAAAAGAGCCTCAGGAGTATGCGCGGGGACGTTCGGGCGGGCGGGCTCCACGGAGGGGGAGACCCGAGCCTCGGGGGTATGTGCGGGGCGGGAGGTCGGACGCTCCCAGAGAGGGGAGAGGGAGAAATATGGCTAAATAAGATGAAAATAGAAAAAATGTCTCTGTATTTTATTTCTGTTTTCAGTGTTTAATTAAGGTGGGAGAGGCGGAGGGCTGAGGGAGATCAGACGCCTCCAGAGAGGGGAGAGGGAGAAATATAACAAAATAAGATTAAATAGGAAAAACCTGTCTCCCTCTTTTATTTTATTTTCAGTGTTTAATTAAGGGTGGGGGGTTGAGGTGGTGGAAGTTACTGTCTTTTGATGAGTAATTGATGGCTATTTGTGACTCAGATTTGTTTATTTATTTATTTCAGGTTGAATTTTTTATTTTATTTGACTCATAAAGCCAAACTACTGTATCTACAGTTCATTTGTTATTGCCAATAAAGGTTGTCAAGTTAAATGGGAGTTGTTGTACGGTCATTTTGTATCTATGAAACATTTGGGATGGGGGCCTCCGAATAAAATTTCGCTTAGGGCCCCAGTTTCGGCAGGGGCAGCCCTGAATACACCACCTCAGTAAATACAGGGAGCACAAACTGGTAAAGCAACAGAGAGAGAAAGAGAGAGAGAGCAACAGAGTCACTATTGGACTCTCACAACAGACAGGAGCACTCAATGAGAAAACAGTCTCTCTGATGTGAAGCTGGCCATGGACAGGAAAGAGCTTGACAGCAGCAATGAAACATGGAATCTGCGGTGCACACTCAAAGGCAAAGTGTGCTGCCACACAATGAAGAAATCCACAGCTCAGAAGATCACAGGTGACTGAAACGGTAAACTCAATTTGGAAAGCTTGGTGACGGTCTTTCTAGACAGCTGTAGGAAACAGGCGAACGGGAACCAGGAAGGCGGGAGCAGAGGTCGTGGTCGAAAACAGAAGGCAGAGTTGTTTACTGGGAAGCAGACGAAGCAGGAGAGTCAGGGATTGGTACCAAAGAAGCAGTCCAGAAACAAATGCTGAAAATTCATGCATGTCGGCAAAGAACAATCTGGTAAGGAGTGTCTGTGCATGGTGGACCGGCAGGAGTGGGAAATGTGTGGACAGGCAATACGCTGGCAGGTAGGTGTGGTGACGAGGTGGGGTGAATGGAAAATTGAATGGAAAAGTGCCCACTGTGACACCTATCTTGTCTATCTTCAGTTTATTTTTTTTAAAACTGTTTTTTGATGCTGTTTTTAAACCATAGCTCATACTTTTACAGTTTAGATGCACATGCGCTTCATTTGCAACACTAGACAACATACATTTTCTGTTTAATTTCTCATGATTTGTTTATTAATCGAAAACTTTTAGTGGTTTGTGATAGCCGACATATGTAGGTTAAAAAATTCCAGAGTAATAGAATGAAAAGTGAAAAATGTTGAAATTATGGCCTTCCATGAGAAATGTATATGATAAAATAATAGAGTAAAAGGATATCTATGATATGTATATAAACACTAAGGGACAGAAATCAATTTCACCAACTTTGGAAGGCAATAGTTGTGGTCAACTGTTGGTGGTAATGCTCTGCCCAGTTGCAATTTCCCATTAAAAAGAAAAAGAAGAAGAACTGGTCAAATAAGCACATAGCGTAAGCAGCATACTACATGAAAGTGTACCAACAAAAGTATCTAAATTGAGACACAGTAATCACTTACCATGTGTACAGTCTTAGTTTTGAATGTAAACAAGCATGCTAACATTTGTTAATCAGCACTAGCACAGCTAAGGTATATCAGTAATCCACCATTTATTTGGTCATAGCTAAAAAACACTGAGCTGCAAAGCTGAGCACAATAGTTTGCATCTCTGTTTATGGCAGAGTTGGATTTATACTGAGGGAAATAGAGCTGAGTGAGAAAATGGCCTTACCACCTTTCATTCCATCAGGGTAGGTTTAGCCATGTGCCAAATTTGGAATAGAAATTCATGGTCCCCAGAGGATTCATTCATTCATTCATTCAAAACTTTATTTAAGACTCAGGAAATTAATTGAGGGAGACCCTCATTTTCAATGATGCTGAGCATGAATAAAGAACCATCATGCATATCAGTTAAAACAGATGTGAAATCATACAAAAATAGCAATATGTCATCGCTAAAAGTAGAAATACAGCATGATAAACATGTTGTGGTGTAGATGTATAGTTAAAAGCATTTACACTCAATTAAAACAGGATCTGAAATAAGGCATTTAAACAGCCGTAAGGGTGGCAGAGTGTCCAAGTTTTAGGTCTTTTGCAGATTATTCAATGTATAAACTTTCTCCAAACATGTTTTTTGTTATTTTAGGTATATAAAGCTCACAGAGAAAATATACATGATACCTACACAGACTGTTTAAAAAAGTCCTTAATATGTAAAGACCAAGTGATGTATTGAAGACATAAAAGAGACTTATTAGGCTATGCACGTATGGCTCTACATGCAGCGCCATTTTTCCAAGGTCTATTTTACAAGCGTACCAAGCTCTTCCATTTTCATGCAATTTATTTCTCTTTTCATGTTCAGCATTAAGCCCTACATTAAGTCACACAGAGACACAAATGAGGTGACTTTTTCCCAGAAAAAGAACAAGGACAAAGACAATAACCTAATTTTTAACTTCCTTTTTTCAATATCTTTTTAGATTAATAAGACTTCAGAGCTGTTGAAGCCATTATTCCTACAATATGAGCAGCTAAAGGAAATTAAGTGCTTTAAAGTGAGGTGCTGTTGTCTATCAAACTAGACAACTAGTTTCCATGTAATGAACATGTGCATGACGTAGTGTAGCAGAAAATATGAACATAATTAATAATATTCCTAAGTATATTCTCAGTCGTATATTGCATACAAATACTGACTGAGCAACTCACTAAAGCTATAAAGTTATCACTATATTGCTCAGTTTGATAGATGCTGTACCAATGTTTTTAGTAGTGGTAGTGTTTTGACCGAGTCAGGAGTACAAACTACGCTTTAGTGTGCCAATAGCTGTATTGTAAGCCATTACAACTAGTCAACCACCACTGCACTCCTGTTCCTGATCCCAGCATAATCATCATTAGGTATACCAGAATAAGTAATATTTTTTCCTTTGTTTCCTTTGTGGATGAATGCATCATATTTATTTGTGGAGATACTCATTTTCATTCTGTCCCTGTCTAGGACATTGGCAAGTGGAGCCACCCAATTGTCCATTATTACTAGCTGGGACGTAGTCATGGCAGGTTGTTGTAGACACAAAACTGGCTGATTATCGTCCACATAACTGTACTAAAACAGAAAAAAAAAAAACATTTGTTCAGCTTTTTAGCAGGCAGCAGTTCATTATTTGTGTCCTGAAAAAAGAGAGCCTAGATGTCAAGGAAGAAAACATTGTGCAACAAGACTGGAGTCCATCAGACTTCAGACATACTCACTGTATACACATTGTAGTGGCTATACCCATATAAGAAATTTGATTTGAATTCTCCAGACAGAATTATCTCATTAGCTCATCCTACTTGTACCTTGCACAGCATGTGTTGTACATGTAATTTATGGAAAGCTCCTTGAGTCAGGAATGGTATTTACAAAATGAAATATATGAATAGTAAGCTAACATCATCTGTTTTACTTGAACATTTTGTACCTGGAATAATGTAAGCATCACAGCTAATAAAATCCTTTGCAAAATAAATCAAAGATTTGAACTAAATTCTTTGTATTTATAGACAAAAGTGCACTCAAGGTATCAGTTTTACAGATCAGCTATCAGCTGTTTTCAGATTATCAGGAAGACAGCCAGCCCACTGGGCACAGGGATCAGAAAACATGTTGGAAATCCAAAAATCAAAGCAGCTAGATCGAACTACTGTATTTTGCCCCAGGCTCAGGAAACATTGTTGTCAGAAAGGATTGGATTTGATAATTCATCCACTGACTTTATGGATACAAATGCCATTATCAGTTCTGTTCATGTTTTATTTATTCCTGATCAATTTTCTGGACCTACACAGGCTTTCAGCATCAGTGCAACTGTTTGAGTCTGAACACAGTGTAGAAATGAGATGAAAGTATATTTGTATAGCCTTCCTTTTTACTCTGCCTGCATGGCTTTGATGTTAATATAACCTTGATTAAAGAGGGAGAGAGATGTATGATGTGATGTATGAAATGGCTCTATTGTCACTGCCCTGCATTTATATACACATCTATCAGCCCCATCACCAGTGCATGATAGACAGCTACCGAGTAGAATAGCACTGTGCTCATTCCTGGCTGTATAGCATGTGTGTATAAATGGTCAGGGTCATATTTTTAAGCCACTGGCATGGGACTTGCTTAAATATTATGGATCTCTTGCTCTCTCACAGACCCCCCCCCCCCCCCACACACACACACACACACGTAAAAAAACTTGAAAACATGATGGGCCCTATTTCGATGGACTAAAGCGGACGGCGGAGGGCACATAATCAATGTCGCAAGTGTCATTGCTATTTAGATGCAGGCACAGTTGTCATTTTCACGCCCTGCGCCCTCGTCGTCTAACACAACACATCTAGCCGGGGACATCCACTGTTGTTGGCTCAAATGACAGCTGTCACTGCTGCAGCTTTTTCAGTATAAATTCCACTTACACATTTATTCTACTTCAGAGGATCTGGGGTGAAAAAGAGTCCTCATTCGTCCTACCATTCCGCCATCTGCCACTTACTGTTGCAGTCATTCGTTCGTCCCTTCAGTGTCCAGTTTGTCTGTGTTGTGCTCCGATGCCATAGATTCTTCCCACTCAGTCCAGCCTGCTCTCCTACCTGCCTATTAATTCCCTCCTACCACCCCTCAGTCCTTTCCCCTAAATCGCTATATCTCAGGTCTTTTGAGACAGTGATAACCTCTGAAGAACACATACATGTCTTAATCATATGTATCATCTTTATGTTGCAGATTACCCAGAGAACAGAACACAAGGAAAAAACACATGCAAATACAGCACATAAGCCAGAACAAGCACATCAAGGACAAGTTCAGTATTAGAGTGATATATCTGATGCCTTTGACAGCTCCACTAACAAGTGTATTTGCCTGGTAAGCCACTCTTGACCTGCTGTCTTCATGCAAACCAACCGTCTCTGTGTGAATGTTACATTCTCAATATAGAAGTTATTTTTTACCATTGTGATTAATGAATGTCATCTGTCATGGGAAAGAGGTTTCCTCTTGAGACAGTTCTGCCTTATTGCTCATATGGCAGCTGCAGGCAGTGTGGGTAATATGTATTTTATTTTTTCTCCAGACAATACCTCAGCTATAGCTGACATTTGGGTCTCTAGGGAGCCTCCAGCAATGTACTTCATTTAACAGGACATGTCTAGAATATATATGATCCACTCAGTGGTGAAATACTACAAACTGGATATTCTGTTGTAAACTGGGCTTCTCTTTGTTTTTTACATAACCTTTAACCGCTTAAAAAATTACTTTTTTGCCTCAGAGGTATCGCTAGGTTACTACTACAGGTAGTAAGCTGGTTCAAAGATCAAACAAATGAGTTTTTAAGTTCTTAAATTTGTAGATTGTGTTTGCAGTCACATGGAAGTAACCTGAACTCCAAAGAAAAGAGGCAAGAAGATGCATCCCTGGGATGATCCAGTGGGGAAAATAGGAACATCTGATGAAACACTGTTAACCTTCACACATTGTGACCTTTTGGCAAGAAAAAAACAGGCCAACAAATCAGGCCAGGATCAATGTTGTGGACACTCTTTAACCTTCCTTCTAGTATGTGAGGCTGGATATAATTCAAAGAAGAAATCAATAAAAACTGAGCACACAGAGGTCTTCCCATACATACAGCCCTTTTCAACCAGGAACTAAACACTGACACTTATCTCTCTCTCTTCAAAGCCAAACTACACTGATTTTAAAAAGTAATTTTACCTCAATAAACAAGGAAGCTGCTGGTCTACCGCTGCCTTAACTGGTAGTTTGTTTGCATAGTTGTGTGACTTTGGTGACTCCAAACTAACACTTCAAAACACCATAGATAAGTGAGTTTTGCTTTCTGTTTAGTTCTTCATTGGAAAGGACTGTCTGTTTGGGGAGTATTCCCTAAAGTGACTTTGGAGCTTAATATTTTGGCACAAGTACAATTATAAAGGCCTTCGCTGGACAGACTAATGTGTGTGGCAAACCCAAAGTTTAATTCAGTAGTTGCACTTATGCTCTTGTGTATTTGGTTCCGGAAAGGCCAAAAAATAAGAGAGAACAAAACTTCCAAACTCTTTAAACACAGAGAATTGCTGTAACTAGAGCCCTGTGGCATGTGGAAGTACCTAAAACTTGACAGGCCTGTCATCCAAGTTACAATTAAAGCTATGATTGGACAGTCTGGGGAGAGGCTGAACAACACAACACAGACCTGCAGATGCGACATCCTTGCTGAGTCAAGTATTACTTCCTGAATAAAATTTGTTACATTATGTGTTTAGTTTGAAATGTCAAGCAATGAGGTTATATTTTTGATGTTATTCTAAACAGAATCTAATTGATCTCTTTTTGATTTCCCCTGCAGTGTTGGTTCATCCAAAGGATGGAAATACTGGACAACATGGGTGAGGAAGGGATGGAGCTGGAGGGATCAGCCGCCACAGCAGCCATTGTAAACACCAGTCTAGATGGTGTCACAAATATCACCAACATTACCTTCTCCCCTTACTATCGGCACTCTCTTTATGTGGCTTCCACCTACATCCTGGCCTACTTCTTCATTTTCCTGCTGTGTATGGTGGGGAACATCCTGGTGTGTCTGATTGTATTGGAAAACCGTCATATGCGCACAGTAACCAACCTCTTCATCCTCAACCTGGCAATCAGTGACCTGCTGGTGGGAATCTTCTGCATCCCAACAACACTGGTGGACAACCTCGTCACAGGTAATAAATACCTTGTCATATGTCCTTACTGTACCTCTGGAATAACTCCATACTGTCACAAATGTGTTGCAGGAAAACGTTCAGAGCTATTAGGAAGTCAAACACTTCAGAATGAGTGTCAACATTTGACCAGCTGTTATACTCATGGGCACAGACACTTACTACATGCAGCAGTTTGTCACTGGTGCCTTCTTTCAGGCAGAACAAGTAATCCCACAATATCTGCTCTACAGTACATATACATCTGGAATTATAACATGTATGAGGTAGTCCTTGGGAACTATAGCAAGAGCAAATACAAGGCAAACTGTTAAAAGGAAAGGATTTGCAATGTGAGAAATATAAAAGCACTATATAGGCAATTTATTTTTGACAATTTAGTCAATAAGACTAAATCGAAGGACTGAGGTCACTCCAGTAGAAACATGTTAAAAGCTCAGATCTTAAACTGGTTGATGGGTTGAGACTGAGTGGCAAGACAACGCTTTTTATATTCATATCAAATATCAATCAATTCAATCAATTTTATTTATAAAGCCCAATATCACAAATACAATTTGCCTCACAGGGCTTTACAGCATACGACATCCCTCTGTCCTTTAGACCCTCACAGTGGATAAGGAAAAACTCCCCAAAAAAAAACCCTTTACCGGGGAAAAAAAAATGGTAGAAACCTCAGGAAGAGCAACTGAGGAGGGATCCCTCTTCCAGGACGGACAGACGTGCAATAGATGTCGTACAGAACAGATCAGCATAACAAATTAACAGTAATCTGTATGACACAATACAGTAATCTGTATGACATCCTCGGTAATGACAGTAGCTTACAACAACATTCATGAAAGTAGTAATATTGTCGTTATAGTTCTGGCTACTGTGGTACAATATGTTGAAAGTATATATCAGTATCAGGCAGTATACATGTATGATAATATCATATATGTGTATAATAACAGTAGAAGTATGACTAATGACTAATGATGGCAGCAGCGGCAGCAGCAGCAGCAGGAGGCATCTGGCAGGACCACGGCAGCAGCACAACCACACACGTCACACTATCCAGGCACCGCTGCAATACGAGTTAACCTGAGAGACAGTGGAGCACAAAGGCTCCGGAGAAGAAGCCGAGTTAGTGACATCCAGAATGGCCGAGTAAACAAGATACAGTAATAGGATACGAGAGAGAGAGAGAGAGAGAGAGAGAGAGAGAGAGAGAGAAGGTGCCCGGTGCATTATAGGTGGTCCTCCGGCAGACTAGGCCTAAGTCAGCCTAACTAGGGGCTGGTACAAGGCAAGCCTGAGCCAGCCTTAACTATAAGCTTTATCAAAGAGGAAAGTCTTAAGTCTAGCCTTAAATGTGGAGACAGTGTCTGCCTCCCGGACCGTAACAGGAAGATGATTCCACAGGAGAGGAGCCTGATAGCTGAAGGCTCTGGCTCCTGATCTACTTTTGGAGACTATAGGGACCACGAGTAACCCTGCGTTCTCAGAGCACAGAGTTCTGGTGGGATAATATGGCACTATGAGCTCTCTAAGATATGACGGAGATTTACCATTTAGAGCTTTATAAGTTAACAGTAGGATTTTAAATTCAATTCTGGATTTTACAGGGAGCCAGTGCAGAGAAGCTAAAACAGGAGAAATATGATCTCGTTTCTTAGTTCCTGTTAGTACTCGTGCTGCTGCATTCTGAATTAGCTGGAGAGTTTTTAATGATTTACTAGAGCTACCTGATAATAGAGAGTTACAGTAATCCAGCCTTGAGGTAACAAAAGCGTGGACCAATTTTTCTGCATCTTTTTGGGTCAGGATAGGCCTAATTTTTGCAATATTACGCAGATGAAAAAATGCAGTCCGTGAGGTTTGTTTTAAATGAGAATTAAAAGACAAATCTTGATCAAATGTTACTCCGAGGTTTCTTACAGTAGTGGTAGAGGCCAGAGCAATGCCATCGAGAGAAACTATGTCATCAGATAAAGAGTCTCTGAGTTGTTTGGGGCCAAGAACAATAACTTCAGTTTTGTCTGAATTTAACATCAGGAAATTGGTGCTCATCCAGGTTTTTATGTCTTTAAGACAATTATGAAGTTTAGTTAATTGATCACTTTCTTCTGGCTTCATCGATAAATACAGCTGTGTATCATCCGCATAACAATGGAAATTTATAGAGTGATTTCTAATGATGTTACCTAAAGGAAGCATATATAGAATAAATAGGATTGGTCCAAGCACAGAACCTTGCGGAACTCCAAAACAAACTTTAGTACGTACGGATGATTCATTATGAACGTCAACAAATTGAAAACGATCAGATAAATAAGATTTAAACCAGCTTAGTGCAGAACCTTTTAGGCCAATTAAGTGTTCCAGTCTCTGTAACAGAATTTCATGGTCAACAGTGTCAAACGCTGCACTAAGATCTAATAAAACAAGTACAGAAACAAGTCCTTTGTCTGAAGCAATCAGAAGGTCATTTGTAATTTTAACTAGTGCTGTCTCAGTGCTATGATGCGCTCTAAATCCTGACTGTAATTCCTCAAATAAATTATTATCATGGAGAAAATCACACAGCTGGTCTGCGACTACTTTCTCAAGGATCTTTGACATAAAGGGAAGATTAGATATTGGTCTATAGTTGGCTAACACCTCTGGATCCAGGTTGGGCTTTTTTAGTAGAGGTTTAATTACAGCTACCTTAAAAGACTGTGGTACATAGCCTGTTAATAAGGATACATTGATCATATCTAATATATGGGTGTTAACTAAAGGTAAGACCTCCTTGAGTACCCTAGTTGGGATGGGGTCTAAGAGACACGTTGATGATTTAGATGAAGAAATCACTGCGGTCAATTCTTGAAGAGAAATTGGGGAGAAGCAATCTAAATAAATATTAGGTGTTACAGCTGTGTTTGAGGTTAGATAGGTACTATCTGAGGACGGGAGGTAAATATGTCTCACATGTATGTATGTCTGTCTGAGCCTCAGTGAACATACATACCAAAGAAAGAAATACAGGGGGATATGAGGTTGTAAAATATTTTTAAAAGAGTAGCAAAATATTAAACAAAATTATTTAAAATCAAATGTACAATTATCACTTCACTACATTATATTAATATGATTAAGTAACACTTTTGAATACTTAAATCTGCATTCATTATTTTTTGATTAATAAATCTGACTTTTAGCTCCACTCTTATCTTAAATAATTCTTCCTGTCTCCTGTTTAGCTGCGCTATTTTCTCTGCGTGCTCCAGCTTTGTTCCACTGTTATCTGGTGCTGGACAGGCAGTACACAGAGGGTTTACCATTCCCCTGAAAGCAGCTGCCTGCGTCTGCTGAAAACAATGTTTGGCAGGGGGAGATTTGTTTTTTGGTTGTCTGTCTGCACGTAGTACCACATTGTATGTCCACACATCCCATTCTTGTGATGGCAATATCTAAAAAGCACCTTGAGGGAATTTCTTGTGACCTCACAAAGACATGTTTTTGGTCATAACTCAGGAATTCATACAATAATATTACAAAAAAAATCCACTTAAATATCTGATAGAACAAAATTAGGATTTGATGACATTTTATATCCAAAAGATCAAGTGACAGTTTCACTGTGATATCATAATGTTTTGCAAAAACTGGCCATTCAGTGTCATAACTCAGGAAGAGAAGGAGAGACAGGTTAGAAACTGAATCAGTGACTCTAATCTCAGGTGTCCACCTTGAAACTGTGCTGATTGTATAGATCTTGTCTGCTGCCAAGATAAAGTTGTATGTGAAGAGAGACAGTATTGCCTACTGTCATGGTTACAACATTGTGGCTGTTTTGCTGATATTAAGCTTCAGGTGATTGTCTTTGCACTGTGTGGTTAAACTCACTTTCCATCTTCTGTTTTCCTCTGTAAGAAAAAAAGAGGCCTTGAAGAGAATACAGCATATTTCTCACTGTAAATCATTCACTGAAAGGACAGTGATAACTTTGCAGTTTTCAAAAATACACTAAATACCTTTTATTAGATTCCTTCAATGTCTTCACTACATATATTTCATGAGTCTGGACTGACGAAAACAAAAATGGCAACTACAGTATTTAACAGAGGCATAAACCCACAAGGTGGTTATTGTAGTTTGATAACTTTTTTTTATTTTAATTTTTTTTTTTTTTTTTTTTTTTTTTTTTACAAATATTGATCAGAACAACTTCAACATGATTTAAATATGTGAAGTTGTTTCTTCCTTAAAAACATTTTTTTTTTTTTTTTTTTTTGTAAACACATTTTATTGCTTTTAAACATAAGCAATATAAAATACAGAAACAGAACCCCCCACCCCAACCCCTCAGACAGCACATGCAAGTTACAGGTTTATACAGACAAATAAAAGGTGAAAGTAGTCATAATGACAATACAATAATAGTAATGACATACAATACAATAATAATAATGACATAATGATGCATGATTAATAAAATAATGATAATAATTTAAAAAAAAAAAAAAATACACACACACACACACACACACACACACACACACACACACACACACACACACACACAAACAGATCTAGTTTGCTTCCAGTCTATACATAATACATACAATATATGTAATCATGAGTTGAGGTCAACCAGTCATCAGCAGCCCATTATACCCTGTGTCTCTCACTTTGAGGGTTGCAAGGGGAGGTCATCTTCCATTCAGAAAACTGTCTGCCCATCAATAGCAGATTTTTCAGATCTGCAGGTATATAATCTAAGAAGGGTGTCCAAACTTTTAAAAATAATTCGTCCTTACCCATTACAACAGCTTGTAACCTTTCATGAGGGAGGGTATTAAAGATCTCCCTGTACCAAAGGGTGACAGTAGGAGGAAGAGTTTTGATCCAGTTTTGCAGTATGCACATTCGAGCAACTAGAAGGAGTTTATCAAAAAGCTTATAATGTGATGCAGTGAGATCTAAGTCCCTAGAGGGAAGGTATTTAGATATGTCATGCCATATTCTGATACTGTTATAAATGATAGGATTACATTTCACTTTTGGATTTATCTTCTTTGCCTCACATGTGATTAAGCTCCATGGGGAATAAGGGTGGCAGGCCCAGGAATCAATACAGGTCTCTTTCTTAACATATGAATGTAACCAAAGCCAGTAGTGGCGTGCATGACAGGCCCAGTTATAAAACAACATATTAGGCATAGAAAGACCACCCAAGTCTGTAGGTAATTGCAATATTTTAAGCCTCTGTCTAGGTTTTCTGCCTTGCCAGATAAATTTGGAAAATGCTCTCTCTAAGTCTAGGTTGATTTTCTTGGATAGATATAAAGGGAGCATTTGCAAAGGTATAAAAGTCGAGGGAGCACATTCATTTTAATGAGACTAATTCGACCAAACAGAGAAAGGGGTAAGTTCTGCCATCGCTCCAGGTCTCTTTTGACTGAAGAACAGACTGGGGAAAAATTTAATTTTCGCAGATCTCTCAGGTCTGGGGACACTTTTATCCCCAAATAAGTAAAGCCAGATCTCGACCATCTAAAAGGGAAACTCCCCCGAACATCCATAGTATTTAGGGTCCCCAGTGGCATAGCTTCAGATTTATTAAAATTTATTTTATAGCCTGATAAGTTACTAAACTTATTGAAAATATCCATAATTGCAGAGATTGATAGCTGAGGGGAGGACAAAAACACAAGGATATCATCCGCGTACAAGGCAATTTTGTGTTCCTTATGTCTTATTGTTGTTCCCTTTACATCGGTATGCAGTCGAATAGTTTCGGCTAACGGTTCCAATGCTAGGGCAAAGAGGAGCTGACTGAGAGGGCACCCCTGGCGGACACCCCTTGCTATTGGGAAGGGTTCAGAACGCCGCCCATTAGTTATGACAACAGCTGTAGGCGAATGATAAATGGTTTGGATCCATTTTAGAAAGTCCCCCCCTAAGCCAAATCTCCCCAAAACATCAAACAGATAGCCCCACTCAACCCTATTGAAGGCCTTTTCTGCATCTAGAGAGACAGTCAGTGCCTTCTGTTTGTATTGTGAGGTGAATTGTATAATATTCAAGGGCCTTCTCACATTACTGGTTGAATAGCGTCCATAAACAAAGCCTGTCTGATATGAATTTATAAGTGTGGGAAGTAATTTCTCCAGGCGCCTGGCCAGGAGTTTTGACAGCAGTTTGCTGTCAACAGAAATCAGACTGAACGGTCTATAGGAACCACACATGTCAGGAGGCTTATCCTTCTTCAGAATAACTGAAATATTAACCGTACCCAGTGCAGGGGGGAGGAAACCCCTATTAAAGGAGTCTAAATACATGTCTGTAAGGGGACCAACTAGTTCCTGACTGAGAGTTTTATAAAATTCAGGGCCGAAGCCGTCAGGTCCTGGAGCTCTACCTCCCTTAAGAGTGCGTATGGCTTGTAAGACTCCCTCTTTACTAATTGGCTTGCATAAATCTGCTTTTTGTACATCTGAAAGAGATGGTAATTTTATCTTGTTAAGAAATTTTGCTCTAGTCTCGGAAGAAGATGTGCATTCAGAGCTATAGAGGTCTTTATTAAAACAATTTCATTACTTCATTTATATCAGATGAAGTGAGGTGCCTCCCTCCATTTCTGTCTATGAGAGAAGGGATGACACTGGGCTCAGTTTTACCACGAGCAAGGCGAGCTAGTAACCGGCCAGGTTTATTGCCTGATTCAAATAATCTATGCTTAGCAAAAAACATCTGTGTCTCCGCTTTCCTGGTTAGGAGCTGATTTAAGGCAGAGCGAGCTGCATCTAGCTATCTCTCCAGCAAGCTTCTATGAGATTTCTTAAACTGAGCTTCCAAATTATCTATTGTCTTCTTTAAATCCAACTGTCTTTTAAGGGCATCTTTCCTCTGTGCTGATGTATAAGATATAATAGCCCCGCGTATATAGGCTTTGCCAGCTTCCCACAGTGTAGAAGGACCAATATCTGGGGTTTTATTTATAGAAATGAACTGCTGCCACTCCGAAGTATTATACTCAGTAAAAGAGCAATTACTGAGTAGGGTAGGGTCAAGTCTCCAGTGCCTGTAGTGTGGATCTCTATAAGTGGGAGAGACAGTTACACTGATAGGTGAGTGATCAGGAAGAAATTTAGTACCAATTGTACAGTTCAGTATTCTGCCCAGAACTGTCCTTGAAGACAAAAAGTAGTCTATTCTGGAAAAAACCTGGTGGGGGGTTGAGAAAAATGTGTAGTCTTTATGTAGAGGGTGTAGCACCCTCCAAACATCATATAAATCTAAATCTTTACAGAATTCGCCCATTTTTGCACTTTTCTTGGAGAGAGTAGATTGGGGGGGGAGACATATCAATATTCGGGTTAAATGTACAATTAAAGTCACCTCCTAGAAGTAAATACGGAAGAAAATGTTGCAAAATCTGAAATAAGTTGTGGAATAAAAGAGGCTTCATATATTGTTGGGGCATATATACATCCAAAAACGACATGTTCTCCGTAAAGGTAGCCAGACAGAAGTACATAACGTCCCTCCTTATCTGATATTGTTTTATCAAGGGTAAAAGGCAGGGAGCGATGTAGGAGCATTGCAACCCCTGTACTTTTCGAATTATAAGAAGAGTAGAATACCTGGCCCACCCAGTTTCTCCTCAGTTTTATATGTTCCAGGTCTGAGAGATGGGTTTCTTGGAGAAAGGCAATTTGGCATCTCTCTTTTTTAAGGAAGGACAAGATTTTCTGGCGTTTGATGACATGGTTAATGCCCTTCACATTAAGTGAAACAACTTTAAGGTCACTCATGCAAAACTAAGCCCTTCATAAACTTGGAAATATTCTATGCAGCCACTAGTGAAACACAGAAGAGAAAGGGCAGTATCTGATCTGGTAATCAATAAAAGACTGGAGCTAGACATACACTGTAAAAATGAAAATAACACAATAAATAAGGCTGTCTGTGAAAACTCCTCCCCAAACGGTGGCTCAGAACCCTGAATGAAATAGAGCCCCCCAAACGAGAAAACAAGAACAAAGAACAACCTTATAAAGGCGTTAAGAGTCTTAGGGTAGGTGAGGCAGAGAGGTATCCTCCCACCTGTGAGAGAGCGGCAAGGATCTGTTGCTTGTCACTAAAATTGTGCAACTTGATTATAACAAGCCGGTTGTAATTTTTCTTCGGTGGGCCTAAGGCTCTGTGTGCCCGGTCAATTTTAATCGAGCCTCGCTTCGTCTCCAGACCCAGCGTGTCTGGAAGCCAAGTCTCAAAAAACCTGACATCCTGATTCCACTCTGCTCCTTCCTTGAGGTCGACGACTCGTATGTTATCTCTGCGGCTCCTGTTCTCGCTGTCCTCGGCTCGGTCGGTTAAAATCTTCACTCTCTGTTCAAGTTCAGCCAGCTTGTTTTCCAGAGTGGTTGTGCGGTCCTCGCCATCAGAGATGCGGTTCTCTGTCTCAGTAATTCGCTTTGTGTTGTCTTCGACACGGCTGCTTAGTTTGTCCAGAATAGAGTGCAGCTCGGTAAACTTCTGCTCCATGAGAGCGCCAATCTTTTCAGTAACAGTTTTGGAAACCGTGTCAGCCACGCTTTCCTCAAACGACATGCTGTCGCCATCATCCATGCTAGCCTCTGTGTTAGCTGCTTTTTTGCTTCGGGGGAGTTCTACGCGATGTCTCTCGTGGATTCGTATTCCCTTTAGTGCCGGACATGTTTCCCAGCAAAAGTGGCCAAAATAATTCAGGTTTAGTCCGTCAAAAATGAAATTTATTGGCTGAGGAAACAGGAAGTCGGCAAAGGCGATCCTCTCAGTCCAAATGCATCACGTGACCCCCCCGAAAACATTTTAAATGGTTTCAGATTGTCATGTGAGAACTAGATTCAAGAGTGCTATGGCAGGGAGTCTTTTTAATTAAAAGGTGTTCAGGCTAAAATATCAACATAAATGTCAAACTCTGCCATTCAAGATTATGCTAGGCAGACCTTTCACCAGAAAATGTAAAGAGAATCAGTGACTGGCAGCTTTAAATCACTCAGTTACAACAGCTGCTCATTTGGGGGACGGTATTGCCCGAAACAACCACTGACCAGGAAGAAAAACAGCATAAGGAAGAAGAAAACCCGATTAATCTATTGGCCAGGACCGAAAACGAAAATCCATCTCCTTGGTCACGACAAAAACACCAAAATGCAATGCGCTCTATGTCACTTCCTCTCTTTGGTTCGCTGGACAGTCCGTTTTTACTTCCCACTGGAAGCGAACTGCACCAGGGATCACTTGCAAGTGAACTGAATCTCCCAGTGTTCAAGCGGACAAGGATTTGCTGGTTTGGTCTGCACCAGAGTTTAAATGAGCATTCACACCACTCCAAAGGAACCAAACTATTTGTAGAAGCGGACCAGGGTTGGTTTAAAGTGGACCAAATTGCGCCAGTGTGAATGCGTCCATAATGCCAGCACCATACAGCAGACAAAGTTAGCAAAGAACCTCAGTGCTCAGGTTTATTACATTTTTATTTGTTCATTTTTAAAACGTATAGTTTGACATTCATATCATGCATGTCTTAAGCTAACTTTCATTCTATGTGGACATAAATGGTAAATGGTACAATACATGCAACAATGTAGAGCACAGAATTTGCAAAATGCTCAGCTGTGATGTTAAGTACTCATAATTCCTCAACAGTCAAAGTTAAGCAGTGCATTTAAACTGTAGAAAGAGATCAACATAGGGCAACCTGCTGACATCCCATACCTGACTATGATCTCTTACACAGCATGCTAGAATAAAAACATAATACTTTGACCCACCCCATACACCCTGAGTGTGTGTAAAAAGTATAATCTCCGCTAAACAAGAACACAAACTTGTGAGGCACCTGTCCTTACTGATCTGGATTCTCAAAGGGTATTGTCGACCCTGACATGCATGATTCAATTGGTCAAAAAGAAAAAATACCACTTAATTATTATTGACACTCACCCATATCAGTTTTGGGATGAGCAGGTGATAACACAGCTAAAGCTAAACTTTCAGTACAGATAGTCATTTTAAAATAAGACAGTGTATAAATAGCTGATATTTCTATCTATAAACACAAACTGTCTCTTTTTCAAGCAATCCTATATTTAAGACAAGTTACAGTAAAAGCCACTTTGTCAGAAAAGCTTGTTCTAAAGAACTAAAAGTAACAGAGGTTGCTAGTGCTGTTCAAATGTTTCAACACTGCAGACAGCAAACTCCACATGCATGCACTGATTAATGGTGTTTAGATAGCACGTTGACTGGTGATCATCATGTAGATTGATTGATTTTGCCATTTAGCACCACAACCATACACACCATTTCAGTTCCATGCCATTCATACACAGGAACAACTTAAACATAACATAAAATAGACATGGGGGGAATTGTGTGTGTAGACACACAGAATTGTGTGTAGTCTATTATTGTTTCAGTGGCCTCACTCATTTCCATATTATCCCAGTTTGTGAAGTGTCGCTGTGCTGTCTCTCCACCATACAGTCACTAGCCATGAGCACTGTCTTGTAATTTGGAAGTAGGTGGACTGTGCTGTGGTCAAAAGTCATCAAAGAGGGGCTTTGGTGTAGCTGTGGAAGCAGGTTTGATGTGTCCATAACACTTTGTCTAAAACCTTGTTATTTTGTGTGTCACACTTAATCTCCTGTAGACAGTTCTAATTTACAGTGATTAAAATCCTGTAAAAAGAAAATAGGGCCTCTGGGTGTATGTGGTAGTTGTTGGTGGACACAATCTGCTGTTCAATCTACAGTTCCTGCCACATTTGCACTTTGGGGAGCATATACCACATAAATTATTGTGTTCCCTGTGAAAATAAAAAGGTTTCAGACACAGGTACAACAGCTAAACATTAGTGTTGCATACAGTCTCTCTCACAGTGTGGTGTCTGCACCAGCTGCCGCTGACAGACAGACCCTCGACTTTTCCCTGGCGGTTCAGCTCTGTCCTCCCAGACGGGAGAGAAACCCTCCGGCTCGATCAGAGAGTTTGGACTATCTGGATGCAGCCAAGTCTCTGTAAACACTATCATGCTCACGGGGCTCAAAACACAGTTTGGCATTGGTTCGGAGTTCGTCCACAAGCTGTTGACTTTGTCTTCCCTGCATTTCCAGTTGACTGCCTAAAACGTCTTCCTGCCACACTACAGTCACTGTGTAACAAGTTATGCATGACTCAACTATGAAGTAGTGCTTCTAGATTCCTGAAAATCTTTGAGGAGTTATCATTGTGTCAGTGTACAATATTACAGCTTATGTATTACTCTAGTGAGCCTTTGTTATTTTTTCAACAGGTTGGCCCTTTTCCAACACTATGTGCAAAATGAGCGGCTTCGTGCAGGGCATGTCTGTCTCTGCATCAGTCTTCACCCTGGTGGCCATAGCTGTTGAAAGGTTAGTATGTGCCATGGTGGGATACTTTTTTTTCACCTTTATTAATGCCACGGGACAAAGTAAAAACAGGTGACAAATTAGAGCAAGTAACATGAGACATGACAAACAGAGGTTATGATTTGAATATGGCACAGATTTTTGGTTGTCTTTGATAGTGGGAGCATTGTATGTGTGTGTATATGCAGGAAAGACTGTTGTGTGGGTGTGTCGTGTATTCATATATGCCTAACTGTGATCAGAGAAATGTGCAGGTATGTGGGAGGAGGAGGAACAGGAGAGATAAATAAATAAATACATTAAAGGAATAGTTCACCCTAAAACAAAATTCAGTCATTCAGTCATTCAGTACACGGGCGAGCACACGCGAGTGCGCCTTCGGGCAAACAGAGCATAGCCACTGTTTATGGTATCAAAATATACTAGATGTCGTTGTGAGTAAACTCTGGATGTTCCCACTTCGGGACACTTGGATTGTTGCGGACGAGCAGTATGGAGAATATTACAAAGTTTTTGTGTAGTTTTATGGACCTTTTCGTGTCGGTCACAATTGACGCCCATTGTAAGGTTATCACATCAGCTAAGCATGCCAGGCGACCCAACTACAAAAGCCAATGGACTGAAGACATCCTTTGTGTCTAATAGTAGAGCAGTAGACCCAACGTAGCCCTGTGTGTGTGTGCTGGGCCCTTACCACACACATAATGGAGGAGAGGGTGGCTTCAGAGGAGCCTTTTTATTTTGTTGTTTTCCTATTAAATGTGTTATTTAAAATTTTCACTGCGCTCCTACATTTCTGTCTGTGCTCTGTGCACATGTGCTCCTAGTGAAAAAGGTTAGTGTAGAGCCCTGTTTGATCTCTGTTTTTAGCCTCATTGTAGCCTGTAGCTCTAACTGCCTCCCTGGGCACCGCAATTACATGAGCATGCTTGCGCAAGACCGTGAGACATGGGCACCACATTCATGTGTGTGTGCTTGCTTCAAGCGGCAACCTCCAGGGATGACGAGTGAAGCCAACGCAGAAGTGCCAAAAACTGCAGTTTGTTGAATGGCCACATGAGGCAGGCTCCAAAAGCGAGTCAGTCCCCATAGACCGCCATGTTAAAATGCTCAACTTTACAGCAGAAATAAACATGTTTACAGCCTGGTACAAAAAATGGTTTTCGTCTCTCTAGCTAATTTCCCCCTTCATGACAACTGTATGGGGGTGATTTTTTTTATAACTCATCCATTTAAAATTTTATTAAGGCTTAAAGTTGTGTGTAATTGGGGGCGTGATCACTTTGAGTGACAGGTGGCACCATCACGGGTGGCTAACTAGCTGCTGGCTGTCTGCTAGGCATCATCTCAGCTAATTCGCAGGTCATTGAACCTGACCTCTCAGCCGTGTTTGTGCCTTTTGGATATTTTGTTTTGTGAGGGAGCTGGCACCAAGCAGGAGCATGAGCGGGAGCAACCAACACCACAGGTCTTGCCAAAGTAGCATAGCTTGTTAGCCTAGCTTGTTAGCCTAACTTAGCAGCTTCGCGTGAGGTGGGCATGTTTACGCAACCAGGCTTAATTTGGCCCGCCTCTTTGCCCATTTTTGATTAGCCAGGAATTGGGCGGAGTCAGGCACTGCCAAGATGGCGATGGCCAGAGCCGCCTACTTTGAGCTTCAAACCTGCTCTTTAGAAACCAATGGGTGACGTCACGCTGATGGCGTCCATATTTTTATTGCTTTCACTGGTTTCGCGCTGGCTAGTTGGTGCAGCCTGGACCCAAATGTTTTTGTTGCCATTTGCGGAGCCTGTGCTGCCTACAGAGACCGGACTTTTTCACAGCATACTCAGAGGACATGTTGGTAGCAGATCATGAGGAGATGTTTGCTGTATGTGACATATGACTTGACTTGTGACTTACTTGACCTGAGCAATGACTCAGCTTGACTTGCTTGACTTATAGCAGAGACTTGACTTGACTTACTTGCTTGACTTATAGCAGAGACTTGACTTTACTTGCTTGATTGTCACCACAACTAACTTGGGACTTGCTTGAGACTTGAAGGTAAAGACTTGAGACTTGCTTGTGACTTGCACATGTGTGACTTTCCCCCATGTCTGGTTCTAACTTTGGGTATCAAGCTGTCATACTCTGTTTATTTGAGATTGGAATTCATCGTGACTTTCAAGACTACTGATTAAGGTAAAAAAAAAAATAATTGGAGGACTATTAAGTAATGAGTGTTGAGTATCCTTAGTTAAAGCTCTAGCTATATTTTAAATATTCCTCATTTGATTATGTCTAGCCATCTGGCTAACTCATGGCAATGCTCTTCCTTACTTATCTATTACAGGTTTCGCTGTATAGTGTACCCTCTACAACCCAAGACGACTATACTTGTTGCCAATGCAGCCATTGGGTTAATCTGGGTGCTGGCTGTGGTGATGATGTGTCCTGCTGCTGTGGCCCTGACTGTGGAGGAAGTCCCTTACCACTACATATTGTACGATGATAACTTCAACCACACACTCCCCCTGTACACCTGCTACGAAAACTTTGCCAACCCTCAGATGAGAAAGGTCTACACGACGGTTCTGTTTGCTCATATCTACGTGGTACCGCTTGTCGTCATCACGCTGATGTATGGAAGCATTGGAGGCAAACTGTGTTTTTCTGTGGTTGCAAACAGAGAGCCACAGCAGGCCAACGCCGCAGTTCAAGCTGGGGGTAGAAGGGGCGGTCAGCCAACGATTTCCCAGAAAAAGATAAGAGTGATAAAGATGCTCATCGTGGTGGCTTTGCTTTTCATGCTGTCCTGGTTGCCACTCTGGACGCTCATGATGATGACTGACTATGCAGGCTTGGACAGGGACCAGTTGGACCTTCTGGCCAACTACATCTTCCCCTTTGCCCACTGGCTAGCTTTCTCCAACTCCAGCGTCAACCCCATCATCTACGGCTACTACAATGAGAAATTTAAGAGGGGCTTCCAGGCGGTGTGCAAGTCCAGGCCTTTTTGTTGCCTCGTCCGGTGCCAGCTGTGGAAGAGGATGGTCAGGTGGGGCAGGAAAGACAGGACTGTTCAAGTACGATGTGAAGTTGCTGACTTCAGAGATGCCACTAACAATCACAACCATCTTGTCTTGGGGCTGAGAAATCGAGTCCATAACGACAACAAGGTGACTGAAACAGCAGAGGTGAATAGGAGTGTGAAGGTGGGGTGTGTGGTGGTCCACTCAGAGGGAAGACTTTCAGATCGAGGGTTAGAAATGACAGCTGTGCACAAGAAAGGCAGTAATGGTGAGGAGTCACAGAGGCTTAGTTCACTGGCAGCCTCAGTGTATCAGGCATGGGATAACTGAGTGTTCACAATGTTACCCATAAATGACCCAAACAATGTGACGCCATAATCCTAAAGAGGAGACAATCAGCTATCTGATCTAATTCTAAGTAGTGCTTCACCTTTAACACTTCAAATTGCTGATGGGCATGCTCAGCCAATCACGGACAGCACATATAATACCACAGCAGGTGGCACCATGTACCTTGGGGTAATTGTATATTTGGAAAATGTTCCCTTACCGTCAGCTAAGCAAATCCAAAAGTAACCCAATAGTTAAAGTTGAAAAAATATGTTGATCTACACTCACGGCATCAGTGACAGAGGTTGGTCTAAATCACTTTCATTAACCTTAACATACACAAACAAAGCATATAATACTTACCTTGATTCTGTATGTTGCCCTCCTGCCCTTCTCTCCCTGTAAGCAAAACAACTGGCTGAGCATGTGCATCCATGTGCTGAGTATGTGGAGCCACAGAGAAAAGAGGCCAAGCCAGGGAGTCCTTTTTAAAGAATTACTTAAGCCATCAAATGATGAGTTGTTTATCAGTTACTCACTCCATGTTAAGCTGAATTTGTCAAAAAAAACCCAAAGTGAATAAAGGATCCAAACATAGAGACATTCTTAAACAATTGAAGTCATAGGTGTTTAACCACAGCTAAACTATATCAAAACATCCCTTTAGCAACTCTCACATAACTCGTTCAGCTTAAACTAAGTCTCATTTATCCAGTCATGTATTCAGTATCTCCCAAACACATGCATTCTCACTAAATCCTTCATATTTAAAGCTGAACTGAAAGTGAAACACACCTATGCTCTTTTGAAGCCAGACTCCATTGACCAAAACATTATTTAAAAATTTTACCTCACTGAACACCGGAGCTGTTGGTCTACTGCTGCCTCGATTGGTAGTTTGTTTGTGTTATTGCGTGACTTCAGTGTTTTAAAGGGTTAGTTTGGTTTTACTAAAGTCACACAATAATACAAACAAAGTGGGAGGGAGCAGGCTCCTGTGTTCAGCGAGGTAAAATTACTTATTTTGTCAATGGAATCTGGTTTTGAGAGGGGGTGAAGTATTACTTTAAAGGCAAAGCCTGTGGGAAAGTAAAAGAAGTACCACAATAATCTAAGCCTTCACGTATGTCTGATCATAGTTATCAGAGGTATAAAGACAGAATTTATCGAGAGGTGACGTAGGATGCACTCAGTCACACAATTTGGTGTCACTTGACAAAGCATTGCATCACGTACTAAATGTTTAGTCCTGTTTGAATGGACTCTGGAAGGCCTTCATTTCTAGGCACTGGGAGTTATGTGCACTCTTTCAGCATGCTACTAATGTTGTTGTGCATTCATGTTGTTATACTGAGTTGCCTCAGCAAGGAGTGGCAACACGCCTAGAACCCATACCACCAAATCAGACTGCAATGCTGATTTGGCATGGCACATACTGATACAACATCAGTATGCTTTTTTTATTTTGTTTTTTTTACCGCAGTGTTACATTTATTAGTGTTAGAATTATTAATCAGTACATTATTGCTTGACTGATAATGAACTGATTACAATTTTGACAGTCAGTTTGTTTAGGTCAGTTTTCAAGTTGAAAATGCAAATAATTTTGTGATTATTTATTTTTTGACCCTCAGTTTTACTCATTGTGTGTATATGACAAAACACTATCTATCTTAAACTGTGATAGAAAAGTATAACAAGATAAAATAAAACTGAACTTAAAAAAGTGCATTTACCAGAGGTAACCTCGTTTACATTATAACTAAGTGCGACAGGACAGTCATCACATTGTAATTCTATCCATTCTAAATTATTCTGCTTTTCTCTCCATAGCAAAGAGTGCATTGTTGCACTGTGCATTCAAGATCCACCCTCAATCGTCTGTATAAACAGGAAAGACATCACAGTAATAACCATTTCTAGGAAACCGAATTTCTCGTTTTAGCTGCCATGTATCAATGGAACTGTAAAGCACAAACAGTTCTACCACTTTATGCCTCTATAGTTATAGAATGGGTATTATGTAGGACACTACACTGTGCCTTCAAACAGTATACCACAGCATCACAAAAGACAGTAACCCTCTAAAATACACAAAAGCTATTGGTCAACTACCTCTTCCTTCATTGTACACAAATACTCTACCTTCAAATAATGTGTTAACACGTCACAGTTAAAAACATTCAAGTGGTAAGAAATGCAAACTAACTATGAGCACAAATTTGTTTCAGCAGCCCCAAATGAATGTACTACAATCCCAACAAATTCTTTCACTTCATACAAAAACAATTACACATAATGCTGAAATCCGTGATATGTCGCTTTGCGGGGGTTGTTAGTATTGATGACCAGTAACTTCTAAATGCTAAAAGAGAACCAGTTCTCACAACATGTTATCTGACCACAGCAGAAGGCAAAGGTTTATGGTTAATCCAAATGGGCACACTAGAGGGCAGAGTGAAAAGCCATTTGTCATAGAGACATGATATTGTTCAAAACATAGACTATAAAGATGGGTGACATGACAGCTCCCCGGAAGTGAAGCAGAATATCTCAATCACCACCTGATGGCTGGCTGCAGTATTAGTCATAAGCCCCAAGTAGCAGATGTAGTTGTGGTAGGCATGGAAACTTTCTCTCCTCCACGCAGCCAACCTCATCACTCAGCACTGCATGGCTGAATCTGCTTATCAACTGGCTCTGGAAATAGAGAATTATCTAGAACAGAATAAGAAGCACTAGGAATAGTACAAATAATACAATATTCTAATGTTAAAGTAAGACAGGCAACATATGCAGAGAAATAAATGGATAATTGTTTTTACCTGATGAACATGCATTATAAATTAAAGACTATATTAAGCCAAAACATCCCAGATACAGCCGCTGTCATCTTGACAATCATGAGCTGTGCCATTTATCATGAGCATGCCATCAATCATGAAGTCAAACCCCCTTTTTAAAGCAGCCAATAACTAATAAAAACCAAACTTAGTTAAAAAATGAACACACATTAAGTGTGATAATAACTACCTAAAATGTCAGAAACCATCTTTTAGAAAAAAATATTTGATGTGTACTTTGTGTACGTTTATAGTTTGCTCCATGTCCCATCCTCTAACATGGAGGGGGCGGGTTCATGAACTATACTGCAGCCAGCCACGAGGGGGCAATCGAGATGTTTTGGCTTCACTTTCGGGGAGCTGTCATGTCCTCCATCTTTAAATACAGTAAATACACACACACACACACACACACACACACATATATAATATATATATTTATATATATATATATTATATATATTATATATTTGTTAATGAAGTAATAAAAGGTTTCAGTATCTAAACTGAGCCAATCAATTTGAGAGGGTCATTGCAATCTATGTGCCACAGTAAATCATCCAACGTGATCCTTTCTGGGGCATCGGTGGATTAGTGGAAGAGCAGGCGCCCCATGTACAAGGCTGTTGCCGCAACGGCCCAGGTTCAACTCCAGCCTGTGGCCCCTTACTGTATGTCTCAGGGTAGCGAACCCTGCGCAGAGCTAGTTTCGAGCAGCGCAACCCGAGGCGCACTCAGTTTGGTAGTTTGGCAGACCGAAGTGCGCTGAGATGGGTGTGGTGACGCAGCAGGGGGAGGTGTTGACAGATCCAGCTTGGCGCAGTGACAGTTTCGTGCCAAAAGGCTTCGCCGAAGGTGCGCTAAAAGCTCGCCAGCTGAAACCAGGTCTACTGTCAGCTTAGGAGGAGCACAGCCGATGTAAGTGGAAGTTTGGCTGACCGGCGAACAGTGAGCACACGTCACCAAAAACTCTCTCTCTTTACGCCTTCGCGCGGTGCATTTAAGGGCAAGGAGAGGGGCTCATTTGATTGGTGTGATGTGAACTGGCTGTGAAAAACCCACTCCACGCCTTCTCAGCGCGCACGGTGTGCCAAATCCGCCTGGCCACGTTGGCGAAGCGCAGGTGCGCTGCGCCTCCTCCTCGCCCAGTCTACTAAACTAGAGGCCAGGGTGTTTTAAGGCCAGAGATACCTGTCTAAACCTCTAATCGTGCGTTATGATTCAGGTCCCCCAGCCTGCTAATGTAATCTCCCACCCCCCATGAACCACCCATTATCCTCTATGCACTTGATTTTTTTCCCAGCCCCCCGATGCAGCATTTTGAAAGGTGGAGGCAGCTTCAAAACACATCAGTAATGACACACAGTTCAAATCACATTCGTTGCTTAGGTACACACAACCTACCTAATGTTAGTCATCTATGTTGCTGCAGCATAGCTGACGACAGCTCGCTGCATCACCGCAGTCAGTTACTTGTTTTACCAACACACAGGTACTCTCATTGTGCCTTGTGCCTTGTGAGGCATGCTAACCTAGTGTTTTCCTGTGATGTTAAAAGGATTACTTTTCAGGAAAATAATATCATACTTTTCCCAATAAAACCAGCCCAGTCGCCAGAATAAAATGTCATTTTACATTTCTGCAAAGCACGGATGTGTTACATTTGTATGTCTCATAGGTATGAGTAGTTCAGATTACATGTATGTGAGTTTCTCATCAGAGGGAGGGTGGATGGTGTGACACCTCAGCAAGAGATGACGGCCAAGCAGCAGATCATCGTTTGAGACCAACTACAGTAGGTTTTTTTCAACAGGCTGGGACATGTCGAGTCACGATTATAGGGACAGATGCAGATATTTTTTAAAAGCAGGTTGACATATGTCCAGCGGTGTTTGTAGTGTCAAAAATCTGTATTTTTAATAACAATTCAGGACATGTCTGGCCTTGTTTTTAGAAACAGATGAAACCAAACCATGATGTTTTCCTAACCCTAACAACGTGGTCGTTAACTTTTAACCACAAGTTAACCACAGTGTTGTGACAACATAAAACTGATAATTGAGACATAAATAAACATAAAGTTTTGGCATGTCCACTACATATGAAACGTACAAATAATCAAGGTTCGGAGAAATATACAATACCAACATTTACTCTGTCGATTGGGTTGAGAAAATCCAGAATTTCTTTCCATTAAAGGGGTACCGCACCCATTTTCAAAATTCATACCATTTTTCTTATGGTCTAAGACAGTCAACTCTCTCCCCAAATCCAAAAACCACAGTGCTAAAACACAAACTTGTGACATCATAGGGTATAAGGTCTGGAGCTGCTCCACAGACAATAAATGGTTTAAGATGTTCTAGATGACATCAAGAGCACTGAGGGAATGCTCTGAGTCTATGGGTACATTTTCTCCAGACTTTATACTTGATGACATCACAAGTTTGAGACTTACTCCTCTGATTTCTGGCTTTGAGAGAGAGTTGCTCAAGTTCACCAATACTGATTGAACTGTCCTTTGCCACAGAAAGTACATATTGGGATTATTAATTTAGGTTGGGGTTCCCCTTAAAGCTATTTTATTTGTGTCAGAAAAAAAACCAGAAATTTGGGGATCTTGATTCCCAGTAGCTATAATGTTCAGCCTCAGATTTTGTGCCAGTTGGCAGGTGGTAAACCCAACATTTGTCAGTGATGTACATGCTTCACTTTGAAAAAATATTGCGGAGATACACACACGTTTGCTGTTGTTGACACAGCAGACAAAGTTCTCCAAAGAGCCATAGCTTACTTATAGGACCTTTTACAAACTTACACAAAACACAAATGTTCTAGATGTTTTCTTGCTTTCTGTATAGATGCTTAATTGCAGAGATCTAATGGTATCCAAAAGGAAATGCCTTGTCTTGCCTCAAAGTGTTTTGTTTGTGGCTGTGATATAAAAAAAAAAAAACACCCAATGTTAAATTCTGCACTAAGTAACCTACAGCTGATAATAATGGTATTACACAAAGGTATTTTGTAAATAATTTATACATTCAAGGGTTGTGGTCCACTACAGCAACAGACACTACCACTACTACATAGAATACAAATACAAACGATCAAACAGGATCAAAAAGTATTTTATCTCCAAGAGCCACAGGCAAAGAATTAGATATAAAAGAAGGGTTTAATATGTTGAAGAGTTAATCTTGGGATCTTTGTGTTTTGGTGCCATCTTTATCACTAAGCTGTCACTGGTGTTGTGTAACTTAAATATGTTGCCAGGTTGTGGCCTTGTCAATGTGTGCAGCACTGTTATTGTATTTTTAGCAAAACCTTGAGGACATCTGTCACAGTAACACCAGTCACTGGTTTCTGCAAGGGAGAACAACACATTTTATGTGCTCTTGAAGTATTTTAATTGGCATTGGAAATGTGAAGTACGACAGCTCAGATGTCATGGACAATGAGGGTTGTAATGGTGTAATTGCTATTGAATTAATTTGAATGTATTACCGGCATTAGAGGAATGATCTGCATTTATTATTTTAGTGAAGTGAGTCTAACGCTTGACAGCACCTCAGAGGAACCAAAACAGGCGTTGCAGGTTACTATATGTTTGTGGCTTGTAATACAAACTTTGACTTAGTGTATATTGTTGTTCTTAATACTTTTTGCCTGATGTTACTCTGTGGGTATGTGTCTATGTGTGTACTGTGGTTCGACTGACCATGACAGTGCATGAGAAATGCATTGGAGGAAAGAAGTTACAACTTCAAACAAATGAGCAGCATTGCGTTTTCCTGTCTATAGCTTTAAGTAATGGAAGATAATGAGTCAGCTTGTCTTGTGTAACCGCTCAGTAGTGTAGCCTGAGCATCCTTCAGCTGGTAGCAGTGGCTAATGATTATCCCAGGAGAGAAATACTGACCCTTATAGATTTAATAAAACATTAAATGCATTGAAATCAAGGTAGTGGTGCACCCTCATCATCAAGCTCTACTTTCAAACAGAAAATGCAAGGCTATTATTTATTATATTATTACTTAACTGAATTTTCACAATACACATGTAATTCAAGAGTTGCCATTTTCACTGTAGAATAGATCATTTTCTCTCTGAACTCCTGAAGCTTGAGACAAGCGTGCTTTGAGCTGAATGGTAACATCAGTACGCTAACATGCTCACAATGGTAATGCTAATATGCTGATGTCTGTTCCCCAGTGTCCTATGTTACCAGGTTCAATATTCCATTTATACACATTAACCCTCCATTATGTCAGATCTAATTTGACCCATTTCAAGTTGAAATTTTTCATAAATAAACTAACATGACCTCTGACCTCTTTCTCATTCTTAGCTCTCATCTTGTAGATGGCAATAGTCAGCTAAAATGTTTGATAATAATTTTTCATCTTTTATCCATCCTTTGTTTTTCTTTTCATTTGTTATTTTAAATTTAGGGCTGAAATATGTTTGGGAGTTGTTCTCCCAAACATATTTATACATATACAAAAGGAGTGTCTACTGTGGCACCCGCATAGCTCACCAGGTAGAGCAGGTACCATTAAGGCTGATTCCAGTGCAATTTCATGATTCTCAGAATCATGATTGTAGTGGGGCGTCGGTAGTGTAGTGGATAGTGCCGGCGCCCCATGTGTAGAGGCAATGCCTCGCTGGAGCGGTTGCAGGTTTGACTCCGTCTTGCAACCCTTTGCTGCATGTCAACCCCCACTCTCTCTCTCTCTCTCTCTCTATCTCCCCATTTCACTCTGTCCTGTTCATTAAAAGCAAAAAGCCCAAAAAATAATCTTTAAAAAAAAAAAAAGATTTATGATTATAGTCCTTTTACCTAACCCTGGGTCATGTCATCTTAAGTGGGTACAGGACTGAGTAATGTGTTTTCCAGGCGGCCATTATGTGCTTCATTGAGCTCGGGAACATAGGACCCTTCGTCCGCTTACCATTATGCATTAGATATAACTCTTGGAAACGTAGGACCCCAGGAACACTGAAATGACCCTGCTGAAGTCCAGCAGTTATAATGTTTACTGTGCTCACCATCCTATTTTATTGCATTAAATTTCAACCTGGTGATGGTGCCAGAGGTTGTTTTACCTAATTCAGAGGATTGCCATTAATATTAGTATCAAATTTAATAGCAATCCATACCATAGTTGTTGAAATATTTTACTCAAAAAACAAATGTCATCATCAAACATCCTGGTGGTGGCACCAGTGGAAAAGTCACCAGGATTCATTGTCTCTGGGCACCACAGATATCAGCACCATGGCTATCTGTGGCAAAAAAAAAAAACAAGTTTAAAATTGTATTCTGATTGTTTACATTACAATATAATCCATGGCATTTTAGCTGCTTTAAAGTGCGGATCATTCATTACAGGATTGTCCTCATCCTATGCTCTACCTCGCAGTGGGCATGCTTGCATATCAATTGTAAAAGACAGGTGTGGGGGACAATGCTGCCTTTGGTTGTGGGTGTAGCTACAAACTAAATGATGTGTCTAACCATTAACTGTCTGCGAACTCAACAGTGTTTTGGGGTTTTTGTGTCAATGTAAAATTATTTTTAATGTGTCACATTGTATGCGGCAAACTGCAGTGTATTTATGTTCAATGTGCCCATTATCTGTTGTTCTATATGCCTGTTTATTTTCTTGTGCGTTTGTTACTAAATAAATGATTCAGTCAAAGGCCTTTTTGTTTGTGTGTTGCTGGTATACCAAGGTTTAGATCATTTAAAGGTGTGTCTACAGCTGTAGGGTCCTTTGTAATACTGCTCACAGAGCTTCATCAAAGCTCACTATGAAATGTAGCCCACTCGCTTTCACTCACGCTATCAGCTGGACATATTCGTAGTGAACACACAGTAGCAATCTGAGGGATGATTAGCTTTGTACTCACTGTGAGCTGGGCTGACAACACTCCACACCAGGGTGACGTGCTTACATTCATGCTTTAAGATTGTGATTATGACCGTGTGGTAACCTGCCAAAGCTGAGTGCTGCTTCTTGCTCAGTGTATGCTGAGATGGGTTACAGGTCCTTACGGCCCTGAACTCCACAAATAGCTTCGAAAATGAACAGATGAATAGAATGACAGGAAGTCTTCATTATATTACCACTGAAAGATCAATAGGGCCTAAAGTGTAGTTTTTCTCATTGCTGTGCTCTTAGAGGGTATGAAGCTATCTTCCACTTGCAAGGATTTCAAATGGATCAGGTTATGTAGATAAATAATTAATATTGATTTTGTCGCTCAAGTCACTGCAGGGGAGAGCACCAACATGGGTTCAGTGTTAAATGTTGATCACAGTGTGTCATAGAGTGCTGCTGAGATTGAGACACATTCTCTGCACTCACAGAACAAAATTAATTAAAATCACAGCAGGATGTGGAGGGAGGGGTGTAAAGTCCACAGCGGATGACCAGTACAATGGAAAAGTCCTGCAACAGCTAATGAAGCTCAGCGTAAGTTCAATCAGGAAGACCTTTCTGTGCTCATTCATTCACAATTCTCCCTCTCTCACTCCCACTGCTTCCTCCAATCAGCTGCCACCGGGTGCGCACTCTTCTTGCTGTCCTATAGCCTCACGTCACCAGGCTCATCTGGATTCTGGTTCCGGTCTAGAGAGCGGATCTGGAATTCACCAAATGCACCAAAGTAAAAGTGTTCTGGCGCACCATCGATTTGGGGTGATGATGGGTGTAAGAAAATCGATTAACGTAATAGCTTGGGGCTTTTCTTGTAAATTATATTATTTATTGAAAAGTTTCACCGCATTTTTATCAGCTTGGTGCTTTTATTTTGGCGGAAAGGCGCATCCATCGAGTTCCGGATCCTGTCTCATTCGCCCTGTTTCCGGTTCCTTACCAAAACGGCCATTAACGGCCCCATACTAGTCCTATAGCCTCGCGTCACCAGACTCTTCACATAAAGTGAATCAGCTGCCATCGGGCTGTCCTATAGCCACGGCCTCCATTAGCCAATCAGGTTGTCACTACGAGATTTTAAATCTATTCTCTCCTCTGCCGCTTTCAGCTGTCATTCTAGGCAGAATCGCCGCACATGGCTAATGCTATTCTTACCTTGTGCTGCATCCTCTCGCTCACTCTGATCCCAATGTCTGACTCTGACCTCGACCAGTGCCGGAGGATTTCGATCCCATCTTCCTCACTCTGCCGGAGACTGCCACTACCTCCCCGAGCTGTCGGCGCAGAAGTACTCGCCTCACGCTGCGCGGCGGTTCTCCATCAGATGAGTCCAAACTCTTGCTGGCTCAGCTCAGTCCGCCCTCAATGAGCCTGATACCGTCTCCCAGCTGCTAGATGGAGAGGTAAACAAAGGTCACATCATGGGCCCTTTCAGGTCCTCCCTTTTTCAGTGATCTGTTAAAGCCCAATCGGTCTAGCCACTAGGAAATATTCGGGGAAGAAAAGGCTTATTTTTTATCTCTCCGCACCGTGCTCCAGCCTGTTTGCAAGCGTTAACAGCCTTATCCCCTTAGAGCCCTTCTCCCTCGATTATGCCACCGTAGATAACGGCATCAATTTAATCAAGCTAAGGTCACGGTGCCTGGCTGTCAAAAGCTGATATTACCGATGCTTTTAAAATAGTGCCTATTCACCCATCTCAGTGGAATCTCTTCAGCTTCAGGTGGGACTCGAAATAATATTTCACCACCCGCCTGACTTTAGGGTGCAGAAGCAGCCCATACATCTTTAACTTTGTCTCGGAGGCCCTCTGCTGGATACTGTTAAACAGAGTCAGAATCCCCTCCGTCCTCCATCTGCTCGATGATTTTCTCCTCATAGACCCCCCTCATGACAGCTCCAGCTCCTTTCTGTCCAAACTGAAACTTAGATTCCAGGCTCTTGGCGTCCCCCTGTCAGAGGAAAAAACGTTAGGTCCAGATACACGCCTAGAATTCCCCGGCATCACTCTCGATTCTATCAAAATGAAAACTTCCCTCCCAGCCGAGAAATTGCAGCGCATCCGCAATATCTCAAAGTCCTTCTGTGATGCGGACTACATCACAAAACAACAGCTGCTCTCCCTCCTCGGCCACCTGAACTTTGCCATGCACGTCATCCCTCAGGGGCGATCCTTCATTTCTCGGCTACTGGATATTGTGTCCTCAGTGCCAAATCTTCACAATGTCATTTCTCTAGACGAAGGTTGCCGTTCAGACCTGCGTTTCTGGTCTCACCTGCTCGATCAGTGGAACGGCATCACCTTCTTCTATGACGAGCTAGTGCATTCCTCAGGTTCTCTCAAGTTTTTCATGGATGCTGCTCCATCTGTGGGTTTTGGGGGGTTCTTTCAGGGATAGTGGTTGTTGTTGATAGTGGCCCCATGCCCCGATATTTAGATTCGGCCAAGTTTTACATGAGACAGGGCTTAGCTACTTCAACTCTAAAAACATGATTTTGCTTGGTGCACTTTTGTACTTTGGGGTTGCATTTTTGATGTATGAAAGGCTATATAATTATACGCTATATAATTAAAATATTATACGCTATATAAATAAAGTTTGATTGATTGATTGATTTTCTGTATGTCCATATGCATTCCTCTCAAACCTGTTAAAATAAATACTGTCTGTGCCTTCATTTGTTACGTCCGGCACTTTAAACCTCAGTACATTCACGAGTTGATTGCTGGTATCCAATTCAATATAAGATGCTCCGATCCTTCCTTCCTGAGCTTATTTGCCAATCCAGCCGTAAAACTCATTTTAAAGGCATAGCTAAAGCTTCTCCTCCCATCCCAGATAGAAGGCATCCTATCACGCTCACTCTTTCACACAAGATGTTGTCAGCTCTCAGAAATGGTATTTTTTTCTCCCTTTATTGAGGCCCTTCTCGACTCAGTGTTCCTGTTGGCCTTCTATGCCTTCCTTAGAGCTGGTGAATTCACTACGCCCTCTCTCTCTTTTGACCCTAGCAAAGATGTTTCTTTGGCTGATTTAAACTTCCACCCCAGTCACTATACCTTACGCCTTAAACATTCAAAATGTAGAGGCGCCTGCTCCGTATTAGTTGCCCGCATCGATTCTCCTTTCTGCCCTTTTTTATCCATGTTAAACTACCTAAAACTTATACCTAAAAACAACACCTCCTCTCCACTTTTTCTTATCTCCGAGAATGTCCCCTTAACAAAATCCCGGTTTAATTTCTACTTAACGCAAGTCCTCATCAAAAGCAAATTCTCCCCTCGGCATTATTCAGGTCACTCTTTCAGGATTGGTGCCGCTACTTCTGCTGCCAATCAAGGTATTTCATCGTCTTCCCTTCAACAACTGGGGTGTTAGTCTTCATCCGCATTCACCTCCTACATTCGCCCCGACACTAACACTGTTCTAGCAAACCAAAGAGCTCTCAAGCTTTAATTTTCGCTAAGTTATGCATATAGGTAGTGGTGGCCCCGTTCAGGGCTGTTTCATCTCTTATTCTTATTCTATGTCTAATGCACCGCTCCTCCCTATTCTCTTAGTGTATCTAATTCTCAGCCTCTTTCACTCCCGCAAATTCACCTTGGTTACCCCTCACAGGTTCTCGTTTGCTATTCTGAGGGTTCTAAGACCTTCGCTCAAGCCACTCGAGTTGTTTACTTTAATGTACCTCTGCTGCTCACTCTCTCACTTCGCCCACTCAATCCTTATGTTTTTTCTATCCCCAGTCTCAAGTCCTTATCCCCAATGCCCATCATGAGTTGTGGACCCCATGCCGCATGCTCTAACCTCGGTCTTCAGGACCTCATGCATATGCCCCCTCATGGTCTGTGGACCTCATGCACCACACCTAGGTCATTGGACCGCCTCAGAATGTTTCCCTTGCAACACTTAATTTTCTTTGGTTGTGGGACCCATTTGATTTCTGTTTGTCATATCAGACGTAATTTATATTTGGTCGTTCCGATCTTATTTTAATTTATCCTTTTTATTTAAGTTGGTCTTCTGACCTTAGTTTCTGTTTGGTCATGTAACCTTTTATTTTGTTCGGCCTTCCGACCTTTTATTTTGTTCTACTGATAGTCTTTAGGACTCCAGCTTGCGCACTCAGGTCTACGGGACCTCATGCTTATACATGGTAATTTCTTTTCGGTCGATGGGCCATAATTTCTGTTTGTCAAGATGACTTTAATTTCTTTTTGGTCAGAGGACCTTATGTTACTTTCACCATTTTATTTGATTATTATTATTGATTATTATATTATTTTTGTTGGTCTTATGATCTTAATTTTCGTTCGGTCTTATGACCTTCTATTTATGTTTGGTCTTTATTGATCTTTTATTATTTTCTGCATACATAGGCCCAGGTCACTAGGACTTCGCACCAGTCACGTTAATTTCAGTTTGGTCATCAGACCCTTAATTTCTGTTGCTGTCATGCTGAAAACTGCTGACTTTAATTTATGTTTGGTTGTTCCACCTTTGCCTTTTGTTTGCATTATCCTAAGTTTGGTCTTCTGACCTTAATTTTCGTTTGGTCTATGATATTTTATTTCTGTTGATCCTAGTTGACCTTTTAGTTCTTTCAACATATAGACACCATGGCCTCCAGAATCATACCATCCCAGCCTTCCCTCTGCCATATGACATCATCCCCTGCCAATCCCATTTCACTCTAGCTTCATCTCGGTGGTTAGATCTATCCATGCCTCCCTTTGCCACTTTCCTTCCATGCTCATCTCACATCCCCTGTCTTCCAGATAGCAGCTCCCCATTTGTTGTCCCAGTCTCATCCTGACCAAATGTTCTCTTCAAGGCTAAATTACCCCATTCATGAGTCATGCAGGCCTTCAATCTGTCCTTTCACATTCACTGCCTCTTCGTTTCAGTTTGTTCATGTTTTTTCTGCAATTCATTCCCCACTAATCTTTATCTGCTTGTTTTGTCAGAAGCCTGTTGCCTCCCAGTAAGGTAAAGATTGCCTCACGTCATGCGGTTTGTTGTCCTTCTCATTCCTCACACCGTTTTGGGGGGGCTCCCCATTGACTACGGATCTACCACCCTCCTTATAGCTCACCATCTCGAAGGGGTCTAATCGCCAAAGACTTTGCACATTTTCACATTCCATTCTCATGTGCATCTGTAATTAAATATTTTCTTTCCTAATAAAAAAACCCAACATGTCGCTCCTGATTGAACTGTCTTTGCAAAACTGTTAGTTGTTGTATGGGACCACACAACATTGTACTTTAGATTGTCTGTAATGTTCACAAGGAGAATTAAACAGTTAGACTACAATTAGCTAAAGGAGTAAGTAGCCTACAGGTTGGAGAATGTAGATAATGACAGTGGCGTACACCGCCATAAATTGTTCCATTTTGCATGAAATAAATGATACATTAATAGCATGACTATTACAATAACCACAATGGAATTACAGTGTTTGCGCCCCCCTTAGCTCTGCCTACGTTTTACGTCTGACAATCATCATGGCCTGTCAGCTTGTAATCTGCCACCGGCTCTTTTAAACTCCACCCCTGCTGTTTTATGAAGCCATTACGTGGGCAACAATCATACAATAATTGGCACTAAATGTTACACGGGTACAGCATGTCTGTCAACCTGGGTTATTCTTAAATATTTATAAATACATTTGTCTCTATACTTGAAATATAAGTGAAACAAGTTTCATGGAAATACTGTCTATAAAAGAAATGTTCATGTTTTGACTCTAATGTATACACTGGAAAAATCTAATTAACAGAGAACAAGCATGATTTTATATATGCATATGCAGGTGTGACATGAAATTCAAGATAAGATAAGATAAGATAAGATAAGATAAGATAAGATAAGATAAGATAAACCTTTGTGAAGGTAGTGTTATAAAAAGTAAGTCAGATCTTATTGTGGCATATTTTTCATCAATCAGGTAATTAACAGCTTAGAAAAGGTTTCCAAAAGGCAGCAAAATAAATAAATAAATGAATAAATAACCACAGACAGTGTGATGCAACAACATTGAAAATATTTTTAAGTTTTCTTTTAATATTTTCAATTAATATAATTATGCATATGAATTCTAAAATGAGACCTTTTTGTATATACAGTGCTGTGAAAAAGTATTTGCCCCCTTCCTGATTTCTTAAGTTTTTACATATTTGTCACACTTAAATGTTTCAGATCATCAAATACATTTTAATATTAGACAAAGATAACCCAAGTAAATACAAAATGCAGTTTTCAAATGTTGATTTCATTTATTAAGAGAAAAAGCCACCCAAACCTACCTGGCCCTGTGTGAAAAAGTAGTAGTAGTGGTAGTGATGGTCTGGGGCTGCTTTGCTCCCTCAGGACCTGGATGACTTGCCATAATTGATGGTACAATGAATTCTGCTCAGAAAATCCTGAAGCCGAATGTCCGGCCATCAGTTTGTAACCTCAAGTTCAAGGGCACTTAGATTATGCAGCAGGACAATAATCTGAAACACATCAGCAAGTCCACCTCTGAATGTCTTAAAAAAGCAAAATGAAGGTTTGGAGTGGCCTAGTCAAAGCCTTAAATGAAAGACTCAAATCTGATTGAGATGCTCTGGCATGACCTTAATCAGGCCGTTCATGCTTGAAAACCCTCCAATGTGGCTGAATGAAAACAATTCTGTAGAATGGGCCAAAATTCCTCCACAGCGATGTAAAAGACTCACTGCCAGTTATCGCAAACTCTTGATTGCAGTTGTTGCCCCCACGGGTGGCACAACCAGTTATTAGGTTTAGGGGGCAATTACTTTTTCATAGGGCCAGGTAGGTTTGGATAGTGCTTGTTTTTCCATGATTTTGAGAGCTAATTTTATATACTTATAGCGATTTTTTTTATCTTTCAAATTTGGCTCAGTGATTAATGACACATATTTCTGTGATGTGACAAACAACACGGACTTTAAAGCCAAGGTGCTACTGACTAGCTAACTGACTGGATGCCCATTAATATTATAACCCCTATTGTGTGTGTACGTGTGTGTACAGACAGACAGACAGCCTCATCATGGATATAAGATTGTTTTTTCGGGAAAAAAAAAAAGAGCCAGGTTCAGGTAAGAGTGTAAGATCAAATGGTCTATTTATCTAGAATGATGTTGCAAGTTGGATCGATGTATCAGTTTATATCTCTTATTAGACACAAAACGCATTGTTTGGTTATTTGCCTTTTGGTTGACAGTACAAAGAGAGAGAGAGGAGCAGAGAGAGGACTTTATTTATCAGTATTCTTATTAGTATGTTTGGTACTCACTATAGGGGGCAGGTTTACATACATACAAACTGTTTATGTGTATGTTGAGGAGCTGCTGTATCAAAATGAGTTGTCTTCCCCAGAAATTAGGGTTACAATGTGTTTCTTTTATGATTCCAATCCATTCCTCTTTTGCTGTGGCTCAGCATTTAAATAACCTTTATCAGATTTGATGGAGAGGTTGTCAGTCCTATTCTATGATCTGAGGGGTGCTGTTATCCTGGCGGTCCTAGTGTTAACAAACACTGAATTAATGAGCAAGAAAAGAGCTGCGCACTTAACATCAGTCCAAAATCTTCTTAATTCTGGTGCGGTAGTCAGAGATGAAAATCAAAAGGCTTCCATGACAAACATCCTTTTGCAAAATCTATTACAGTATAACAAAACTGTCAAATTACATCAAAGTCTTTGGTGAGTGACTAAGACTAAAATGAAATTAAAAATTCTTGTCAAAATTAACACTGTTGACAACACACTAACACATTTTTTAAAGTTTCTTTAAATTTATGCCTTTATTGTAATGTTCTACAATTAATTTGGGCATCACGATCCACGATGTAAATGCACTTCAGATACTGTATCCAGATGGTAAGTCTTTGGTTGTTTGGTTTGTTGCACCCGCCAACACACATGACAACATACTTTCACACCCTTCCTACATGACCAATTCCTTTCCCACCTCCACACTCCACCAGTTGTTTAATATGTTTATTAGTTTAAGTTAAATAAATCATATTTCAACATATGCATATATTGGTGTATAGGCGTATAGTTGTCAATCTTCAAAAATTCATCATGGTGTGCCACTGGAATGGTGGATGGATTACTGAACAAGCCTAATAAGCACAGGCTATGAGGCACCCTGATATCTTGAGCCCCACACAGACACAAAACAACCACATAGAGATGCAAAAAACCCCACAAAGTGACATAAAACAACCACAGGCAGACACAAAAGAACTACAAAGATATGCGGAACAACCACAGAGTCAAAAAATAACCACAGAGAGACAAAACAACCACAGAGTCAATAAAACAACCACAGATGTAAAACAACCACCGAGTCATAAAACAACCACAGATGTAAAACAACCACCGAGTCATAAAACAACCACTAAGGTACAGGGGACCTTTTACATATTTGTACCTAGAGGCCGACTAATAATCCATCCATGCTGCAATGGCCTTTGAGTACTATACTACTACTGGGGGAAACTTTGGCCAGTCAAGGTCAGAGCACCTCTCGTGTTAAGGCTACTTTGCCTCGCACTAAGTGTTGGCTGTGTTATTAAGGTTCACCTGTAGTTACATGAAAGTTTAAGTTGGGTTGCACTTGCACAAACTAGCAACACTCTAATGAACACACTGATTTCAACCATTTTAAACACCACCTAAATTAACAATTGGGTTGTCCACTAACTGGAAGATGGTGGTCGGCTCCTCCTGTATGCATGTCGAAGTATCCTTGGGCAAGATACTGAACTCCAAACTGCTCTTGAAGGCTCTAGCATTGGTGTGCGAGTAGCAGGTGGCACCTTGAATTGGGAGCCTAGGCCATCAGTGCGTTGATGTGCGTGTGAGTGGCTCAACGTGATTCTGTAGTGTCAAAGTGCTTTAATAAGTTCAAAGACTTGAAATGGGCCATAAAAGTGCAGTTCATTTAAAATGTACTCTCTCTCAAAGCCAGAAATCAGAGAAGTAAGTCTCAAATTTGTGATGTCATCAAGTATAATGTCTGGAGCTTCTACATAGATAATGAATAGGCAAACATGTATGAAATTTAAAAATGGGAGTAGTTTGCCTTTACAGGCTTTGCTGAAATTATCCTCAGAAAATCAAATTATACACTGAAAGAACTGCAGTGTAAGGACAACCTGGAATTATATTTATGAAACTGGACTGCCCTCTGAATCATCAATGTGCACTTTCCCTCATAGGAAATACCCTTTTAATTGCAGCAAACAAATTAAATACACTGGATTCTTTTTTCCGGAACTGGAGAAGCATCTCAGTAATTTATATTACATCTGCCTTGTTCTTTTTCTTTGAGTGGCATGTGCCATATGTAGAAGTAAAGGCTCATTACAGAGGGCTGAATGGTGACTATGGTGTTGCCAAAGCCAAGAACAGTAACACTAATTAGACTGCATATTATGCTAATTAAATTCAAAAGGACAAATCTAAATGCACAGCGGGCTATCTGTTAGCGGCAGGGATATACTGAACTCTGAACCTCCAAAGATCTTGTTGATAACCTTCTATAGATATATTGTTGTCATGGAGAAGTCTGCAAAGCTTAGTTTTAGTGATTTTTCATGAGAATACAGTATATTATGATTTTCTGATGCTTAGGAATGCTTTTTTATGTGCTCCATCAAGCAGATCAGTCAATATTTTGTAATCAGTGGGGACATTTTGCCATTGGACAGAGTTATGGATTGGATTTGTATGCTTTTTGTTGGGGTCATTACACGACTCACATACCCTCATATTGAGGGTCAAACTTTTAAGCTGGAAATAATTATGGCTTAAAGTAATCCCCCCTTTTACCCTCTGTATTCTCTAAAACCACCAACCCCGAGGAGTGCCACTAATCCTTAGCCTTCACGTTTCAACTGGCAGTAAAGTAAACACAATTCCAGTTGTTCAGTATGAGATAGTTTTGCCTGTTTTGTTCTGCAGTGCAACTGGGATCGGCAGCATGGTATGGCAACACAGCGGAGCATGGAGGTGCTATGGCAACACCAATGAAAGCACTGACTAGAGAAAGCTCAACAATAAAAAAATAAAATGAAAAGATGTAAATATTGATTCTATCTATGGTTGAAAGCAGTCCCCCATTAAGGCCATCTGAGCAGATGAAAAAATTCCACTGAACAGAAAACAGCAGCTGATCAAGGCCAACTTTATTGTTACAGTCTTTGAAAACAACAGCACTGTATTGAAACATTGCTCAGAGTTGTAAAACAGCCATCATGAGCTTGTATTGCAGTGACAAAGCAGACAATCTGTCCTTGGCTTAAGAAGTTTTTCTGTAATTATAGGATATATTGTCTAAGAACAAAAAGCAAACACTTCAGTTTAAGTTTCAGAGCACAGGAAGATCCATATCAACCTAATCAAACATTTGGTGTATTCAGTTCGGTAAAAACGTTATGCCATTGGATATAGTAATGCAATATTTACTCCATAAACATTAAAAAAAAACCATTTTAGAGCTTTAAACAACTGGATGCTGGTGTTTATGGTTTTCACAAAACATCTGAACCATCTGAATTTAATGCAAATGAGATGAATAAATAAGACAAACTAGTCTACAAAGCTTAGCACCAATCGCTCCTTTTACTCTTTGTATTCCCTCAACCTCCCAGTCCCAAGGGTGCTTCTAGCCCTTACCCTTTACTTTCTGTAGTTTAATTGACATCCCCCTTCACATAAGCAATTAATGCTCCCTGTGTCTTCAAATCTACCCCCAGTGTATTTAATATTTACCTTTGGTATACTTTACATCTTCATGGCATTAGAATAGGTTTGCTGCATTCATTAGACCATACAGTATAATAGGAGACATCTAGGCTACGGACAATTAGACTTACATACTGTATGATTAAACTTTGGCAGTTGTCTTGCTACTGAGTCTTAAGACTTAAGACTCAGTCAATCCAGCTAGTGTTTTCTTACAGATGGTTAATGCTCTATTGACAGTGAAGAGAAAGGGAGAATACAGCCCAATCACCAGAATAAATGTTGGCTTTGTACGTTTCTGCAAACCATGGATATGTAACATTTGTACAAAATTACGTAGTGGACATGTGAATCTTTACATTTCTTTACGTTTTATCAATGGTTATATTTAGAGAAACAAAAAATTGTAGTTATGGTTAAGAAAAGTGTGAAATGTTATGGCTTAAAATTCCTGCTTTTGGTGGCACAATTGCTGCTGAAAATCCTGCCAATGACTCGCCCAAAAAGTATCCAGAAAACAACTGGTTTCTTTGTTTGTTGGTGTTAATCATTGGCCTGCAGCATAGACTGTAAAAATAATGGGCGTAGCTACCATGACATCACCCTTTGTATTGTAGAATCATCTTTTGAAGCCTCAAGTTCTGCATTTCAGCTGTCACCATCTTGGGTTTTTTTTTGAGCCAGTTTATTGCGCTTCTGTGTTGGCTTCATTTTCTAGCCCCAGAAGTTGCCTAGGTCTAATGCCATTGCTATCCTTACTATCCACCATCTCCTCCACCTCTGGATGACGAAGTTGGGTCATACATATAATGAGATCTACATCACTTTAGAAATGCTGATACGATACATATGATATGTACGAACATGATGTATCCATGGTTTGCAGAAAAGCACAATGCCAACATTTTTTTCTGGCAACTGGACTGTGAGTACAACACATTCATTTTCTATAAGATTTAAATTTTATGCTAAAATGAAGAACAAATTGAATTTGACATCTATTAAAGTTTACATTTGTATAAATAGTGTTTAAATTCAGATCATGTGTTTGTACATTCTTAAAACTGATATGAATCCATAAATTCACAGTGATAAAACTCATTTTATTCTGGTTTGATAAGAAAAGCATTGAAGAACAAAGTACTGTAAATGCAAAAATCATGCAGATGTGTTTTATGTTGCTGCTCAGGTGATTTCCAGTAAAAGTTATGATTACATGTAAGCACAGGGGAAGGTTTCTGGGTTTTGTGCTACCCTACTTATTTACAATTTCCTTCTCTTATTTTATGTCTTGATTTCGATTTCTATATTGAGGCACTTTGTGACGTCTGATCTTGAATGTTGCTGAACAAATAAACTTTTTTTAAACTGTAATTCTGAAAATGTTTAGAAAGTCAACAAAGATCACAGGTATCAGCTGGGAGACCTGTGGGTTTGAAGGTGCAATCAAAAAGGTGGGAGTGTAAATGAGCCCAATAGCTCGTAACAGTCATATTTCACAGAAGGCACAACTTCTGTAACACACAAGATGAACTGAAATTTCTAAATTTCATTTTCAGCTCCAAACGCAAACCAAAAACTGTGTACGTGAACCCATACACAAAATAAAGCAGTCAGATTGAATATTTCAGTACTAAATATCTAAACTCAGGTCAAGCGGTACATAACTTTATTTTGGTGACCTGGTACAAAAAAGCAGTTGCAGTAGCTCTGCCTCTGCCTAGCTCTACCTAAGTCATGACGATTCAGTGCTGCCCTTCGCTCTTGATCCTGCAGGCCACAGCTGTGATCAGTGCTGCTCCCTTCCCACTTCCATCCTCTGACTTGTGGAAAGTCACATCACACTGCGGTGCCAAATCCTGCAACGTCTCTTGCATGATGCTGGAGAAACTATTGGAAGAGTGAGGGAGGAAAGAAAATTTAAAAAAAGTTCAGTGTTGAACATGAGTTTCATGGGGAATTACCTCTCTAATATTCGCTCCATACTTAGTATCAGCAGTAAAGTATGAATGAAAATGAAGCAACTGTGGCAAAATTTAAGAAGAGCTGAAAATATCACGTTTCTGATAAGGTTTTTGACCTTCCTTAAATCCCTGCAAGTGATCCATTATGATGATGGCCTACTGTAAGTGCCAACATTAAAGATGTTTCAAGTCAGCTGCCAGAGCAAAAGACAACAGTTAAGGCCTCCAGGTTCCCACAAGACGGGTGTAAGATGCTTTAACTGTGACACATCAATTGATGACAGGTGAGTAAATAAAGTAAGTTGAGACTTTAAAATCCATACTTTGGTGTCCTGAAAACCCAAGACCTGGGTCAACTGTTAACTGCTGATATAATTTGCGCAGGCTAAAAAAGCACGGCTTGGGAATAATGGCCACAAACTTAAATTAATGAGCAGGTACAAGAAAAATACAATAAGTGTTTGGAAAATGGGCACTTTGATCTTTATTGTGTGACGAGATGGATAGTAGCAGCGGGCATCCCATTGTCCAGGGCACAATAATAAATGTGTTTAGGACAAATAGAGATCTTTCGCTTTGGGATAAAATGATACAGTAAATTCAATATCGCCCTAAAGTCAGAGAACTTCAGAACTTTGTGTTAGGATATGATTGCTCCTTACTGAGGGTGCGTCTTGTAAAGGGTGCCATCCACTCCCACGGTGATGGAGAGCTGATTCAGGTTGCGGTTCTGCCGTATCTTGTCGACCACAGCGGCCAAACCAGCGCCACAGAGCTGAGCTGCGCGGCGTGCGACCACGCTACACACCTCCTTCACCAGTACGCTGTCATCACATGTGGAGGTGGTGAGGCCCAGGTGCTGCAGAATTGAGCGCACCTGTCGCATGGCCAGACGGTCACTTTGGGGCCAGAGAGCATTAGGGTTATACACAAGAAAGAAATACAGTGACATACATGTGTGATGGACTGGACTTTGAAGTGATGATACTACTGTAGGCTCAATGCTATTTTGCTGTAGGTTGACAAAAACACAAATAAACTGCACTGCAGCCACACAAAACGATTTTATGCAATATTCAGCACTTTAATGTTGATAATGTAGAAGCTGCTTAAAGATGTGTGGCCAGTAGATCACTCATTTAATCACTTGATGAGTTAGCTTGACCTTTTGCACTTTAACAGCATTGACATTGTTTCTTCCCTGAGTGGATTTCTCACAGACATTGGTTCAATGAGCCTTTTTGAATTTGTCCTTCAGCAGCTTGGGGGGAAATGAAATTATTTTGTAAATGTAGAATACTTTTAGTCTCAGTCAGATCATGGTTGGAAATAAATGCTGTGCTCCGAGTTGTTACCTTCAGTTAGAACACATACACACAGACAATAAGATCAGTACACTACACACACAGCCATTCAGTTAGGCAGACACAGATACAGTAAGTGCCTTATTGCTTTTAGCACTTCAGTATTAAGGGCCGTTCACACCAAGAAAGATAACTGTAACGTTAACTATAACGATAACAATGGCAGCATCCACACCAATGAACGATATCGTTGTGTTGCTAGGTTACGCCAAACACACACTGCTCGGTGCGGTCGGCAGGGGAGCATGGTGATGGATAAAATGGATATTGATGACCTGTTGTTGCTGTATGTTGCGAGACAGAAAAAGAAAACCAATTTGCCGCTTGCTCCACCTGTCTGTCTGTCTGTCTGTCTGTCTGTCTGTCTGTCTGTCAGCTCCATCTGAATGAAACATGAATGAAGACGTGCAGTTTATTGTGTTTCACCGGCGACGAGCTGTCATTACGCGCGACAATTACACACGGCTGCGCGCTCTTTATAACTCACTGTGTGAACCTATGTTGCATAATAAAGATTTGCCCCCCTCAGTAACTTCATCCTGGCTCCTGAATTTTATGAATGGAGGGGAAAGAGGAGACGCATTCCCCTGCAAAATGTATTTTATTGCAGTTATTTACTCGGTATTTGCAAAACAAAATCACTGAGGTTAAGGTTCTGTCACAAAACTATATTGTTACAGATCTTTGCACATGTTTAAGTGGGTGTATGGAAATCCTGGAGCTTTCTTAGTGGGTATACGTGATGTGATGAACGTCTTGACCTGTCATTTCGGATGGATTTTGATTGGCTGTCAGTGTTTCTATCGTTCATCAAATCGCTCTGAAAGTGATCCAAATGATATCGTCCACCACTATCGTTGTCGTTGTAGTATGGACGCTGCCAAACACTTGAGTTTAGAACGATTTTTAAAACTGTATATTTATAGTTATAGTTCTTGGTGTGGACAGCCCTTTACACTACATGGTTTCTCCTGCCTCTGATTCCGTTCTGGTTGTGTGCTTGCATCTCTTATCTCGAAACAATGCTCTTCTCCTGAACATGTTGGGATTTCAAACCCTTCACCTTATATGAATGCACTTACACTGTAGCAGGGGTAGATAAGCCAAAGTAGGTAGGCCACTTGAGCCCCCACGACTTTATTTTCAATTATGTTAATTATGTTAAATTATCTAAACACAAAAGTAGTGATTGGGCCTTTAAGCTACAGCTCCTAATGCTTTGCAGTAAAGGTTAGAGGTTTTTTCCTCCTGTTTTCCAAGACATCTACAGCTATCAAATAATGTACCATACACAGTCAATGAGAAACTTCTGTAGATAAGGAAAATTCTAATATAAATCCCCTCAACTGCCTGATTCGCCATGTTCCTTTCTGCATGCTGCAGCCATCATCTACGGACCTCCGATGTCCCTGTCTCATCTCTGTCCTCTATTCACACCTCCCCCTCTGACCAAACCACCACATACAATGTACTCTTCTACACAAGCAGGCTTGTGTGCCTCTCTGACATCTCTGTGTTGTAAGTACTAAGAGAGTGTGCAGGGTTTTCCCTGGGTTTTTAGGAGACCAAGGTGGCAAAGGCCTGTGGTGGGGGGCATCTTGACAGCTGTACTTTTAGATACAGTCCCCTCCTCTATTAAATATGAAAGGAGGCCCCCACATGCTTGAGCGTTACACTGCTGGCTTGTATAATCAGAACAGACATGTCGTGTTTTTCAGCCTTCTATGAATATATTTAACCTTTACAGCAGGCACATCCTGACAGCTGAGAATATTACCGTGAGTTATTGTCCCCCCCTCTATTAAATATGAAAGGAGGCTGAAAATCACAGGACATGTCTGTTCTGATGATACAAGTCAGCGGTCCTGAAATGTTTGTTTCTCTTCTATAATACACATTCTACATCTCGGAGGCAGCGTCCTTCCACATTCGGGGTTCCTTCGCCTTTCAAATGGGGCAGAGCTCCATGGGAAACACTAGGAGAGACACAGCCCGAGGAGTAACACGGATCTGACACAAAACTGGAGGGAGATACAGGTCCATGGAGCTGTGCACCAGACGAAAAAACAAGTGCGTTGAACCAAACACGCTCTGCTACGACGTCGCTTTGGGTTGTGAGCGCCTATGACGTTTTATTTCCATAGTCTGCTTTGAGAGACTTAAATATGCTTGGGTAATGCATCATAATGAAGAACTGACAGCCTTTATGTTTGAGGTCAGAGTTTAACAGGTGGGGACTCTTTGTATTGCCTACTCTCTCTTTCTCTGCTCTGCAGTACTCAGCCATTGTGTGATGATGAAGTGCCTCGCATAACATGTTGTTCAGGGACATTTGCTCTGGTCTGACCCGTGATTCATTGCACTGACATTGATTGGGTAATAATGGGCAACTGTTGATGAACAACAGGTCCTATTTTGGGCTTTGCTTCCTTAGTGAAGAACTGCAACACAGTGTGTAGCAACGGCATCTGTTGAACACATCACTGATGTGAGTAAATTTAGTTTAGCTGTATCCGTGTTTATGCAATGTTGTGGTGTGTCATTGGGAGTTAACTTCTATCATCTGACTGCGACTGCAGATGTTCTTGCTCTTTGTGAGGGAGTATCTATGGTGTAGGATCATGGGCAGAATTTATAGACACATCTCTACCACTTTTCTGATTACCCCTGCCACTATTTGCACATGTATAAATCAGATTTAATTTCCATTGGCTCTACAGCTGCCTCACGTTTCAACTGAATGACTTTCTAGTGTTTGTTCACCTTGGTCCCAAGGCATGTTTTACCATTTTCTGACAGTCCATGTAATACAGTTGCCTACAGTGATTTAGACTTGTAAAAACTTTGGACTGCATTGTGGCGTCTTCCTTCTGACCAGTAACCTTAGCTCTGTGCCACTGTTTTCCACTGTGAAGCTTGGGGAAACAGCTGTGAGCTGCGCTGTTTTGAAAATGGTGAAGTTGACATTTGTGTGGACAACAGGCCACACAATGGTGAGAATTATGCCTGTTCATAAATGTTTTCAATTAGATTTGGTTTTCCACATCTGATGAAGAACGACACACAGCCACTTCACTAAAGGTTACTTCCTCAGAAAAAAAGACACAAAAGAGGACTTATGAGTAAATCATACCAATATGTGTGTTTAATCATAACATTATCTATGTATTTATGCTTCCCTTAGGTAACATCATTAGAAATCACACATAACAATTTTCATTGTAATGTAAATGATATGTAATTTTGTGCATTGCTCATGCCAGAGGAAATGGATCAGTTACTGAGCTTCAAGTATGTTTACAGGACATAAAAACCTGGATGAGCTGCAGCTTCCATATGCTTAATACAAGCAAAACTGAAGTTATTGTTCTTGGCCCCAAACACTTATAGTTTCTCTAGATGGCATTGTTCTGGCCTCTAGCACAACCGCAATGAACTTCTGAGTTATATTTAATCAAGATTTGTCTTTTAACTCCCATATTAAACAAACAACAGAACAGACAGAATGGCTGCATTCTGTCTCCTGTGTAATTTGAAGTGAACTCCACTGCGCTTCAGCAGTTACAATTATTTACATTATTTATGTGTTCTTTCTATTTTTTATGGCCAATAGTAAAACGATAGGGGTGGCAGTGTCTTTTGTAACTGTGTTAAATGGGCATATAATATTGTCTCATATCAATCACAGACCCCTAAATCGTATCAAATCGAAATCGTATTGCGGCAGGCTTTGTAATATTGGCAAATATTTTATCGTTGTCCATTCTGGGTTACTGTAGAAACATGGCAGTGCAACATGGTGATCTCCTTAGAGGAGGACCCACTCCCTACATCGATATAAACAGCTAGTCCTGCACACTGGACCTTTAAATAAACAAAGACATTTCCACCATACACTGATAAAAAAAGTTCATCAGACTGCAGGAAATAAAGCTATGCTCAAATTTTTTTCTGCCTGCTGTCCGTGGCCGAAAATGAAACAGCCAATTACTGTGTAGATTCGACTAATGTGATCTCATGTGGCAGCTTTGGCACATCACTAACACCCACTCTTGTTATGTGGCTTTGGGATTAACTGCAAAGCCTTAAATGTGTTTTTTCTATTCTTACCACAGTTACCATGGTGAACATGAGGGAGCTGACGAGAGTCACTGAGACTAGTCTGTAATACTCACGTTTCGATCTGTGACAGGAACTTTGTCTCGAAGATGCACCGGGTCTTGAGTCGCTCGGACATTTTGCCTCTGAACAGCAAGCCCTTGGTAGTAAAATCTATAAGCACGTTCCTCACTATATCCCCCAGGTACATGCCGCTGATCATCTTCTCATACCTGAGAGAAAAAGACACACAAACTGAAAACTCTCTGCAGCCGCACATTGGTAACATTCACAATATTTACATTAGTAAAAGTACTCTTTTTCTTTCACACTGTAAACCTTTGTTTTATTCTACTGTCACAAACTCTATCATCACACTGAGCAAAACAGATTGGCTCTGACTGTATTTTAATGAATGAAAGCTTAGACAGCAAACAAAGATGTCCTGGCAGCACAGTTGTTACAGAGGTGGGTTTAATTTGAATAAATTATCAGGTGATGTGACAAGGGTTGCAATCAATTATACTCAATGATAACAGCTCCTCTTACCAATGTACTCTGACATGTCATGCAGACTAGTCATAACAGACAGTCCAGACGTGCGTCTTTTAAAAGAAAGACATTTAATGTAATAAAACTAACTGCTCTAAGTCATGATGATGTGGCTCCTTGTCCCATTAATCAAGGTGCAAGGAGCAAACAAAACTAGCTGTATGCACAGCTGCTTGAAGGCCATTTTAGTTGGAATAAATCCTTAAAGCTACAATCCTGGCCAATGTAACCAGCACCTCTCATCAATGTTTGCTCTGGCATGGCTTAATGACATCTCACAAGTCCAGACTGAAAATAATGTTGCTGTCTGGAAGGGTACAAAGTCCCGGGACATATATAGCATCCCAGATATTCTGCTGGGTGCGCACGATGTCCCTTGTGCAGTGCGCAGTGATGCACCCAAAATGTTCTATTTGGAATAACAAACTTTACGTGCAGTTATATACTCAGTATGTTTTTGATAGAATAAATGAGATTCCATTATTTTTCTGATAAAAAGCACAACATGCCCTGGTATTATGTGCTGTCATCTCCCTTTAGGAGACAGACAAACCAAAAGTGACAAACTATTTGAAGCCACCAAAGAGGGAATCCTTTACAAGGATGTAACAGGATTAGAGCTGATGAGGGGCAGGTGAGCAGGGTGAGAAGTAGAAAGTTTGAGTGAATCAATTGATCACCAGGGCGCGGTAACCAACCTGTGATCTGCTGTGCATTGAATGTATGAAAACATAAACTGTAGATTTCTGCAACAATTTATATCATGGGTGAACTTTAACTGCAATTACAGTTGGTTTAAGAAGTAAACTGCCTTTGGATTGACAGCACGATTAATCTGCCCACAAGCGGCTGTGGTTGAAGATGTTGGCAGGGCCGTGCACCCTTGTTACCATAGGGACACTGACAATAAAGTTGCTAATGGCCTGGCTGTCTCCACTTCAGTATAAGCTGGTAGTTTCTTTCTTCTCTACATTGCACACCACTCCCCCTCCCACTCCCTTTCTGGCTTTGAGAGAGAGCAGCTATTGTTTATAAACACTGAACTTTCGTAGGTCATGTAAATAACACATAGGAAAATGTACCCACTATTCTTGCTCAGCAAAGACTTTGTATTGCTGCCATTATTACTTGAACCGCGTTAAATAAAATTTGTGTTGTTTTTTTTTGTTTTTTTTACATTTAGATAATTTTACATTTAAGATACGCATGCAAATGTGCCTGATATGTAGGGCCAAAAAAGTTACTCAAGGTACTCAATAACGGAATCCATGATTCTGATTCTTTGCAATAAAAGTTTGTATAATTATGGAGCTTTATGATATGGTGCCACTGTGGAAATGCATGAACAACAATCTCTATCTCACCAAGAACTGATACTGTATTTTGACCGAGCAAGGTAAGATTTGAGGCCAGGTAATGGAAGGACGAATGAAAAGAAAAGAAGTCAGTATTATCAACATTGTGTGAGCATTTAAATTTAAAAATGCTCACTTGGCGGCATTGTTTCAAATTGTGAGCAATGGCTAGCATTGTAAGCTTTATTACTAAAGAGGTATTTGTCTCTGTGATGTCCCTAACTCTGATGCACTTTGTGTGAGACACCAACTTTCAGGCTCTGTCTAGGACTGTCAAACTATTCAAACACAAGGCAAAGTGCTGAATGGACAGCTCTTAGGAAGTGCATTTTACACATATCTATTAATTTGCTGCACGTTCTTCTTTTACAGAAATGTTGTGAAGAGCCCCAGCTGGTCTCTGTTGTAGTCTTTTTCTCTGTGGCGGTCTGTCCTTGGCATCTTCTCGCTAATTAATTTACTCTGTATTTGTGACATTATGTGATGTTGTCTGATGTGAATGTTGGCTTTTTTTTTTCAAAGACATAAATTCGGTTTAAGATGCCATAAATTATCCATCCAATACCTCTGTTTCCCAGGATTGTTAGAGCACTCATCAACGACGCGATCAAACTGGGTGCAGACGTCATCAAGTTCACCACTGTCACCAAATGCTCCCCACTCCACGTTGACACACATACGGCCTTTGTTACCCTCCACCAGTTCGATGTTTTGCATTTCCTCCATGTAGCAGGCATTTGTCCCTGTGCCTGAGTTAAAGACAGGTGGAAAGATATTACTGTAAGTATTGTCCTGTAAGTTAAACATTGGCCATTTTCTGAAGAGCTTCATTCCAAAGCGGAAATACATCCACTAAAAGAAAAAACAATACTCAGTGTTTGCTCACAGTAAATTGATTATAATGTTTAAAATTAGCCCAAAGAGACAGAGCCTGGCTTCCAGAGAGGGAGGAGAGGGTTGACAGACATACCTACAATTAGTCCCACCTCACATCTGGGGTCCTCATAGCTGCAAGTCATCATGGTTCCCACTGTGTCGTTAACCACCGCCACAAAGTTCAAGTCAAATTGCTGCAAGCAGTGATAAATAGATGGAAATCTATTATAATGGAAACACACAGCAGTACCCTAATTAACTGCATTAATAACCACTCTGGCTTACATATTAAATGTGCTGAGATTATTTATGTTGGTTAAGTGCAGCCTCTTGCCATCATGTCGATGGAGAACAGGGGATGACTTGGTAAATAAAAGGTCTGGTGGCCTCAGGCTATTCCTCACATACTTACAACCAATCTTAATATGAGCCAAGGTCTAATCATCAAAGGTAAGTGAAAGATAAAACATGAGTGGATGTAGCTTTGATAAAGAATTAGTGAGAAAACCATAAAGAAAAGGTTTCTTGTGTTGGACAAAATAAGGAACCTAAAAAGGTTATAATTTGCTGTCAGCAGCAGTTTACAACCTTAGATGCAAGGGGAATAAGGGACGGAGAAAGAATGAGGGGTACTAAAGCTGTAGCAAAATAACTTGAGGGATATGCCCATAAAACCTAAATCCTGGAAAACTGAAATCAAATACAAATCTATAGGAAGAGGACAAGATCATTGTGGCGATTTTTGCTCAGTTTTCACATTACAAGCTGTTGGCAGGCCGCTGGTGCTTGTAATGCCAACTGGGTGTACTTTCAATTATACAACAAACACAAACATTCACAAGCCACTTTGTCAATAATCATTCTGACAGCGTATTTGTGATGGGTGTACTGACCTGTTTGCGGCGGACAGCATCTTGAAGTAATGTGATGACATCTTGCCCCACACAGCCACTGGCGTTGAAACCCTTGGTCCACTTCAGGAGAATGCCCTGGATAAATGACAGCTGTAATTTGTGTGTGTTTGTTTTTTAATCATTAATAGTACATTGTGAATATATATATAAATTACGGAATCTAAAGTCTAAATTAAAAGTTGTTGTTTGCTAGTATTGCAGTAATTATAATGTTGCCACAGTCTGATAGAGAAAGCGCTGTGCTTGTCTGATGTCTTGAAGTACTGTAATCAACTAATTTTGTACAGGTTGACCAGAAGTAGATTGCACTTTTTGAAACATTTTTTTTAAAAGAAGCTGAATATTTGTTTCACTTCATAATTTTGCTTTGCATGAAATAAGAGGAATTATCTTCATAACCCATGGTTCAGACACGTGGTGCATGCACACAACGGTAAAGCTCATTGATGCTTCAACGGATTTTCGTCACTTACAGTGAGGGCACACAAGTAAAAGGTGGCAACAGGGTTTGACCTTGTGGTCCTCCAAAGCTCAGTAAGTTTGCTTTAGTTAGAGTAATTGTCACTCTGTGCAGACCAAGATTCCTTTACAAGAATTTGACCATCAGCCAAACCACAAGTGACAATTAACTGCAGTATTCACTACACAATCACGTTCTCAATCCACCAAAGAGTTTAAAACTATCTAGTAAGTTCACTGTAGTTTCTAACTTTTCAGGTTCAGTGCAGTTTTTCCATCATTGTTCTAAATCTCTTTATCAATATTATTAATGCACACAAAACGATCCTAGAGAGAAGACTTTTTTTCTGCATTATGTTATATATCCTGTATGATTTTTATAAACACATCTGTTGCCTGCATACAGGTGCCGTCTTGCCATCACACCATTACAACTGCCAAGAAAAATAGCGATGCACAGTTGGCTGGCCTCCAGCACCAGCAAGCACACAAACTATGACCTCGAACAAACAAGCAGCTCATTGTCGCACACATGCTGGGTTTGCACACAGATGCAGAGAGATACTAATACTGGCACAGCTTTAAGGAAGAAACAGGTTGTGTAACACAATATCCAACTATATTGACATAATCAGTATTATCTCATCCTACATCTAATTTTGATATCAATATACCTTAAAAAGACAAGATACAACAAGCCCTGTTTGCTATCAAAATACAATTCATTATATAGTTTGGGGAAATCCACCAGAGAAAAGCAGAGCGAATGAATGCAAACAAATAGATGTTGTTGATGCTGGCTCCAGAAGCCAGTCAAACCCCATAAACACTCCTATTAAAATCCCCAAGCAGCAGCAGAAATACACATAATACAGCCTGGTCTCTATTTTGGTCTAGTTTTGGCCTGTGTAACAAATTTCCCCCTTCAGAAGAACTCTGCAGGTGGTGAATTTTCATATAACTTACCCATTTACATTTTATTAAGGCTTAAAGTTACACATAATTAAGGGCATGATTTGAGTGACAGGCTGTCTGCAAATAGTGTCCTCTGCTTCTTAGTCAGATCCATCCCATCTCCTCCACAGCTCCACTCTCTCACCCAAATATGGTCTCTTCTTGCTCCAAAAAACCAAGGTGGTGACAGCCAAAATGCTGAACTTGGGGCTTCAAAACAGAAGTCCACAAACCAAAGTGGGATATGTATGACAGCTACTCTTACACTTCATGAATAATCGAATCAAGCATTACCTGATCCAGTTTGCTTTGATGACAGGGGAAGGAGAATGTAAATCCCAGAGGTAATGACGCTCCTCCCATGCCCATGTATTCCAGAAAGTCAGCCATGCAGTGCACAATGTGGTCAAAAAGCTGGCACACAAGAAAAAAACAAACAAAGAAAAAACAACAACAAACATTAGCAGGTCACAAACAATGTACCATCTCTCCATCAGGTGGGTTACCCTCTGTTATACAAAAATGTCTTACATGGTACAAGGAGAGAGAAAAGCATGTTTCTCTATAGTCCCTCTCCTGCGTGTCTCCTTGTGTGTTGATTTAATATTTGTGATAACCAGGCAACACGCTCTCAGACATGATAAGTACTGCACATGTCTCTGTTATCAACAACAACATTGGTAAGACTATTTTTCTGGTATACTAATGTTAAATATGTTTATAAAGAAACTAAACCACATATAAATCAATACAAGTGTCTGATACAATAAACAATTTACAGCACTACTTCTGTCAGAGGACCGATCTTTAAACACTGACAGAAATGATTCAACCCAACAAACATGGCAGAGGTCCCTCAGTTCCATCCTCTAAGTTGTTGTAAACACTGATTAAGTGAAATACTAAACTACTTCTATACTTTACCTCTTCCCCTGTGCCCTGCATAGTCTCCTGTGGGATACTGTAGATCTTGTGGTGCATGTCCACATCATGTTTCTTTACACTTCGCACTCGCACCAGCAGCACCCGAAAGCTGGAGCCCCCAAGGTCCAAAGCCAAGAAATCGCCATGTTCTGATGACGATAATAAAGACAACAATTCCAAACATGTACATTAAAGAATCACAGAAAAGAAAAAACTGAACTCAACAAGTCAAGTGGCATGTGTGTTTGTCTCTCACCTGTTCCATCTGGTGTGTCTCGCACATAAGTGGGAAGCATCTTAACACTCGCCTTCTCATGTGCTTGCTTTGACAGGCCTCGCACCATCTCCTCACTCATTCGTCTCTTCACCTCCAGCAGCTGTTTGCGGCTCAAACGCAAGGTGTCGAGAATGCGCTGACGCTCAGCATTCTGAGCCGCGAGACGGTAGGCTACTGCGGTTACCATGGCTGCACCCTTCCCACTGCCACACTGTGACTGCAAAAAACGCACGTCACAGTCTGGCACAAGTCGCCGTACCATTTTATGGAGCCTCCTGGAAAACCTAGGAAAAGGACATACATTTAGTTAAATCTTTGTGGCTTTGTATTCTTTCTCTGTTATCCTGTCTTTTGCACAGCTTGTGACAGTTTGAAGGTTAAAAAGTGCTGATTTATTGCCAGGTCATTTATGACATACTCATTCAAATTCAATGGAAAAGCTCATTACCAGTGTAGAAAGAATGTAAAAACGAACCCAAATTACTCATGGTGTGTGTGAGTGGATGTTATTAGCCCACATTATGATGAGTGAAAGCATGAATGAATGTATTAAGTATGCACTCAGTGTTCACTTATTGCTTCCAAGGGACAGTTGGATTTTTTGACGTGGGGTTACATGAGGTTGTTTTCCTTAGTCAGTGTGTTACCTCCAGTAGATGGTGGTCAGCACACCCTCAGTTTGGAGAAGCAGGCAGAGGTACTGGCTAAAAGCTAAGCAATGTATTGGTGTGGACAGGAGCAGCAGCATAATTATCATGGCTACATGGCAGACCTAGATTTGGAGACTCTCGCAGGCCACTTGAAAATATTCTTGTCTTGCTGTTTTATGGTGTGAGAACGCTGAGTTTACAGTCTAATTAGGTTAAGGCACAAAAAGCACTTGGCTAGTGCAGAGTATTCACAAATCTGGAGTTAATATCATGACACAACTCAGCAAAAGGTATTTAAGCCCCTAAAATAACCGTATACAGTGTACGCTATATTAAGAACATTTACACCGGTGACAAAAACAGTAATTTCCCCTCACACAACAAGAGTGTTGCTGGTCTACCGCTGCCTCAATCGGTTAGTTTGTTTCTGTTATAGTGTGACTTTGGTGAATTTGAACTAACTCTTTGAAACATCAAAGTTACACAGTGACAAAAACTAACTGCCTGAGTCATTGGTAAAGAGCAGCTCCTGTGGTTCTAAGGCGTGATTACCGTTTTTGTCACAAGAGTCTGGTGGTTTTGAAGACAGCATAAATAACCACTTTAGTTCTCTGTCTGAAAAGGCACAGGAGGGTAAGGGGGTGAAATTATACTAAATATAGTATATACTCATACTATATATATATATATATATATATATATATATATATATATATATATATATATATATATATATAGTATATACATATATACATACATACATACATACATGCTGAACGCCATTGACTGTAAGTAACACAGTGACTATGGATACTCATCCAAACTATCCCTTTAACTATGGTAAAATGTAAGGGTTCTTTGTTTAGCAGAAAATAGGTGAAATAAATCTCACTAAAAATGAGCCCTGCAGTGTCAAAGCTTTTTTCATTTTTTCAGTTTCATACATTTTTGGCTCAGCACCTGCACAATTTTGTTTGTAAATGTGCGTGCTCTTTCATTGCTTCTTTGTTTAGCAGTCCTCTCTCTCACCAACATTCACTGTCAATAAGAATACAAAATGCTATGTCTAAAAAACATAAACATTTTGTGACAGATCAGACATAGTAACTGTTTTATAAAAACATAATATACAATATACATAATATAGACTCAACACTAAACAACAACTGCAATTCACTGACTAAACTAAGCTCTACAGCTCAGGTGTTTTGTGTGTTAGTGAGATACACAAGACCCGATGGCATTTAGCAACACTTACTCTGGATGATTTTTGTAAACAGAGCCATCCACTCCAATAGTGGTGCGCAGTTTCTCGGCTGCTTTGTTATCCCGAATCTGCCGCAGCACTGCCACCAGAGTGGCAGCACACAAATGTGCCGCACGTGTAGATACTATCTGACACACCCTCTGAGTGGCTATGCAGTCCTCAACCAATGGGTTTAGACCAAGGCCCCGGAGCACCTTCTCCGCACTCGCTAGGCCTTCGTCATCTCTGCAGGCAAAGCAGGACAAAAATCACATTCACTATAACTTTGACTGATGGAGGGATGAATGGATGGATGGACATGTGACAGTGCCTCACGAGTTTAAGTTGATTGTCCATTAATCACAGGGCTCCTCCTGCCCATGTGTCAAAGTGTCCTTGAGCAAGACTGTTGACACAGTCAGGCTAGCATCATGCATTGCTACAACTGTTAGATCCCATGAGTATGTCATGAATGGGTGAATGAAAAGTGAATTGTAAAGTGAATTGTAAAGCGCTCTGCATAAAAGCCCCGTATAGATACAGCCATTGTCCATTAGATATCTGCCATTACAACATCATCAAGGATTCAGAAGGGTTTCTTTTAACAGGTGCAGCAGATTATCAGTCTCATCGTCCTGCTCATCTGAGTATCATGGAGATAGATGAATGTATATGCCAAACTTAGCAAGGCAAAATTCTACAATTACGATCACCAACAAAATGACAAATTCTGCAATATGTTCAATGAAGTGATTTCTAGAGGGGTATAAAGATTGCTCCAATTTCCATAACTAATGCCATTTGAAAAATCAAAAAATTGATACTGTGATAAGTTGTCAGGTCAAAGTATAACAAACCGTTGCACTTCTTTAAGTCCTTTCAGACATGTGCTGTTCTTTAGTTCTACAAGGATATGATTTGTTTGATTTGCTTCTTACAATCCCACTTTACCATCACTGCTTCCAACCTGCTCAAACACACACTCACACACACACAAACTGACTTGTCGTTCTCAATGGCATAGATGTAGCTGGTGTTGAAGCTTCCAGTAGTGCAGAGCCCCGCTGAAGTCTTGCCCTGGAACAGGAGCTGCTCTTTGGTCATTTTCATCAGGATGAGACGCACTATTTCCCCCATGTACAGGCCACTGATCATCTTCTCAAAACTGCATGCCAACACAAAAAAGTGGATCAAGATAGGTCACATGCATATTTACGAAAAGACTTTATATTTTGACCTACCAGACACTGTATAAACACATGCACATACAAACACTAATGCAGCTAACTGAAAGCCTGGCAGATGCTGAACTCTCATAAAATCAGTAGAATCACGTCAAGTCAAATCAATTTTAAATTTGTCCTATACAGTACCATCAACAGAACAAGACTCTCATTAAACTCTGTACATTGGCATCATCACGCAATATCATCACTAAAAATGCATTTATTCAAAGAGTTACTAAACCCCAGAGTTTTGGCTGAAGTACCTCTAAACTGGAAAAAAAATGCCTCTAGAACATAAAATAAGTATCAGCATGGCCAGGGCCAGGAAGTTGATACTTAAATTACACGATTTGTTTATATATGTTGGTATTCTCCTTTTTTATTTACCAATATTTTCTTAATTACATTAACATGTAGCCTTGGTATGATATTGGTGTTGTATAATGTTTTTTTTCTATTATTTTATTATGAATGTTTGCAACAGGTGTGGTATGTCATATTATTTGTACAGGAATCATGGGTATTTAAGATGATTTAAGAATTTTGTGTTGTTCATCAGAGCCTCTGATTAAAAATATTACACAGCATTAACATACGTCTAACAGGAGCTACTTGGTGTGTGGATCTAAAAGTTTCTACTGGCTCAGTCTAACACATGAATCCTTAATAATGCCTATGACTTTCTGTTTCACCTCTTAATTTCATCAGTTTTTCCCTGTGTTTATCGTGACATGACTGAACAGAAAATGAAAATGCACAATAAGGGAGCCAAAGTCAGTAGTGCATACGAACGTCATACGAAGGTGTAAAGATCTTTACTTTTTATTTGGAAGCTACTAGTCATGGGCTAGAAATGCTTTGCTCATCTCATCTGGTTCTGCTCATGCTGTGTGTGGCTCCACTGATGTGAGCACACATCTGCTTTTCTCAGCACTGGGGCATTTCATGTAGTACCCAGTCAGACAGGCTCAAAGACACTCACAGCTGCTTGCCAGGGTTCAGAGATCCTGCATCTATTTCCCGGTCAATGTCAGTGCGCAGGTCCTCCAGTGCACCATCATCTCCAAAAGCGCCCCACTCTGTATTAACACACATCCGCCCCTCGTCACCGTCCAGCAGCTCAAGGTTCCTCATCTGCTCCATGTAGCAGGCATTGGTCCCCGTTCCTTGAGAGAGGGGATGTTAGCATAACAATAAGACCCAGAGACCCAGACCGACAAAACATTTTCCTGCAGCGTCTCTCAGTCATGTTGGAATCAAATTAATCAAGATGTCACCCTCTTCCATGAAGGCCACTAAAACTAACAATTACTCTCTATTTAGAATATCATACAGTATTTACTCTTTTATCTAAATGAACAAAAAGCCTGTGGCACCTATGGAGTTAGTGCCATTCTCATGAACATCTGTAGGTGCTCACTGGTGAGCCTGGAACGGTACTTGGTATTAATAATGTTCATAGCTGAGAAGGCTGAGTCACAGTGAATCTTATACCTATCAACTGGACTCACTGTGCACACTATCTATAGCTGCAACTGTCAGAAAAAACAGTGCTCCGTTAAGATTCTTATTATCGTCACTCGGTCTGGGCCCGGACCATGGTCCAACATGAGGTGATGGCCGCTCTAGGAGGTAAAATTCTGCTCTATTTTTTGTGAGAATGCTTTAGTATGCATAGCACTGCTTAAGTAGCTCTAAATAATAATAATAATAAGAATCTAATATAAAATTAAATTTTACTTTGATACTAAAGCAAAGAGGAAACTCTATCAATAACATATTACCAGATTGACAGGATAAAGGAAGAGCACCTACCCTTCCTGCCCTCCTTTGGCTTATTTTTCATATTTCAATCTGCACATTTTACACCCTATTATAGTGACAGAGACAATGAATTGTAGGTTCAACACATACACAGACGGGATCAATTAAAGGAAAACATAAAGAACTGAGTGGAGAAACTTGAAAAATGCAAATGCTTCCATCCAGGGCATGAAGGCTTTGCCCCATCAACATTAGTACACAGTGGGCAGTGATAGACATGGCAAATGTTGGGCAAGCCACAAGGACAATTCATTTTTTCCCTGCACTGCTGCTCAGTGAGTATTGTTTCGCTTGTTTCCAGCATTACTATCCAAATGCTCTGCTAACTGGCATGTGAGCACAACACTTGCTGACCTTCACCAACTTGATTTACGTTCACAGCTATACTGGACTCACCCACAATGAGACCAATTTCACAGAGATGATCATCGTAGCCACAGGTCATCATGGTTCCCACTGTGTCATTGATTACTGCCAAGATGTCAACGTCAAAGTCCTGCAATGAGATTAAATTCAATTGTTTACATTAAAACCAACACAGACTTTGTTAACTTTTATAGGTGTGTCAACAGGCATAAAGCTTTTGATTTACAGATAATATTTGCTGGACTAGAGAAATATTAAGTTATTATACAATATCTTGCAAATAAAAGTATTTCAAATTACTGGTACTTACATTCAAGCTTGTTAAAGTTTCATAAATTTGGACCATACAACACTACAAAAACTAGTTTTTCAGTGTTTTCTTGACATCGTACAATTAAACTGTGCCTTAAGGGCTGTCCACACCAAGAACTATAACTATAAATATAACTATAAATATACAGTTTTAAAAATCGTTCTAAACTCAAGTGTTTGGCAGCGTCCATACTACAACGACAACGATAGTGGTGGACGATATCGTTTGGATCACTTTCAGAGCGATTTGATGAACGATAGAAACACTGACAGCCAATCAAAATCCATCCGAAATGACAGGTTGAGACGTTCATCACATCACGTATACCCACTAAGAAAGCTCCAGGATTTCCATACACCCACTTAAACATGTGCAAAGACCTGTAACAATGTAGTTTTGTGACAGAACCTTAACTTCAGTGATTTTGTTTTGCAAATACCGAGTAAATAACTGCAATAAAATACATTTTGCAGGGGAATGCGTCTCCTCTTTTCCCCTCCATTCATAAAATTCAGGAGCCAGGATGAAGTTACTGAGGGGGGCAAATCTTTATTATGCAACATAGGTTCACACAGTGAGTTATAAAGAGCGCGCAGCCGTGCGTAATTGTCGCGCGTAATGACAGCTCGTTGCCGGTGAAACACAATAAACTGCACGTCTTCATTCATGTTTCATTCAGATGGAGCTGACAGACAGACAGACAGACAGACAGACAGGTGGAACAAGCGGCAAATTGGTTTTCTTTTTCTGTCTCGCAACATACAGCAATAACAGGTCATCAATATCCATTTTATCCATCACCATGCTCCCCTGCCGACCGCACCGAGCAGTGTGTGTTTGGCGTAACCTAGCAACACGACGATATTGTTCATTGGTGTGGATGCTGCCATTGTTATCGTTATAGTTAACGTTACAGTTATCTTTCTTGGTGTGAACGGCCCTTTATACAATTGAAATGTCTTCAAGTGGACAGGCGTGATAATTTTGTTTTTGTGTGGATGTGTTTTAATAATATTTTTGAAACAGTTGCAAATATTCATGGCTGTCTCTGATTACCCTTCATAGCTCAACGCATCAGCTCCTCTAGTCGTTACCTGGGTCACTTGCACAAGGTGCATGAGGAGGTCACTTGCATATATAGGCTTTGATTTGAAGTATTACTTTAAGATACTGCTGCATTTCCATTACCACAGTGGCCAGCAAGGTTCTGGATCACTGGAAGAAACACCTACTGTATGTTCGGATGCAGAACACTGTTAGAGAAGGCAGCCTCCTGCATTGCTGTGTTTGCAATGCAGGCCCGTCCCTGTTGGGAGATGCATCTCTAAAGGATGCTGCCACCAGGTAAAAAGGTGGTAAGTGTGCACTCGTCAAAAATGACAGCAAGACTTTTAATTCACATCTTTGCATCAGTCTGAGCCTCCCACGCAAATTTGCGTCTAATCATGCCTCTTCATTGACTGTAAATGCAATCGTGCCACCTCTAAAATTTGCTTGACGTTCTGTCTGAACACAGTCGGACAGGTCCAGCTGAGACTTATTAGATGCGCATGTTTCATCTTGACTTGATTTAAAAACAGGGCTGTGTTCAGCTGCTCCCCACTGAAAAGCTTATAATGACAAGTGAGTCAGAAGTGAAGGGTGGTGTGCCCTGCTGCTTGTTATTGAGAGCTGCCACTGCTGTTTTGAGCTCATTATGCAAATTACCCACAAGCTACAATCAGGGAGGAAAAGAGCAGCAGTCCCCTAAAACTTAGCCTGTCCTTTGTATTCAAGGATATATATTATATTATATTCTTTTATACATTTTTGCTCTGCAGCTCTGCATCCAGAGACTGTTTGTATATTACTATTTGGTGTCATTTTCTAGTTGCTTATTAGTTTATCTGTCTTCTGTTTTCACTCCAGTGTTTAGTGTCTTTGTGTTTTTCCCACCTTTGTGATTGTCTACCTCGCCCAGATTAGCTTCACCAGTCCCTCATTATTATTGTGTCCCAAGTCTGTTTAATACTTGTGCTACTGTGGTAATTAGTTTTTATACCCTGATGTAAATGTTTCAGCCTGTGTCTTTGGGTCAGTGTTTTAATAATGGTTGGTATTTCTGGTTTTTGGATTAAGCTTGTCTCCTTATCATGTTTTTGCCATCTCCTGATGGATTTGTTTGCTTTGCCTCTGCTTGACCTCCTGTATAGCCAACCCTTTCCAGCAAATAAAGACTGTGACTTTCATTTAGTTTTTTGGTGTTTGTTTCATGCATTTGGGGCCACTTCCTGTGTTGCTGTTATACCAACCAGGACAGTAATATCACAGTTATGGGTTGCAAGTATTGTTCTTAAATTTCACTGCTTTAATGTCATAGGCTAAACAACTGTTGCGTTGTCTACGTCGCCTCACGTCACCCTGTGTCAGTTGCATTTGAACACACTACAGAGACTACATCCAATGGCCAAGTAGCACATATGTTCTGCGCCTGCATGAAAGGAAATAATGCAAAAAGGGAAACTGGAACTTCGAGGAATGCATGAGATAAACAAAGTAGCGGAGTGAGAGAGTGGTACATCCTGTCAGCCGAGGGGTTTCCTATCTATGCAGCCGAGCACCGCTTCGGACTATTACATCCAGACAGCCCTGTTGTTTCCTCCGCAGGCTCCACTTCATTCAGCTGCCCGTCAAACTCGCTGCTTCTTCCCACTTTAACCTGAATAACAAACCGGGGCTCGGTGCTCCGGTTGGATCCAAATGGAGAGCCGGGGCTAGCTGGAAGGCTAGTGGAGGCTAACTGGCTGCACGTCCCTCTGATCATGCTGCAGCTATTCAGGTTCAGAAGTGGAGCCTGAGGAGGAAACACCGGTCACCACAGGCAGATTCACTTGCTACAGGGGCGAGGGAATAAAAACTCAACAGTCAATCAGAGTGATCTCTCTCACCGACAATCTCCGCCGCCGATTCAACATGCTCAGTCAGCCGAAATGCTGCTGATGCGCCGATGGTACGGGACACACCGCAAAAACTAGGGCGACAGACGCTCACTGACGGCCTGACTTTGACCGACGTCCAACCATGGGCTTGGTGTGTCAGGGCCTTTAAGCTGGTTTGAGTGCTGGTTTGGGACGGGCTGGTTAGACAGGGCCATGAAACTAGACATTTTACACTTACCCCTCGTTTTTTGATGGATTTCTTCAGAAGGCTGACCACATCCTTTCCCTCTACTCCGCTTGCCTTGAAGCTTTTGGTCCACGACACCAAAACACTCTGCAAACAGGAAAATAAAGTCAGAGCAGAACTACTACCATCTGCAAATCTAATTTCAGCCCTGTCATATGGTCTCATTAAAGTCATTCAACAAACTGTGATTACACAGACCTCACCAAGCATAAACAGACAAAAGTTAAAAGTTGACTCTTTGCTACAAAAAAACACAAACAAACTGATGTGAATGGCTAATTACTATGTAAATCGAAAAATCCAAAAACCATATTTACTAAGAAGCTAGATATACCTGATGTTGGTGTATCACATGAAAATCTAATGTGATATACAGCTGTATCACCTATGTGTTTGTTTTATTGACAATACTGTATTATACTGCTTACTTCATACTGTAAGGCAGGGGTTAGCAACCTATAACACAGTGCCAGTGTGAGCAGGCAAAGCCATTTTCACTGGCCCTTGACACAGCAAATACTGAACTACATTGTTGCCATGTCACTTTGTTAATTATAACATTAGTGTGGTCCCATAATAATAAGATGCTAAATTTAGTTGTGCAGTAAATCGGATTAAACAAGCACGGTGAATTATTGTTGACATGATAAAATATTGAATCTGCATTTACAAAAGACAGTGCACAATTCATTACGAATGGTCCTTGAGCTGTGCAGATGTACCGCAACCGGTAACCACACGGAAAAGAAGAGACCACGCCACACCAATATACACGTTACATGCAAGCAAATCTCACAGGCCTTTCCAGGACAACGGAGATCGGGTTCATTGCCAGAAGGGACTGAGCCTTATGTGTATTTTGCTGTGAAAATGCATGTAAAACGTCAAGGGTAAAGCATGACTTTTAAACTAAGCAAGAGAAAATCTCAATTTCAGATCCGTCTCTACCTGCGTTAAATGCTTTCTCCCACCTCATCCCTTCAGTCATAATTGTATGTGACTGTGACATACTGTTACGTAGCTGCAGGTATACTCCTATTGTCCCCTGGTGCACCGGTTATCATTGCACCATTTTGCATTAGACCTTTAAAAATAATTAGGAGGACTTTTCATATAATCTCATATTCTACACCTGATCTGTGTCTGTAACTGAAGAGAACGTGCCTCTGCTTGTATTTTATTTCCTCTTATTTTGCTTTGTTTGGGACGTTTCTGGGTGTCTACATTTGGGAAGTGGTGTGCAGCCCCCAGCCAATAGCAGCGTGAGGTCGAGACGATGAAAACACAGCGAACAGGTTACACCGCCATCTACATTTCTCTCCTCCACGCGCATGTGTAATGCTTTTTTAATAACATAAATGAGTCTCTGTTTGATTTGTTGGATCAAACAGCCCGTTACAGACAAGGTGGCCCCCATTTCTATTGTTTAGGCTAAAGCAAAGCTACACTAATGTTCACTGTATGGTGTGCTGACAAAATTTCACTTCAGTGATTCTGTACCCGATAATGACGACCAAGTTTCTAATGGTTTAAATATTACTTTTAAGTTGATAAAAGAACTTGTAAACCACTCACCTCATCCAACTTGGTCTGCTGACAGGGGAAAGAGAAGGTGAAACCCAGAGGAAGCTTTTTGTCCTTTATGCCCAACTTCTCCATGAAGTTAGCCAGACAATCAGCTATGTGATCAAATAACTACAGGAGAGAGAAAAGATAGTTTTCTTATCAACCAAGAGCAAAATTCGAGGGTTTCATTTTCAGTATAGTGTGGGTGTGTTTTCATTAGTAGAAGTAACATTTTTATAAGTAAGATTCATAGTAATAGTTGCGGTGTGGTTGTTTTATTGCTGGCTGTCCTTTCTTTTTATCATCTATAATCAAAGGCCATGTATGCGCTTTCAAGCAACTCCTTCTGTTCAGTTTACAGATTTGAAACTGTACAATAATAAATCAAAAGAGGAGACAACATTTTGGGACAGGCAAAAATGAATACTAACCAATGACATTATGAAACACGACTTCAAGATGGACAGTTATTGAAATAACTGAAACCCTATGACTGATTTTACTGCTGAGTAGCATGCACTGGGGTGATTTGGGACTTCCAAGCCTGAGGCTATGGCTGGAAAACACTGCTTGGGAGAGGGACATCAGGAATTCTTTACTTAGCCTGCTGCCCCTGTGACCTGGTCCGACTAAGTGGATGAAAATGGATGGATAGTATATGATATTTAGCACCGCAAAACAAAATGAGATTTTTTAAAAGGGGGTTTGTTTTTTGTCTGTCATTTTACAGACATGTTACTGTTGACCAATTTTCAAGGTTGGTCAACAGGATTTAGGCTGCCTGTAGTTTGCATAGGAGTTGAAGCTTTCTAATGGATGGGTATGACGGTATAAAAAGGTATTAAAAAAATGGATACCCCCAAGCCAAATGTCTACTCCCACAGACACTCATCAGACATTTCACCAGCAGTGTGGTATTAATAGGAAGCTCTCTGTGATGCTGTGATGGTAAAGGGCACTCTGTAACCATGGGCTGCCTTGGTGTATGTGTGTGTGTGTGTGTGTGTGTGTGTGTGTGTGTGTGTGCGCGCGCGTGCATCAACATAGTCTCTGTGTTGGGACTCAAGCACCAAACGTTTGTCTGCAATAAAAGTTAACCAGTGTATTATTATTAATACCTAGTATTGGGTGTGTGCCAATCAATGGTCATATTAACAGTCACCAAGTAAAGAGACACTTCCTAATGCTTCTGCCTATTTAAAGACAATTCTCTGACTGGCTGTGTGGCAAAATCTATGTAATACTAGTCTGTACTGTACATCATAATCAGTCTGCTGATCCATGAGTCAATTCCTTAATATGTGCTTTAGTTAGAACTAGGGTTGTTACAATACTAAAATTTCAAACTCGATATCGATACCCAGGAAAATATTCAATACTCCATACCATTTTTGATACAGCAGCAAAAAATTAAGAGGCATGTCATTTTTTAAATAAAGATCAGAACAGTAACACCAATGATAACAACAAAAAATCCCCCCAAAATAAATAACAACCAGAAACAAGATCTGTCCATACAAATGTATTTATCTACAGCCCTGTTTATTTTCTGTGCTTCTGGTAAACTGGCACCATATTTTCGTTCCTGATCAAATAGAGTTGGTAGTTTAGGCTCAGGATGGTCCTGTTTCTACCTCACTATGTGATCTGAGAACCAGGGGTTACGGGAGACACCAAGCGTTTTTTCAGCTTCAATCTGTGACTTTACAGTTAACATAACTTTTCAGATACACATAATTGTGCTGTCCTGTTAAACCCACATTGTCTATTATTGTTACAGACGGGCATGACTGATAAAGTTTTCCAATAGCTCCCACATTAACGTTAGAAGTTGTATTTTAGTTTGATGCTGGCAACACCAGCTGCTCAGCTGCTAGTGAGGGGAGGGGCTGTACCTGCCGTCTGCAGCGTGCTGTGTTCATTTCACTAAATATTCCCAAAGAGCGCTTTTTCCTTTATCATTTTTGACCAAAACTGGCTGCTCTGATCCTCCTGAAGTCGCACTGGCCATATTACAGCAACAAAAATGTGTGCATGCATGCACAGAGACGACAACAAGCCAGGTTGCAGTGAGGGCTCTGTGGCTGCAAAACGCTGCCTGCACAGCGCACATCCGTTGGACCTGTCACACGCACCCGACAGGCACTGAGGTGGCGTGCACTGTTCGAATCGATACTTTTGTAAATTAGTATTGTATCCGGATACAACGTTCGAGTATCGATACTTTTCAGAGTATACTTTTGACAAATCTAGTTAGAAATAAACAATCATGGAAAACAGCTCTTCTTCATGTCTGTACCTTCACACACCTGAAAGCTGTGTCTGGTCTCTGATCTCAGATACTGCTCCAAACAACATTTAAGGAAGTAGACAGCCACCTGACTCAAAAATGGATGAGTGCATTGTGAGTCAACATGTGCCAGTCCACCTCTTTATTAAGTAAATTAAACAATGGTGTTCTCCTGGCAAAAGCTTTGCTCTGTCAACTGTGAAGGGAGTAGAAGTAATGCACTAGTTTCTTGGATGTTCTTAGCAGGGAGAAAGAGGATATAGCCATGGTCAGTCTCATTTGGTACAGAAGGATGTGCATAGATTGCAGAATAATCATTACCATGTGTTATCATTCTCTTCCTCTTCTTATAAAACTACAGGTGTACTCATAGTAGGTCGTCGTAACCTTCAAGTTAGAAATTTAGGATTTAGGTACAGGGGGAGATTCAGAGGGTAGAATACTGTAACTTTTATTAAAACCATGATAGGCAATAAAAAATTGCTTTTGTATCCATATATGCTCCTAACACATTTGACAATAATTTCTATGCACAATTAACCCAATTGTTGCTCGATCTGGTAGAATATCGTGTAATTATTGGTGCTGATTTTAATGCTGTATGGGAACATTCAATAGATAGGACGGCCTCTGCAGAGAGTAGTGACCAGAGGTCAGCGTCCACAGCTTTGAGAAAATGGGCTGATGATGTTGCAGTGATCAACCTATGGCGTGTTTGTAATCCATTGGTCAAAGATTTTTCGACACCATTCTTTTTCTAGAATAGATTTTATCTTCGCCTCGAAAAACCTTCGTGATACCGTCCGTATTGACATGATCCCTCTTGTTCTCTTGGATCATAAAGCTGTAATTTGTAGGGCCAATTTGACTCCACAAATAAACTGTGCACCTCGCTGGCGCTTTAACACTTCCCTTTTACAACTCATTTAATGAACATTCTGCAGACGATCCTAGAGTTTTATGGGATGCAGTGAAAGGTTTTATTAGAAGTAACTGTACTGCATTTGTATCCAATTTAAATAAAACTCGATATAGCAGGATTTATGAACTAGAACAAAATCTTCTGCATCTTAAAGAAATTATGCACCCTAATGTGACACCGGTTTGTTGGTGCAACGGAATTCAATAAGAAATGAGCTGAATTTCTTGCTCAGGCAGCGTGCAGAGTTTCTTATTTATCGTTCACGTCAGAATCACTACTTTGAAGGTGCACATCCTAGTAGATCACTTGCCTTAAGCCTCCGGGCCTGCGAGAACTTTGCAAACATTTCTTCTATTAAAAACACCACAAGGAGAATTAGTGTCTGATCCTGTACAAATTAATTCCACTTTTCGCATGTTTTTTTTCACAGTTATATAGCTCTGAGGTTGCACATGATTCTTCCAAATCTGATATATTTTTAGTAACCTTCATCTACTTAAGTTATTGTCCAGTGATGTCTTGTGCCTTGATAAACCTATAACATTGGATGAATTAGAAGCTGCATTACGCAGCATGAACAAAGGTAAATCACCAGGTTTTGATGGGATTCCCCCTGAATTTTTTTTAACTTTCTGGCCTCAACTTGGTCATTTAATTCTGAATATGATTAATTAAGCATTAAATACTGGTTCTTTTTCAAGAGCTGTTAACACAGCTACTATCACATTACTCCTTAAAAAGGGGGAAGACCCAAATGATTGTGCCAATTATCGTCCGCTTCGTCTTTTCAATGCGGATGTGAAATTATTTGCTAAAGTGTTAGCCCTTCGACTGGAGCCTTTTATGCATAGGCTCATAAACCCTGATCAAACTGGTTTTATAAAATCCCGCTTATCATCAGACAACATTCGTTGACTCTTACATATTATTGACGCTGCCTCTGGTAGCCAAACCCCATGTGCTATACTCTCCCTGAGCGCCTGGAATGGCATTACTTATGGTCAGTCCTGCGACACATGGGGTTTGGAGCTCAGTTTATTAGAATGGTTCAAACTTTATATTGCTCTCACACGGCAATGGTGATGACCAGTAACTTATGTTCTTCCTAATTCCCAGTTTCTAGAAGCTCTAGACAAGGCTGTGTTCTGTCTCCTTTGTTATTTGCACTCTCTCTAGAACCCTTGGCCCAGGCAGTGCGTCAGTCTACTCATACTTCCATTACAGCACACACTGATCACTATACTCCTCTTTATGCAGATGATATATTGCTTTTTTTAGGAGATGCAGCACAGTCAACTTCATATATTTTGTCTATTTTTGATGACTTTGGCAATATATCTGGATACAAAATCATTTGGGCCAAATCCGCTATTCTCCCCTTGAATGATGCCATGAGAAAGGCTGCACCTCCTACAAAAATACCAGTGGTCCATACTTCTAAATATCTTGGTTTAAATATATTTCCTTCTCTTCATCTCACCATCACTAATAATTATAATTCAGTCCTTATGCAGGTGGAGTCAGATCTTGTGCGTTGGTTACCTATCTCCAATTCATTTCAAGCTCGGGTCTCGATTATTAAGATGAATATATTACCTCGTATCAACTTTTGTAGTTCCATGCTTCCTATATCTCCCCCTGCTGGTTACTGGAAAAAATTACAAAAAATATTATAAAATATGTTTGGAAAGGGAAACGCCAACGCCTCAAAATGTCTATTTTACAAAGACAAAAAGTTCTGGTGGCCTAGGATTTCCTAATTTTAAAATGAGTCTACCTGGCAACTCTTTCTTTTTTTATTTGCAACTTCACAGTGCTTTACGTGCATACGGGGTCCCTGGGAGAGGAGTTCAAGACCCCATCCCACAAAATTTGTACAGTTAAAGCCACTAAGGGCTTGGTTTCTAGTTTTTACTCACTTATTAATAACGCCGCAGAAAAATCCCTGTAATTTCATCATTGCTGGCATCTAGATCTTTCCATTTCATCCAGTGCAATCAATTGGAATATGGTCTGGTCTAATATCTCTCTGTCTACCAGGAACCCCAATCATCAAATGATTCATTATAATTATGCACACAGATTATATTGCACTCCCGGAAACGATTACCCCAACTGTGATTTATGTTCCTTGGGAACCCCTGGTACTTTTATTCATATGGTCTGGGAATGCTCTGCTGTTTCACTATTTTGGGAAAGGGTTGCTAGGGAGGTTGTCAGTGGTGTTGGATGTTGCTATTTCTTTTTTTCCAGTTATTTTGTTATTAAATGATTTTTCTGGGTTAGTATGTTAGTATGTGTGTGTATGCTTATATAAGTTTTTGTGGTTCTTGTGGTTTTTTGTCATTGGTGTATACTTATTGTTTTTGTGTTATATTAATGTTCGTTTTCTTGTGTTTTTTGTTTAAAAAAAAAAAAGGTTATGATAGCAGGATCCATTTCCGTATTCCAGTCGGCAAAATATCCAATTTGGTTAAGCTCTGCCATAATTAATGTCTTTTCAGACCTTTTATCACTCCCTGTTTCTTTTATTATCAAAGACCAATGTTGAAAACATACAGGTAATGTTGGCCGACTTTTCATTTACAGCCATGACTGACAGTTGTAATTAATTAAAGTTAATTCTGTCACAGCTACACAATAACTTGCATTTGTAGGATAATGTGCTCTCCAAGCAACTGACAGTACTCTGCCAAAGGCTGTAAATCAAGAGACACATCACTCAGCCACCGACAACTAAACTGTGTCTTAGTACTTCCACAGAGTGCCAACTCTTCTCTAGAGAAATTATCCAGCTCATCGCATGTTAAATACAGGAGAGTCCAGTTTAACATATCAGATATCAAATCAATATTTAACATGATCTCTGACAAGAGGTAGTGCACTGACACCACAGGTGACAGGCTGTGTTTCTTGACAACAGTCTATAGTCAGTGTTATTGTGTGTAATGTCTCTTACTTCATTCCCGCATCCTCTCATGATGTGCTCAGGAATGGCATAAATGATCTTCCATCACCACTTCTTGCTTGCCATCAGCCTTAACTTTGACCAGGAGCACCCCGGAAGTGGGTTCCGCCGAGATCAGTGCCAAGAATTCACCTTGCTCTTTGAACAGAAACAAAAACAAATTATATAATTACATCATATATTACAAATAATTACATCATATATTACAAATCTTTTTTTGCTGGGGGCTATGCTATGTTTTTTTATCACCTCCGACTGTCAGTGGAACCGCTTGTAACTTTTGGCAGTGATATGTACTGTATCAGAAGTAGGGCTGCAACTACTGATCATTTTGATAATTGATAAATCTGCATACAATTTTCTTTACTAATCCATTTATCTATTTTGTTCGTAAGACATCATGAATTGTAAAAAGTAAAAATACAAAAATCACAATTTCCACGAGCCCAAGGTAATCTTACTATACAATGATGAAAACTATCTGTGGGTGTGTCTGTGGGTGTGTGTTCCACGTTTTTCTTCTCATTGACTTGCTCAATCCGTGTGAAATTTGGCACAGGGGTAGAGGGTCATGGGAGGATGCAAATGAAGCAATATTACATCAATTGGCCAAAGGGGGGAGGGCGCTATAGCAACCGATTGAAACTGCAAACTCATGAGGAACAAATTTGCATCAAGAACCCATAACTTCTGGTTATATAGATTTTCCACCATTTTGAATTTTTTGAAAAACACACCCAATATCTAAGGTTTGCTCTTGGCAAAAGTTGGAAAACTTACTAAAACTGAGCTTCTATAGACAATAAATATTGCAGAGGGCGTGGCTCATCACATAAAGGTGTATAACATCTCAAGGGTTTCACCGATCACCACGTAACTTTGTAGACATATGACCACAAATAATCTGAGGAGACCCCTCCATTATTGACCCGATCAAACAAAATGGGGGCGCTAGAGAGCTAATTTCTTATCTAGGCCTAACTGCCGTATCAATTTTTAATAAACTTGGTAGATACGTAGAACAGGACCCACCAAGGTGACTGGAGAAATTTAACTCTAATTGGCAACTGGGTGGCACTATAACAAGAGAAAAATGCTTAAAAATGGCTAAAATGCGACTGATCGCTGTGGCTCCCCCTGTGGCCGGATGGTTTTTTTTCTTCTAATTTTTGGTATGTCTAAAGCCTGATTTATGGTCCTGCAATGAATCAATGACGTCGCTACATCGTTGCCGTGACACCGCCGTGAACCCTTCGAACTTCTCCGTCACTCCGTTTTGTTGCGGTGCAATTCACCGCCAGAGTGGTAGGGGACTGCGTTCCTTTCCTGAGTGGTTATCGTCATCTCTAGTTGATTCTACCTTCCGGCTTTTCCGGTCACAGAGAAATGAACGCGGAGTACGGACAGACGGCTCCTTTGTATCCGTATCCGTATTGAACGTTGAGCATAAATGGGCCTTAATACTGCAACATCTACATCGCAACAGAAGATGTTTAAAGATGGCAGGGATGGCGCAATCTGGAAATACGGAACCGGAAATGCATTGCTACCAAGCAAACGGGTCTGCGTTGCCTCGACATGTAGTTACATTTTTGGGGAGGTGCACATCAGGCTACGCCGGGGGCTACGGCGAGCCTTCTGCGTAGCCACGTACCCTACGACGTAGCGACGTCATTGATTTAACGCAGGACCATAAATCAGGCTTAAGTCATGGTATGGTACGCTGTACATAATCACAGAAACTGTCAGTGTGTCATTCTTTCAGTCAGTCAGTCAGTCAGTCATTCTACCAGTGCGCCCCACTTTTAAGTCAATACAACATATAAACACTTTAACTATCTGCCTTTCGACGTGCTACCTCAACTACTAATGTTCAGTTTTACTCCACTAACTATCCCACTATTGGCAATGGTACTACTGTACTTTCAATAAAGTAATCATACTATCAAATTCACAAAAACTCTGTCTGAATACATTGCTCTTCTTAATGAGTTCAGTTGACTAATTAATCTGCAATTTCCTATGACCTGTATCCCAAACACACACCATGTGAAACTGTACGTGGGCAACTGTGCACTTAATGGGTATGGACTAGTGTCTTCAAGTGGCTCCTTTTCTCTGCCGTAACAATAACGTAAACATATTCCATTTATAATCTTTTTTAATCCTCAAATTTGAAAAGCTGGAACAAGCAACTATTTCGCATTTTGCTTAAATAAGAACTCTGTTGATCGATTAATCAGTCAACAGAGTAATTGTTCCAGCTCTGATCAGAAGTGTGCTCGTGCATACGTGTACTCTTATGCGCATGATAGTAAAGCAGAGAAAAAAGGGGTATCATAATCAAAATGCTGATCCTTTAGTGGGAGCAGCTCCTCTTAAAAAGCTCCACAGTGTACCTTGAAATTATATACTAACAATAATAATAATAATAATAATAATAGTAATAATAATAATATAGTCACAACACAAAGACATTACAGACAAAAGAAACCAAGAAGCTGTTGATGGAGGAAAAAATAAAATGAATTAAAATCGATACAGTTTTCTGTGTGTCTGTAGACATGGTTATTAGGCATGTATAGATTTTTTTTGTTAAAAAAAATCAATGCATTAATTCCACATAAAACATACATATATATAATCTACCTCTAAATGAGATTCTCATAAAATGGCTGTTTCAATGTTCTCTTGAAAACATTCAACCACATTGTAACTCTGGCTTCACCTCAGTCACTGTGGTCAAGGTAAGTGCTCGTCAAAAGCTGTGTGATTAGAAAGTCACTATTACATTGATTTTCTCTGTAAAAACTGAATCACTAGAAATCCTTATTCTGCAGCACAGACCTGCTGTCGCACTGCTCTGAATGAGGTTCAAATTGTCTAGCATGTACTAACACATCAGGATCCCACTATCCCTTTTTTAATAGTAGATATTTAAACTGGACTTGTCACATTTCTAGACTTGAACCAAAAAAAATAAACAAAGAAAAAACAACATTTGACTGTCTACATGGCTACTGGATACCACAGGAGGTAAGGTAAGATAAGAGTCAGAAGGAATTTGACTCAATTTTTAAGTCACTCTCAATATAGTTATAACAAGAAGGTGTTGAGTTGAAGGGGGTGTGCGTGCTATATGTGTCTTCATGTGTGTGTATGTGTAAGTCCATGTACTTCATCTCCAGTCTTCAGTCCCAACCCACTGTCTCTGCCATCTGATGGGCTGGAGCATCTTGTCTGCATAACATCCAGGAGTTTGCATTTTAAACTCGTATCTATAAATTGTAATAAGTGGGTGCTTCAATGTAACAGGGTTTTGACACTGTAAGAAATAACTATTCATCAGACTGACAGCCTGTGGGAGGATGCTGTTCTTGTTTCTGGTTGTTATGGCGTACAGTGTTTTGTCAAGTCTATAAGAGGTGAGAAGTTGGACCAGGCTGCGGCCTGTATCCTGATTCTGGAGGTGTATTTGTCATGGATAAAGGCACCAGTGATTTTTTTTAGGTCCTGACCATCTGTTATTGTCTGTTTGTGTACTGTTTGATGTATGATGGATGCACAGAGAACAGATTGAATGATTGTGGAGAACAATGGTATCAGCAGCTTCTGAGGCAGGTTGAACATCCTGAGCTGGTACAGAAAGTACCTCCTCTATTGGGCCTTTTTCCTAATGGACTCAATGTTAGCCCATTTTAGGTCATGTGAGGTGATGGATCCCCAAAACCTTAAGGCTTCCACAGCAGACACATTGTAGAGTTTGGTGAATAGGGGGAAGTGTTGGAGGGCTCATACTGACGTACAATGTCATCTCCACGATGCTGAGCGCATGCAGCTTCAGTTTGTTCTGACTGCACCAGAAATTGACACACTGTCTGGGCCTGGTGCTTTCCTGATCTTCTGTCTTTGATAAAGATGACACAGTCACAGCATGTCTGGGTGAGGGCTGTGAATGCAGGCAGAATTTAGGCTTATCACACCTGCAGTAAAACATGCTAAGGTTGTTGGCCAGTTGAGGTCTTCACAGTGTGTGGTGGTGGTGGTGGTGGTGGTGGTGGTGGTGGGGGTGTCTCCTGTTGCTGACGATGTCCTGCAGGCCTCTCCGCAGTGCTGCAGGGTCACTGGATAAAAACCTGCTTTTCAACTTTTCAGTGTACAGTAGCTTTTCTTTGCTGCTCTGATCTCCTTCATCGGTGCGTTCCTGGCCTGGCTGGTCCCATGTCTTTAAGCCTCCTCCTTGCCTGACAAAGCTGCCTGAGTTCAGCCACAAACCAGGGTTTGTTGTATGTGCAGATAGTCAGTAAACACATATGCTTACGAAAGATAAAATGTCACTGCCACTTTTTTTGGGCAGGCTCCACTGCTGCTGCATCAACGCTCTACTCACTTTTAAGTGAATGAGAGGACTGAAGTCTTCACCGTAATGACCTGGTGTGAACGCTGCATAATTCAGGAGAGGATGAACCACACAGTGAACAGAGTACCCCAGAGCTGCACAGGAAAGTGATCAGCATCCTTTGATATGGGGTAGCAATGATCCAATGTGCTGTCATCCATAATGGAACACTTAGTGCGCTGTCTGTATTTTGGCTGTTCATGGGTGTTGAAGTCCCCTTTAACACTGAGCAGAGAGTATGGAAGTTTGTGTTACATGGACGTTATTTGGTCAGTCAGATGTGTGTAATGCCTCTCTCAATGACGCCTTAGGTGGAATAAACACAGTGATGAAAATAAAGGAGGCCAAAAAAAAAAAGGTTTACAGTTAATGAAAGCAGATCCGAGTGACGAGTGCACGTTTTCCTGACACTGTGACTATAATGTGCTCACCAAGCCAGGTTTTGGTGAGGCACAGAGCAGCAGATCTGGAAAAGTCTGTGTTTGCTCTGTTTAGAACAGGCCTCCAGACTAACGTTTAGTTACACTGGTCTGCCTGACTTTTTCATTTAGTTGCACCAGCACATAATTTGGGTGCACTCAAACTTGTACATTTTTTTAAAGTTATCTTTGTTGTGGCTTTCCATACTTAATAATTTCTTAACAGTTAAGTTTATATGCCAGTTTAGGAGTCAGGGTTAGGTGCGAGTTTGGAATTATTGTTTTTATTTATTGTTTTTATTTATTTTAAACAGAGAGTAGAAGAGTGTGAAAGACAGACACAATACTCCTGCTGGGAACTGGGTGCATTTTGCCCACCAGCAACTTTGGTAAACTACTTTAAGTATAATCCTAAGGAACATTTCACACTTCTGTATTCACTGTATGAACAGTGACCAAACACATTCCCAAAAGGCAACATGCCACAACAGGCTTTACAACTAAAAGCATATCTTATGCCATGAAATTAAAATACAAAATAAATAGAATAAAAAAACAGAACTCTTGCATTAGGAGGAATGATACAATAAGTTCCACCTTAGCTATATGCCGATGTAAATACCAGCTGCATCAGTAATTAGTTTATCCTGTTCGGCCTCTGCTCACAAAGGTTGCTTGAAGCAGTGAGGATAAAGAGTTGGGCTCCGACTTGTTTTCTCCTCATCCTGATGATCGGCTCATGTGGATGATGCTGTCAAATTTGTGTTAACGTGTTGGATGTGTTTGCAATCACAGATGTTACAATGGAGGAGCAATGCCGAGACAACTCTCACCCTGTTGCTGTTGTAGCTGACCGGGAGCCTGCAGCAGGTCTTTCAGCTCTGCAGTCTCATTTGTGCTTGCAATAGTGTGACTGACACTCTTCCCCCACTAGTGTCTGCTCTGTATCCCATGAGCTGCTGCTCCTTCAACTAAAAGCTCTGTAAAACTTCCCGGTTGAGTGAAAAGTGGTGAAAAAGTAAATGCTCAGAAGCTGGAAAAACTGCACACATAAACATAGAAACAGAAAAAGTTCCGCAAAAAGTACTAGTGAGCGCAACAACAAGGTTGCCATCTGCAGCCCAAGATCCCATAATGCCAAGATTGATCTTTTAACTTCATTTGACCTATATAATATCATGGTTTTACAGTCGTGTCTATGAAACTACTGCAGCACACCTGAGTCTCTGTAAATGAAACGACCAGAGATTAACCCAGAACAGCAGTCTCATATGAATGGCTCTAACATGGTTGACCATGTGCTCAGTGGATCGATTTTATATAGGTATCTCTTTACTGAAAAGGGGTATTACCTGTTCCATCAGGAGTGGAGAGCACAAACGTGGGCAGCATCTTGACAGCAGCTGTGGGGTTGGTGTCTCTGCACAGGCCTTTGTCCATCTCTCGTCGAAATCTTAGTGACAATTCCATCAAAGTCCTATCTGACAGTTGAAAATGGTGCAGGTATTTGTCCACCTAAGCCATGGTAGAGAGGAGAAACTGTTACATGTATGCAAAGAAGTCAATGTTAACAGTACAGCACTGAGTAAGTAAATAGATAGGGCATACATTGTTAATGAACAAACTAACAAATTACACTAACAAGACAACTCATTCTCTGCATTATACAGAAAATATAACCTGCATCACATCTTTCATTAGAAAAGAAATAGTCATTTATTTTTCTACTAAGTTCTGTAAACTGTCTGTGAAGTGGAATGTGTCAGTAGCAAATGCAGCACATTAAATGCAAGGTGCACCTGAAATACAGTCATGGAAAAAATTATTAGACCACCCTTGTTGTCTTCAATTTCTTGTTCATTCTAATATCTGGTACCACTAAACGTATAATACAATGAACACAACAAAAAATGCAGCTGGTCACATAATACTCTATGTCCTATTTGACATTCTTAAGCTTAATTGATTCCCAGGGTATATAAGAGGCCATTTCATGTCACAAGCAGCACTGCACATGCAAAGGCCTAGAGTGGTTTCCTGCTTACATTCAAGCCGTAGCACAACTCAGAAGTTGTCAGCTCTCACATAATGCCTAAAACAAAAGAATTATGTGAAGCCACAAAGGCAGCCATCTTAGCACTGCTGGAAATTGGCATGAGTGAGAGACAGGTAGCGAAAAAACTGAAGATCTCCAAGACAGCCGTTCATTACAACAAAAAAAAAAACAAGCTGAACATGGCACTACCAAATTGCTACCTGGCCGTGGCAGGAAACGTCTTTCTACCCCACGAGATGACCGTGCACTCATCCGTTCCTGTGTCAGGAATCGTCGTCAGACCTCCAGGGACCTTAAAAATGAGTGGGCACTGTCGAGAAATGTGACTTGTTCGGCAAGGACAGTTCGAAACCGACTTGTTGAAGCTGGTTTGAAGTCACACAGAGCACGCAAGAAGCCCTTCATCAATGAAAGGCAGAGGAAGGCCCGGTTACTCTTTGCTCGAGACCACAAGGATTGGACTGTTGATGATTGGGCTAAGGTTCTCTTCAGTGATGAATCCAATTTTGAATTGATGCCCACTCCAGCCAACTTACTGGTGAGGAGGAAGCCTGGAGAAGCTTACAACCCAGACTGTCTTGCCCCTACAGTAAAACATGGGGGTGGATCAGTCATGATCTGGGGTTGTTTCAGTCTGAGTGGAACAGGGCAAATGCAATTGTGTGAAGGCCGAATGAACCAGGTCATGTACAGGACTACCCTTGAAAACAGTCTTCTTTCATCAGCTGGAAAACTCTTTCCTGCCTCGAATGACTGGATTTTCCAACAAGACAATGCCCCTTGCCACACGGCAAGGTCAGTTAAAGCCTGGATGGAGAACCACAACATTCGCACCATGCCTTGGCCTGCTCAATCACCAGATCTTAATCCAATTGAAAACCTGTGGAAAATCATCAAACTCAAAATGGAGAACCACAAGCCCAAAAACAAAGAAAATTTGTTTGAATTTGTCCAACAGGAATGGGCTGCTGTGACAGCAGAACAATGTCAGAAGCTGGTGGAGAGCATGCCAAGACGCATGGCTGCAGTCATCAAAAACAATGGTTATGCAATCAAGTATTAACTCTTGTGTGTATCATGTGTTTAAAGCAAACAGAAAAGAAAACATGGAATGCTTAAAAGTAGTGTTTTTGGCGGTACAATGCCATAGCTATTGATGTAAGAATTTAAGTAATTTTGGTTATTATCAAGAAAACCATGGAAAATGAATAGTTCTTAGTTCTTAAATTAAACTCTCATGAGCTATTTTTGTTGTTATCATTATAATTGTCCAAACAAATGTACCTTTAGTTGAGCCAGGCATTAAAATTAACAAGAAATTGAAGAAAACAAGGGTGGTCTAATAATTTTTTCCATGACTGTAGATGCAAAACAACTTTTTTCGTTTGCTCAAAAGCAGCTCTGCTCTTGCTACCTGACCCATAAGTGCGGATATTGTTAATTTAAATTGCTGGGAGCTGTATTCACTGCTGCTCTGTGGTTCATTCACTCAAAACGCTGAATCAGGGCCACAACATTTTTTGATTCACTCTTGTTTGCAGTTCAATCATAGCTGGATTCCACTGTTAATGCAATACCACCTCCTGCTGCCTCTTAAAAGTGCGGTTTCATCTGCAAACCACCTGAAAAGGCTGCAAAAAGTGCTGCACAACATGGTGTACTTCAAAATTTGGACATTTTAGGAAATTCACAATTATTTTAAGGAATAATTTATGTACTCTGACACTTAGTACCATATGTAAAAGAAAAAAAAAAAAAAACTGAAGGTTTTGAGCCTTTATTCCATTGTGTTTTTGAGCAGCCACACAGACAACAGCAGTGGTTCAATGTTGTGTGGGTAAACAGTGAAGTCCTGAATCAAGAAGAGCCATAATTCCTCCAATCCACCGTTAAAAAGGAATGACGGCAAGGCAACAGAAAGCAACAGAAGTAGTAAACCGCAGGACACAAGGGTAAATAAGCTCCATTCAACTATTATTCACAAAGAATCAATATCACGGTACTACAATGCAGTTACAATGATATGATTTCTATTAGTGATTGCACAAGACTGCATTCAGAGATCAACTGCATTGACACCTTTGTTTTTCCAACTGTGGCATGTCATAAAGGCCTTCTGAAAGTTTTCATACATAGGTATAGTAGATGCAGTAGATACATATATACTGAATGTATTCACCACCATATGCAATGAAATACTACACATACTGTACGTATGTGTTGCAGTATTGCCTCACAACTTAGTTCACGGCGCTGTTCCAGTACGTGGTGTCTCAGGCACTGCAAAGCACATCTTGTCCTCAGTCACAGGTGATGTTAATCGCCGTGTGGTTGGTGTATGAGCGAGTTGTGACGGGCAGACATCACTGCTTTCATGTCACAACGTCACATGCTAGGAGTAACTTATAGCTACCTGCTGACCCCAGTGTCCTGCAGTGTCCACTGTCACACAGCAGGGCGACATCTTCAAATGTCCCGTCGGCACGGACCAAACGTCCCCATAATAAACACACCCAGTCGAGTGTTTTACACCAGTACTCACTTTATGCGTTTGGTCATCATGGAGTTCGGGACAGTAGTTAGCCAGCAAACTCGGGGATGACATCTTTACTTAGTGATGTGTGACGACTTATGTCCTGCTTTAGACTTGCGCAAAGTTGATCTACAAAAACGGCTTCTTAAAATAACAGATACAAAACAGATATTATTTGTAATATTTTCACCCGCCGCTCGTTTTTTTTTTGTTGCCTATCTTAAACTCGCGAAACAGCACTCTGACGTTAGCTCAGGACGGAGTCGTACAAGGAAACTTCCAGCTTCCTGAAGTTGGTAGTTTGTTGACGTCATCCAGGACACACGGCGCTGATTGGCTGTAGGGAAGGAGCAACGTGACCTGTTTGGACAGCAGGTTCAGAGCATAAACTGGAGCCTCAGTGTCCGTGTGTTGTCCTTAAATTGACATTAAAGGGTTAATTTAACTTGCAGTCATGCTATGGCAAGCCGATTTAACATTTAATCACTAAGTTTGACTATCCGGAATTACCATTATAGATAACTATAATATCATTTTGACTAGTAGTAATGCCATTGTGACTAGTATGAATTTTAATTTAAGATCTATAACGTCATTCTGACTAGTCAAAACTACAGTTACAGTTATCTGTAATTCAGTTTTGACTAGTAGATTCAAACTATTTTTGCCATTCATGTGTATGGGGTTTGTCATTATAGATATCTACAATTACATTATGACTATCTATAATTCCAGTTTGAGATATCTACAACGTCATTTTGACTAGTCATAATTCAGTTGCGGATATCTATAACGTCATTTTGATTATCTGAAACTCAGTTCAAGATATCTAGAAAGGACCATGTAGATATCTTCAACTGATGATAATTAAAGATATCTTGAACTTGAATTATGACTAGTCAAAATTAAATTGTAGATATCTCAAACTGGAATTACAGATATCCACAATTCAGTTGCAGATATGCGCAATAACAATTGCAGATATCCACAACTACATTGGAGATATCTATAATGACAAACCCCATACACATGAATGGCAAAAATAGTTTGAATCTTACTAGTCAAAACTGAATTACAGATAAATGTAATTAGAGTTTTGACTAGGCAAAATCTAATTACAGATATCTTGAATAAGAGTTTTGACTAAGCAAAATTATGTTGCAGATATCAGTATCCTAATGAATATCCAGTCTAGTGATTAAATGTGACGCCCTTGTGTTGTAGGCCTACTTGAGTTTTTCCAGTTTTATAGCTACTACTCTGTTTTACAGCACTATACAGAATATTAATGATTATCTTGTGAAACATGATGCATTTTACTGTAAGTTAAACCACCCAGCAGTATATTAAGTAGTTAAACTAAGCTCCACCTCAACCAGCTAGCCGCAACATAAAATGCTGCTCACATGTAATTTCATAGGTAATAATTTGTCAATGATAATAATAATAATTCCATGGTATAAAAGTGCCTGCTTTGCACAGTATTTTACATTTCATGCTTAGGCATATTGATTCTGCTTTTGCACTTGGTCTTTTTTTAATGCAGGACTTCTGCTTGTATTGAAGTATTTTTTCCAATATATATTTGTTTCTGCTACAGCAGTGGCGCAAGGTGCACACAACCATGACAGGCCCTTGTGCATGATACTGTGCTTCTTGTCACATGATCAGAGATGTGACATTGGATAACATCAACATACATATTACCCAACAATCATCATTGCATATCTGTATATACCAAAATATACCAAAGAAAATAAGAAATTATTAATATAACAATTTTAATAGTAGTAATAGTAATAATATTATAGTTTATTTGGAATATGCAAATAATTTTGTGCTAGATGCTATTGACTATTTTACACTTATAAGGAGCCCATTCTCCAACCAACACATTGCTGCAGGGCCCACTCTCCTTATGGGCCCGCCCACCTCACGCTGGTGCAACTGCATTATCTATATTTACAACCCTGTGTTACAGCATTTCACACATGGATACTGTATGTTTGTACAACTTGGTGCCACTTCATGCCAGAGAATGAGGACATATAACAGGAGGAGGGGATGACATACAGCTGAGACCTCAAGTCTTTGAGATACTGAGCATGAAGCGGAAGACCTGTGTGTTTGATCTTGTTGTTGCAGTGTTGCTTTTAATGGTTTAGTTAAAAAGATGATCCCCAGTTTGACTTAAGTATAATTAGAATTATTAATAGGCCTACTGAAAAGATAGCATTGTTTATGTCAGGTCTGTCTTAAAAACCTCACATTACCCTTTATATGCGATCACATTTCACAAACATTGTCCCAGCATCTGGGGGACCTTTTGTTCAAAGCTTCAGTGATTCCTTGACAAAGGAACAGGTCAATCAGAAACTCCTCATTAACACAGCATGTGTATCTGTGCAGGTCCTTTGTTTGTACTTGAAAGTCAAGCAGGACACCCCGCGTGTTGAAATAAGCAGTGATCCATGTATCAGATGAAAGATTATTTATAGCCTGAACTTTAAAGTTTGGCAATAGGGGGTGGCAGTGGCCTAAGGGAAAGAATAGCTGACATGGGACCACAGGGTCACTGACTGAAATGCATAGATTATGGATATTCAATTTGCTTTGCCCCAGGGCTGATTTTGCAAAATGACAGGAGGTCAGTTAACAAACAAACATTAACAATAATAATCAGTATATTTAATAAATAAGTTGTCTGTTTAACCTTTCATCATTTGAAAGGTTAAACAGGTATTGTCTTACTTTTACATTCTCCTCTTGTGCAAATGCTAACACAAAAACTTCTTGTGAGCTAACATTTCTTTGTAAGCAGTTGTGTAGTTTGTGTATTTAAACACATTTACCAACATCAACAGCACCGACCTTCAGCCGGTCGGCAGCAACAGATGCCATGCAAGCCTTCAGTCAAGGTAAAGATTGTCTGGGAGAAAACATGCCACATAATAATCTAGTTTCTCTTCAATTTGGAAAGCCAGGCAATCTGATGTACTTCGGAGTAATACAGATTTTCTTGGAGATAGGCAGCAATAAGGACTCCTCAGTGTCCATAAGTGAATGAGAGGCATTACATAAGAAACAAACATTTCTTTTTACAGAATTAGTTTATAATGAGGTAAATAATTGCTTGTCTTTCAAAAATAACTACAAACTACGTTCAAGTATTTTTAATTTTCATTCTGGCAATACTGTAGTACAACGGAGTATTAGTCATATTGAAGGAAAAAAAAATCAGAGATTTCGTGAATAAAGTCGTAATATCACGAGAAAAAACTCGTAATATTAGTAGTCGAAATCTCCTAATTTTTTTTTCTTCAGTGTGGCCCTACTACTCCGTCGTACTACAGTCCATACATTTATATATATATATATATATATATATATATATATATATATATATATATATATATATATGTATATGTATATATGCATGTTGATATATATATATATGTACAGATCACCAATGCATTATTGGTAAAATACGTAAGCTGCATAAGAAGTGTTGTTAGCTTAATGAGAAAGTGTGGCATCCTTTATCCAGCCACACTGCACTCATGTGACACTGTTCATGGATGTACCATCCACTGGGACACCTCCTTCTGTAATCTTGCTTGTAACACTGGTTGGTACAGAACAGACAGAAAACCACAGCTTGAGACAGCAGGATAAGAGCAAATCCAAATATTTAATCTCACAAAACAGGTCAAGATCATGGGAGGCAAACAGAGAAGGCAGGTGATGAATCAGAGCCCTGGGAAACAGGCAGGGTTTCAGGCAGGCAAAAACAGGTAAGTACAAGGGACACTTGGAGAAGTGCTAAAGACAATCTGGCAGAAAAGGGAGTTAGCTGAGGGCTGGTGGGAGTAGTCGGGTCTGAAATTACAGTTGAGGGAATTGTGACATAGAAGGTGATGAAACAGGCATAGAAAATAATTCCTTGGTTTCCAAACACTATCAGTGTGTCTTTTGCTTAGTTGAAGTTGAACAAATGTGATATCTAACCTGCAAGTCTACCAGAGAGGCAGAGATTGCAGCAAAACAGAAAATGCACACCTAAATTTGTCTGCTTCACAGGCTCCCATAAATGCAAATATTTCTTGCTTAGAAATGTCATGTGACTGTACAACATGTTCCGCATTTTCCGGACCTGGGTAAAGCATGTTGATACCTCACTCTTGTTCCATGCTCAGAGAATGGACAGACTCAAAAGCAGAATAATCATAGCCTTTGTTGTCAGTCTGATGGAGAGCTCATGTTGTTATACAGTATGTATGCCATGCAGTCTATTGAATTTTTGAATAGTGTACAGAAATAAGGACGCTTCAGTATCTGAAGACTGGACAGACTTCATTATTGATGCAGATAGTCAATCCTTTCAAAGCTGCCAGCAGATAATAATGTAATATCTATGTTCTATCCATATCCATCTAGTATACAATTGCTTGTCCTTTCGAATAACATTAAATTATATAAATGTGTTTAAAATGAATATTTTGTAAATACCAAAGTCCACACATTTACATCAAATGAACATAAAAGGACAAAACTTCATATAATAATTACTAAAATAACAATGGATGATTTAAAAAAAAATATGACAAAAAGAGCTGTTCAGGATATGGGTGGTTTCTGTAAGTATTGATGCTGAATCTGCGTGTGTTTAAAAATGGATGACATTTTGAAACTCATCGACTGTAATGAATTATTTTTCTAGTTGAGTCAGTTTAATTTTTATAGCCCAGTATCACAAATCAGAAATTACAGTCTTTACAGTATACTCTACACACCCTGTCCCTGTCAAAAAACATTAAAATCAGATACCTTTCACATTAATCTCTGTAATTTCACGGTATACATTATGTATTTTAGGAAACAGCCAAGTCTATCTACAGTAACTTCCTGTTAAAATACTATTTTTTTCCATGTACAATAACAAAGTTATAACGTATAAAAACAAAGTAGGTTCATAAAAGTTGAGATAAATATCTGCAAATTTACAGTATTAATCTATCATTTTAGAGAATAGTATATTAAAAAACAACCACTGGACAGTGGAAAAACAAGCTAAATACATTACAAATACATCAAAAATAGCTACATGTAAGGCCAATCCCTGTAAATTAAGGGTATTAAGTAGTCATTTCATGAAACCGTCTTGTCCATCTACACTGATTTGCTGCATAATTGTGGTTTCCCCAAGTAAAAAAACAATGACACAATGTATAAACAAAATACGTACCTTTAATCAAATAGGAATTTCTGCACATTTACAGTATTAGTTATTTTAGAGAATTGGACAGTGGAAAAGTAAACACTATACATCAAAATACATTAATATGTATATTTAAAGATAATATCTGTAAATTTAGGGTATTAAACAATAATTTTAGCAATTGAACAAATGTTGTTAAAAACTTTCATTTGACAGAAAAACAAGGATAGTAAGTCATTACACATTAAAACAGCTGAGGCAATCTCTGTAAATGTAAGGTATTCAGCAGTTACTTTATATAATTGTTCAATATAGTGTTTGACTTCTAAAATATTGTTTTATATGAAAAAAAAAAATATTTGAAAAAAATTGGAATATTTCAATATTTTAAACCCTGTGCCCAAATGGCATGTTTTCAGTCACAATCCCTAAGAGCAGAAACCAGATAGCTCCCTGCCCCACCCATCCAGTAACACTGGAAAGCCTCCTCCTATTCTACTGCATGGGCATGAGCAACAATCTATGATAAACTTTTTCAAAACATGACACTCGCAGTATAATTATACAGTAGTCATCAGTATGTTATCTTGAAAAATATTGTTTAAAAAAAGCTGTGCAGACCACAGAAAAATTGCAAATCTGTGACTTGTTTTATTTTTGAAAACCATGGAGTTCAAATATTTCCATGATATGAAATATATATTGCTGGCGGTGGACAGATGGACCATAGTTATTAACAAAAAAGCATTGCAGATTTTGCTCTTTCCACAGGCCATGTTTACAATAAGTAAACATTACACCAATTTTATCCTTTAAAGTGATATTCATAACTTCTGTGTTGTACTGTCCATACTGCAAGTCCAAAATATTGGGCAGCTTCTTCAGCAGCTGCTCCTGTGCTCTACAAGTAAGTTACTTTGACTAGACCTCCATATGCATTCATTGCAAGGCAAAACTGGAAATAGAAACATCTTTCATCTATAAGTAACATCAGTATAAGAACTACCTACCTACAAAAAAATAAATAAATTATGTGTACTTGAAGTTTTTTTGAGTTTGGCCCATGTTCCACTTGTCAACATGGAGAGGGTGGACTTTATGTCCTATACTACAGCCAGCCACCAGGGGGCGATTGAGATGCTTTGGCTTTACTTGAGGAGCTGTCATGCTGTCCATCATACTGTATTACTAATGTACTATTCATGCTAAGTATGTCAGATTGAGTATGTAGTATTTCAGCTGCATAGTATGTGGATTATGTGTGCAAGAAACTGCCCGCATGTATACTAAATTATCAAGAATTTTTGGGATTTTTTGGGATGGCGGTTAAAATTTGACATAATTACATAGGTTTTTCTAACATACACTAGCAGAATCTACTTATTGCCTGTAATGTGCAATAAGAGTAATTTTGAGGCCTCTATTTCAATATGAATACAACATTTTTGTTGTATGTTTTTAATGTATGAAAAGTGCTATATAAATAAAGTTTGATTTGATTTGATTTGATTTGATAAGATGGGAAGGAACAAAGCTCAAAAGAATAAATCAAACTAAAGGCAAGGATTGAACTGAGGAAGAACTGATATATGGAGAGAGACATTTCCAAAGAGTCAAATTTACACGTGGAGTAATAAGGATTGTTCCAGACGTTCTTGTATTGACTTTTGGGTTGTATCCAAAACGTTTGATAAGGACAGTATCACGGCTATGATGGTTTTATCTACACCCTTAACAAATCACAAGGCAATAACAATTAATGTTTGTCTTTTTCTTGATGAATCTGGATTTAAAAAAGTATCTTATTGTAAAATCAACAGCTCCCTCTTAAATCACAATTGTGGATGATAACAGAATTTTGATTTTGGGTGAACTATCCCTTTAAATGATGTGGAGAAATTAAAATTAAGTGAGCCGCAAAGCAAATTAGATGACATGTATAAACTGAAAGCAGAGGGGGCTTCGTTAGGTCTAGGCAGAAATGGCAAGAGCACGGTGAGCAATTGTCTGCCTACGTCTTTAATTTAGAAAAATCACAAGCCAAATACAACAATATACTACAGTTAAATATTAATGGAACTGTCACTGAGAATAAAAAGGACATTTAATGTTAATGTTTCTGGTGTAGGAAACAGATCGCAAAAGTTCGCTGTTGCAAGATAATGAGTAACAAGCTGATCTGGCATTGTTTCTAATAGTCATGGGGAGGGGGTGGCCTGCTTGGAGTTTGCAAAAAGCACCTAAGGGACTCTGACTGTGAGAAAAACTCCAAGCCAGCTTTCCTGTGTCTCTGGAGCTCAGCCAGAGTGACCATCAGGTTCTTGGTCACCTCTCTTACCAAGGCCCTTCTACCCTATTGCTCAGCTGTGCTGGGTGGCCAACTCTAGGAGGAGTCCTGGTTATTCCAAACTTCTTCCATTTAAGAATTATGGGGCCACTGTGCTCTTAGGCACCTTCAATGCAGCAGATTTTGTTTGCAGCCTTCCCCAGATCTATGCCTCGACACAATCCTGTCTCTGAGCTCTGCAGGCAGTTCCTTCCACCTCATGGCTTGGTTTTTCCTCTATCCAGGTGTGAGGGCAGTGTAAATTGCTCATCAAGGGTGGAGATAATCGTCCATTAATCATAATCAAGGTTAAAAGTTAAATTAATCATGATTTTGACTTTTGCCATAATTGCCCAGCTCTACAACAAACTGTATCTTGGTATATCATTGCCCCCTACCTGATGTAACTGAAGAGGGACTATGATTCGTTTTCTATCTTGTGTGTGTGTGTGTGTGTGTGTGTGTGTGTGTGTGTGTGTGTGTGTGTGTGTGTGTGTGTGTGTGTGAACACTCACTTTGGCTGTGCAAGGTGAAGCATCGAGGTGTGTCTGTTTTCTTGGCCAGATGATTCTACGGCAGGTACCGTCAGTGCTAATGAAGAGAGAACCAGGTCATTATTTCCACTGGAGGATTCATCAGTTTGTTTTTTTAATTTGAAAATATATTTGACATGAATCATCACTCACTTCAGGTTGGCACAATTACAGCAGTACATGTCTGCCTTGTGATCCACAAGCCACTGAGCATTTCTAGCAAAGCCAACAATGTGCCACTTTGCTTCCAAACTAAGAGAGACACAGAAGTGCAGAAATAAAGAGTGATAAATATTCTCTTTAGAGATTACACTCAGCACATTACTCTACTCCTATCAACATTATATTCTTAAAAGTAAGATTTGCTCAAGAGAAAACATTAAACATGTCAATCACAGATCCTGATAATGTGTCTCTTTCCAAAATAGATTCATGCAGTTATGTACTGAGTTTTACAGAGACATAAATATGGTCTTACCTTCTCCAGGTCGAAGTCTCCTTTTTTTTTACAGGCATGACATCAATACAAGCAGCTAGCACACACACATATGGGGAAACAGGAGAAAAAAAGTCAGCCTTGCTTTGTCCAAAGCTAATAAAAGCTCACAAATTAACATATTCCAAAAATTCTTTACTCCCAAAATGTCATTTATCTATACAGTCATCATAGTCTTCATCATAGTATGTCTCCGCTGAGACAGGTAGGAAGTATGTTCATCTGCACAGGCTTTAATTGCAAGCTCAAATCTAGTTTTATAGATTGGAAAAATGTTATTTGTCCTTACCATCTCTATGGAAATAGGACAGTAATTCCAATCTAGTGAACCACAGTCTTTGTTGTGTCTCATGGGTTGAGTAGCCATTCTCACTGGGAGTCATCCTCTGTCATATATATAAACCCGTCTCCATTTTGTCTCTGTTGTGTCCCGAGTTGGAAAGGAGACGCAGGAGTCAGGACTGGATCTCTAAATCTTTACTTGGCAACTGTGGCGACAAACAGAAACACATAGAAATCGTGAGCTGTGTGTGAGCTAGAAAAGGCTTTTTAACTTATGAAATGTTACAATAAAATAATCAATTTTGCACAGTAAAATTAAATTACAAAAAATAACACAAATTGGTCATTTAGACATGTTAGTTTCTGCTTTCAATGCTTCAGTATTTAAACAAAAATAAATGAGATCTGTAATTCTACTTTTTTAAAAGTAGATTAAATAATTAGGCAACCAAACGGTTCATTCTCACTGCGGGACGGATTTGCGTATATTCGCGCAGCGCTTTTCAGCGTTGTGGTGCGGAACTTCACGTTGTTGTGTTCCAGTTCCGCGCAGTGTGAACGGGTGTGTGTGAACATGGACGACAGCAGCAGCAGCAGCGAGCTAGTAAGCTAACGTTTAACAAGCCTCAACATCAACTTTCTTTAGCACCACTCTCACGGCAGCCACCAAGGTGGACAGTGGACTGCCAGACGTTTTCCTTTAATTCATTGTTCATAAAATCATCCCGTCTGTTATCAAAAAGGACGGGGTGCTGTGAAACGAGGTTTATCAACCTTTCTCCCATACTGTCCTGCCTGACTGGATTTCAGACTCTCCCGGCTCTGCGCGACCACAAACAAACAATTTCATTAGCCCAGCTGTGTAACTCCGCTGGCAAATTCCGCGGGGGGTCAAAGTCTGGGCGGAAACTTTTTTCACCGCACCAGCATCTGTAGGCCTATCATTCAGCAGCAACAACTTGTAACTTACAGAGCAAACAGACCCAGAGATTAACACTCAAAACATTATTTAAACACAAATGAACAGACATCTCCACACCTGTGGCGACAGACAGAAATAAACTCTCCTGGTGAAAAAAAGAGCAGACTCTAGAGGGAAGACAGCAGTGAGCAGGCTAACTTAGCATGCTAATGCTAGAACGAAGCTAATTAAAAAATGAAATAGGAGACTGGTGATGGCGGTAACCATAGACATATACATAGATGATGCACTGACTGCCGCTGCCTATTGGAGCCGACGTCCCAGCCGGCCGCCATATATGTATATGTATGTATATATGTCTATGGCGGTACTCTTGGGTGTGTGGCAAAATTACAGTGGAAGTGTAACATATAAATGGTAAAAATTTAAATTACTCCCAATATCTGTAAATATAAGGCATTCTATTGTTTAAAAAAGCAAAAATCTGTAAGAATACAGAATGCTTTCTGTAAAATTACATTATTTAAAGTGCAATTTTTAAAATAATATACTTTAAGTTGTCTTATATACAGTAATGTACAGTAAATTACTTTTGTGTTTGTACAAATACTACACATTACCTCTAAAAAACCATAAAATCACCTTAACTACACATGCTTAATGACCTGCAATTTTATGGAAAACACTACAGATTTCTGTAATTTTACGTACATTTCTTCATTATCATTACATCACATTTTATGTAAAATTACATTTGAATATGAAAAAATGTTAATTTACCTTAAAAACATAGTAATAATGTAATATTATATTATTCATAATTACATGTAATTCTAAAGGTAAATATTTAAATTACTGCTAATATCTGTTAATATACAGTTACTATTGTCTTACGGAAAATGGTGGTAAACCTGTAAAAACATACAGAAAAAAATTACAGAACATTTCCTGTAGAATTACATTTTTTTCTTACAGTGTGGTGAGAACAGGGAGGTGGGTAAATGGAGAAATCAGTGTGAAATTAGTACATTGGAGAAGCAAGGGTGGGGACAATGCATGTGATTGCTCTAACCATCATGCTGAGAGCCATTTCTATACCACTGTGTATGTTTTATGTTATAAATGATATTCTGAAACTAATTGACAGTAGATGTCTATGGATCTGCTTTCAACATGCATCGAAGGGCCACAGGCTGGAGTCAAACCCGGGCCCCTGCGGCAACAGCCTTGTACATGGGGCGCATGCTCTATCCACGCCCTCTTGAAGAAAGGATTCTTCAAGAGGGCGGCATGGTGGTGTGGTGGTTAGCACTGTCGCCTCACGGCAAAAGGGCTCCTGGTAGCCCCTCTGTGGGGAGTCTGTATGTTCTCCCCGTGCCAGTGTGGGTTTTTCTCCAGGTACTCCGGCTTCCTCCCACAGTCCAAAGACATGCAGTTTGGGGATAAATTAATTGTTGACTCTAAATTGTCAGTAAGTGTGAATATAGTGTGAATGGTTGTCTGTCCTCTATATTGTCCTGTGAATGTGAGTGTGAATGGGTTGTCTGTATCTATGTGTCAGCCCTGTGATAGGCTGTACCTGCCTCTCACCCAATGTCAGCTGAGATAGGCTCCAGCCCTGGACGGATTCTTCAAGGGTTTTTTGTAAGACTTCTGTTAAGAACCCTTTTCATCCAAAGAATCCTTTTAAAAGAAAGAGTTCTTCAAGGATTGTTGAGAGTGTGGTTGTTAAAAGATCCCCACCACCAAATATAATTACACACGTGGACAAAAATTGTTGGTACCCCTCAGTTAATGAAAGAAAAACCCACAATGGTCACTGAAATCGCTTGAAACTTGCAGAATTAATAATAAATAAAAATTTATTGAAAATTAAACAATCAAAATCAGCCATCACTTTTGAATTGTTGATTAACATAATTATTTAAAAAAAACAAACTAATGAAACAGGCCTGGACAAAAATGATGGTACCTCTATAAAAGATTGAAAACTATTTGACCAGAGTGACATGATTAACTCAGGTGTGTCCTTCAATTGACATCACAGGTGTTTCCAAACTCATAATCAGTCAGTCTGCCTATTTAAAGGGAGACAAGTAGTCACTCTGCTGTTTGGTGAAAAGGTGTGTACCACACTGAACATGGACAACAGAAAGCGAAGGAGAGAATTGTCCCAGGACATACGAAAAAAAATTATAGACAAACATCTTAAAGGTAAAGGCTATAAGACCATCTCTAAACAGCTTGAAGTTCCTGTGACAACAGTGGCTCATATTATTCAGAAGTTCAAGACCCACGGGACAGTAGCCAACCTCCCTGGACGTGGCCGCAAGAGGAAAATTGATGACAAATTGAAGAGACGGATCGTTCGAATTGTATCCAAAGAGCCCAGAACAACCTCCAAAGAAATTAAAGGAACTCCAAGGCCAAGGTACATCAGTGTCAGATCGCAGCATTCGTCGCTGTTTGAGCCAAAGTGGACTTCATGGGAGACGACCAAGGAGGACACCACTGCTGAAAAAAAATCATAAAAAAGCGAGACTGGAATTTGCAAAAATGCATGTGACAAGCCACAAAGCTTCTGGGAGAATGTCCTTTGGACAGATGAGACCAAACTGGAGCTTTTTGGTAAGGCACATCAACTCTATGTTCATAGACTCAAAAACCAAGCATACGAAGAAAAGAACACTGTCCCTACGGTGAAACATGGAGGAGGCTCAGTAATGTTTTGGGGCTGCTTTGCTGCATCTGGCACAGGGTGTCTTGAATGTGTGCAAGGTAAAATGAAATCTGAAGACTATCAAGGCATTCTGGAGAGAAATGTGCTGCCTAGTGTCAGAAAGCTTGGTCTCAGTCGCAGGTCATGGTCTTCCAACAGGACAACGATCCAAAACACACAGCCAAAAACACCCAAGAATGGCTGAGAGAAAAGCGTTGGACTATTCTAAAGTGGCCTTCCATGAGCCCAGATCTGAATCCCATTGAACATCTGTGGGAGAGCTGAAACATGCCATTTGGAGAAGACACCCATCAAACCTGAGACAACTGGAGCAGTTTGCTCATGAGGAGTGGGCCAAAATACCTGTTGACAGCTGCAGAATGCTCATTGACAAATACAGAAATCGTTTAATTGCAGTGATTGCCTCAAAAGGTGTGCAACAAAATATTAAGTTATGGGTACCATCATTTTGTCCAGCCCTATTTCATTATTTGGTTTTTTAAATAATTATGTTAATCAACAATTCAAAAGTAATGGCTGATTTTGATTATTTAATTTTCAATAAATTTTTATTTATTGTTACTTTTGTAAGTTTCAAGTGATTTCAGTGAGAATTGTTTTTCCCTTCTTTAACTGAGGGGTACCAACAATTTTGTCCACGTGTATATATAAGGAAAGGTTCTCAGTAGAACCTTAGTCTACATGTTAGCACCCTTAGAAAGTGGAAAGGTTCTGGAAAACAAAAAGTTGTATGATTGTTTTTCCAAGCTGCAGTGTGTTGCAGGGACTGTTGGTCTCTCTGCCACTTTGGTCCAGTTTGACATGTCTCAACAATTTGATGGATCACCACAGTTTTGTACGGACATTCATGGTTCCCAGAGAATGAATCTCACTGACTTTAGTGATACCCCAACTTTTAGCTTTTAGTTAAACACCTTTACAACCATTACGTAGACTGAAGTTTGGTCGAGATATTGATGGTTCCCAGAGGATGAATTCTAATTACTATGATGATCCCTTGAATTTCTCTCTAGCACCATAAGCAGGTTCAGTTTTTCACTTTTCCTGTTGAATATTAACATCTACATGATGGATTGGCATTCAGCTTTTGTATAGACGTATCCTGATGACTTTGCTGATCCTCTTGTTTTCCTCACTGCCACCATGCACTTCACATTTGTGGTTTCGAGTGAAGTGTCTTGACAACTATTGGAACGATTTCTTTGACATGTGGTTGAGTCATTCTCATCCCCCAAGGATGAATTGTGATAACTTTTGTAATCCCCTGATACTCCTCTAACGCCATAACAAGGTCAAAAATTCACTATGTTCATACTTTGGTTTATAAACAATTACTTGCCTCAGCTATACTTTGTGTTTATTGCTAATTAGCAAATGTCAATATGCCAAAACGCTGAACTAAAATTGTAATTGTGTTAAACAGTATAACTGCTTAGCACCAGTGTATTAGCCATGTCATTGAGATCATATTAGCATGATGACACAAGCATTTAGCTGAAAGCACCACTGTGCCTAGGTACAGCCTCAGAGCTGCTTATCATAGACTCTTGGTCTTGGTCTACACTTAGCAGACTTAATAACACAGTTTTGGGGAGCAGAGCCAAATGGGTGATTTCTGGGTTTTTCAACATCAGATCTGCTCTGGCTCAACAATGCGGTGCTGCATTAGCACTGCATTTAGCAGTTTCTAGAGTTTGGCTTCACCATCTGTAATGATTGTGCAATTTAAATGATCTCACAAAGTGATTGTGTGAGCTAGAGGGAAAAGCTGTTCAGATTGAAACCCTGGGGATTCTTTGTGAAGGGAGCAGTGATTAGCTATAAAGGGGCCTCAGCTGTAGACGACGCTCTCAGCTTGCACAGCTTTGGGGCCTCGTTTAGAAAAATGTTCTTAGATTTGTATGTAAAGCTGAAATTTGTAACTGCACATTCAAACTGCAGCAAAGATAAAGAATCTTCTAACAGTACATTTCTTACAGTTGCTGTATCCAGCGAAAAAGTCAATCAATGATTCAATGTGGATATTACTAAACTGATAAAATCCAGCTACTGAAGTCCTCATGAAAATAACAAGTCATGGCCCCTTCCTTACTTCCTATCCCCCTTCTTATGGCCCCCTTGCTGGGATCATATCCATCTTTAAACTAGGCCTTTGTTATGATCTCAATTACACATCTGCAAAGTGTCATGACTGCTCCTTGCACAGTTGTTACAAACAGACAGACTGATATCAACACCTGCCAAAACACTCAAAACCGATTTTGTTGTAGTTCCCGCTATAATTGGTGTCATCTGGATCACATTTCTCCATGATGAAACACAAACAGACACACACCTACTCAAAAGGTTAAAACAATACCAACCATTGTGATGTTGTCGGGGCTGGTAAAAAATGATTCATTTTTAAGTGACATTGAACATGTGAGTGTTCAGTCACATCAAATTAAAGGGATATAAAAATGAATAAAAAACACAATTGATGCATTACTTACAAATTACACTACAAGAAGATGTGTATAGATTATTAGAAACCAGTTATGTTGGATGGACCAATATTTTGGCCATAGTAACCAAAACAAATACCTTACTGAAAGGTTTAAATCTTTAAGATATGGAAGATGAAAGAAAATGGAACCCAAGTTAATAAAGAAAGGAACCATAATAAACAAACTAACTGACTGTATTCATTTTTTTTCTACATTTTTTTCTACACAAAGGGGAGGTAAAAGCACCTTTCATCAAATATTTGTGTCAGATAGTACATTCATATACTTCTCAAATGCATCTAATACTTTGAAAAGAATATGCCTTGCAAGGCACTGCCAAAACTGTAACACTCAAGCAGACCTGAAAACATTCGAGTATAAAGTAGTTCTGCCCTTGTTTTACTCTTTTCTTCCTTTATTGTGCCATTCAGCATTCCTTATTGACTTTCATCTTTTTTTCAATTCCTCTGTCCTTTCTTTTATTCACCTCAACCCTCAGAGTGGAATATATATATATATATATATATATCTCAACATATATATATATACATACACACGTGGACAAAATTGTTGGTACCCCTCAGTTAAAGAAGGGAAAACCCACAATTCTCACTGAAATCACTTGAAACTTACAAAAGTAACAATAAATAAAAATTTATTGAAAATTAAATAATCAAAATCAGCCATTACTTTTGAATTGTTGATTAACATAATTATTTAAAAAACCAAACTAATGAAATAGGGCTGGACAAAAATGATGGTACCCATAACTTAATATTTTGTTGCACAACCTTTTGAGGCAATCACTGCAATTAAACGATTTCTGTATTTGTCAATGAGCATTCTGCAGCTGTCAACAGGTATTTTGGCCCACTCCTCATGAGCAAACTGCTCCAGTTGTCTCAGTTTGATGGGTGTCTTCTCCAAATGGCATGTTTCAGCTCCTCCCACAGATGTTCAATGGGATTCAGATCTGGGCTCATGGAAGGCCACTTTAGAATAGTCCAACGCTTTTCTCTCAGCCATTCTTGGGTGTTTTTGGCTGTGTGTTTTGGATCGTTGTCCTGTTGGAAGACCCATGACCTGCGACTGAGACCAAGCTTTCTGACACTAGGCAGCACATTTCTCTCCAGAATGCCTTGATAGTCTTCAGATTTCATTTTACCTTGCACACATTCAAGACACCCTGTGCCAGATGCAGCAAAGCAGCCCCAAAACATTACTGAGCCTCCTCCATGTTTCACCGTAGGGACAGTGTTCTTTTCTTCGTATGCTTGGTTTTTGAGTCTATGAACATAGAGTTGATGTGCCTTACCAAAAAGCTCCAGTTTGGTCTCATCTGTCCAAAGGACATTCTCCCAGAAGCTTTGTGGCTTGTCAACATGCATTTTTGCAAATTCCAGTCTCGCTTTTTTATGATTTTTTTTCAGCAGTGGTGTCCTCCTTGGTCGTCTCCCATGAAGTCCACTTTGGCTCAAACAGCGACGAATGCTGCGATCTGACACTGATGTACCTTGGCCTTGGAGTTCACCTTTAATTTCTTTGGAGGTTGTTCTGGGCTCTTTGGATACAATTCGAACGATCCGTCTCTTCAATTTGTCATCAATTTTCCTCTTGCGGCCACGTCCAGGGAGGTTGGCTACTGTCCCGTGGGTCTTGAACTTCTGAATAATATAGCCACTGTTGTCACAGGAACTTCAAGCTGTTTAGAGATGGTCTTATAGCCTTTACCTTTAAGATGTTTGTCTATAATTTTTTTTCGTATGTCCTGGGACAATTCTCTCCTTCGCTTTCTGTTGTCCATGTTCAGTGGTACACACCTTTTCACCAAACAGCAGAGTGACTACTTGTCTCCCTTTAAATAGGCAGACTGACTGATTATGAGTTTGGAAACACCTGTGATGTCAATTGAAGGACACACCTGAGTTAATCATGTCACTCTGGTCAAATAGTTTTCAATCTTTTATAGAGGTACCATCATTTTTGTCCAGGCCTGTTTCATTAGTTTGTTTTTTTAAATAATTATGTTAATCAACAATTCAAAAGTGATGGCTGATTTTGATTGTTTAATTTTCAATAAATTTTTATTTATTATTAATTCTGCAAGTTTCAAGCGATTTCAGTGACCATTGTGGGTTTTTCTTTCATTAACTGAGGGGTACCAACAATTTTGTCCACGTGTGTATATATAAAGTATTAAAACATGAAATCTCGCATTTTTTTTATATACGAAAGCATCCTGTATCATAACTACATGTGTGCCGTTTGTAACAAACCAAACCGTGTGAAAATCAGTTGAAAATTCAGCGAGTTATTATTTTACTTGTACATACAGCTCCTTCCTCAATAGAAGTGAATGCACTGTGGAGGGAAGCGAGACCCATCCAAGATGGCGGCCGGCTAGAACGTCGGCTCCAATAGGCAGCGGCAGACAATGCGGTGTCTATGTATATATGTCTATGATGGTAGCTACTTTCATTATTCTTATGATCGTCACACAAACTATGTGTGCACCTCAGCAGAATATGGGTGCACGATGTTTAGGGTTCCAACGGTATTTGAAACAATACAAAATATGACAATTTAAACTCAAGTTCCACCCTAATACAAAGCAAAAGACATAACTAACTCCCAGTGCTTAAAAAATATTTAATTGCCTCCCCTGTGTTGAACCCCCCTCTCCCCTCTCATAAGTGACGAACAGTCCCTAAGCAAGTTGAACCTTCTGAAAGCATGCTTCGTTTCGCATATTGGCCATTTTTACCTCAGCTAACACAGTGAATATGTTAAATCTTTTCTTGACATAAGAAACGTGTAGCTATACCACAGGAGCAATAACTCACAACTGCGCCGTGTATCCGTCAGTCAGCGGACATTTGATGGACAGCCTCAGGTTGCCGCAGAGCCCTAATTAAACACGTAGCACACAGGTGTGATCCTCCGCCCTCCCGCAGCTCTCCTGCTGTCTGCGCCGAGAACATGACTTCATATAGAAAAATGAAATAAACACAATCAACAGATTGTCAGTGTGAACATATGCTACTCATTAAAATGAAGGTGCCGGAGGAGGAATTAATGAGCGACATCTTGAAGCGGTTAACAGGGGAGTCTGCACTGCCTGCGTACAGCAACATAGAGAAGTTCAAACGAGGGAAAGACGGCTTATACTTCGTGGCCGAAGATTTCAGTGAGACTGTGAAGAAGAGAGAGTTGGTCAACGCCAAGGAGACTGAGAGTGAGTGTCCATTGTAAAATACACTGTATGAAACACGAATAAATGTTGATAGTTTGGTAATATGTTCAACAAGACGGTATTTCACCATGGTTGAGTTCCCCGAGAAGAGAAACTCAAGTCAAACTGAGTTTGTTAGCTAACATTAGCTAGCACATAAATTAGCCGAGGCTCTGCTGTTTATCCTGAAATGGAGCTAGTTTAGCCGCAAACGCTGTAAAACTTGTAAACACCTGTCAGTCATGATATTTCACACACCACCAGTCATTCAAACCAACTTGCTGAAGCACAGCAGTAACTTAATTCATTTTATCTTAAGGAGTTACACAACTGTCCAGCTGAACTATGTTGGGTTTACAGCTCTGCTTTATTTTAATGCTTTTCATCAACATGGCTGCAACGTAATTATAAAGTTAACAGAATTTACCCATTGACAATATTAGATAAAAAAAAAAAATACAGAGATAAAACTTGTTTTATGAGTTTTATATCTAGCAGTAAGACCGACCTTTTCTTACTTTCAAGGTTTGTCTGGCACAGCAGACCGGAATTTCATTAACCCTGTTGACCCTGGAAAATGAATCAATGCATACAAAAGGTTTATTATGAAAAAAAACAACAACGTTTTCTTCATTTGCGAACATGTCTCTGGAAGGCAGGGGCGAGGTTTAGAGAGCTGCCCGGCTAGGCAAGATTAATTTCACTGTTTTGTACATTGTAACGCAATTTCATTCCCACATTTGTTAAAGAAAAGAAGAACACTTTTTGGGAAAGTCTGTTACTAAACCATCAAACCTGATAAAGGTTATTTAAATGCAGAGCCACAGCAAAAGAGGAATGGATTGGAATCATAAAAGAAACATATCGTAACCCTAATTTCTGGGGTAAGACAACTCATTTTGATACAGCAGCTCCTCAACATACACATAAACAGTATGTATGTTTCTGGAGTAAACCTGCCCCCTATAGTGAATACCAAAAATACTAATAAGAATACTAATAAATAAAGTCCTCTCTCTGCTCCTCTCTCTCTCTTTGTACTGTCAACCAAAAGGCAAATAACCAAACAATGCGTTTTATATCTAATAAGAGATATAAACTGATACATTGATTCAACTTACAACATCATTCTAGATAAATAGACCATTTGATCTTACACTCTTACCTGAACCTGGCTCTTTTTTTTCGAAAAAACAATCTTATATCCATGATGAGGCTGTCTGTCTGTCTGTACGTCTGTACACACACACACACACACACACACACACACACACACACAAACACAAACACACACACAATAGGAGTTAAAATGTTAATGGGCATCCAGTCAGTTAGCTAGTCAGGAGCACCTTGGCTTTAATATTAGCACATGCACATGACACAACAGCTAGCTTCTCTCATTCCAATTCAAACAGAGGACAGTGGTACTGACCACCTGTAACGTTTCCTAGCTAATTTGTCCATGTAGCCATAAAATGTCTTCAATAGTAAGGACAGCCACTTTTTGAAGACGGCTTGCCACCTTTAGCACACAACACTTTATATCTGTTTATTCAACCTTGATTCGGTCCTCACCATCAAGTACACGGTGCTTCTTTTCTGTTGTGCTTCGTGTTTTTATGTAAATCTGTTTAAATGTGTCCTGGCAGTATCTGATATGATGATGGGTCTTTTTTTGTAGCACATTTCACACATGCAAACCAAAGATCAATTTCTGCCTTTTGCATGCAAAAAGTAGACAAAGTATTTTCTGCTCTGTTTGTAATTTGACAGCGCTGGTGACATTAGTTGGCAACACGGTTTGAAATCCAATTCACAAAGCTTGATTGACTTAAGATTAACATTTGAAGACCTGTGCTGGCTTGGGTTGCTGCAGCAGTTTCTGTACAAAGCCCTATTATTTTGCTGTGGAGAAAACTGAACACTGTAAATGATGATCCAATCAGGACAAAAAGAACACATTTATTGATGTGCCAGGGTTTGCAAAAGAGTTATAGCTCATACTGTCAGAAATGAGGTGTGAGGTCAAGACAAATGTCACTGCTTAAAGTGCTTTAAAATCTTCATGTTCTCCATCATTGTTGTGCTTTGTTTAAGTGTGGTTACATCACTTCAGAGACAATTTTACTAATCTGGAGAACAGCTGATATGAAACTTAAGCCTCTGTTCTCTGCAGATCAGGAACTTGAACACCATGTTCTCCCGCTTGAAGCGCATGGTGCCAATAATGCGACCAGACCGTAAGCCCAGTAAAGTGGACACACTCAAAGCTGCAACGGAATACATTCGATTGCTTGTTGCAGTTTTGCAGGATACTGACAGAGTAAGTACTGCTTTCAGCAGGGCTCTATCAAATGACAAGTGTCCGTTGTTGTTTCCCAAGGACAACACTTTTTGATTGTTGTTATTTTTCAGGATGATGGCAGTGGGACTGATTTCCTAAAGAATGCAATCACTTATGGTCAGACTGAATGTCTGAGCAATGACCTATGGAGAATGGATGATGTGAGTATTTGTTTGTTTTTTTCCACTGTGCAATAATGACATCATGTTTTACTCAGTTTAGTTAGTTTATGTGAACTAGTATCGTAGTGGTAAAGTTACCACTGTAGTTCACATTGAAACAACCTTGTACATGGGACGCCTGCTCTACCACTAAGCCACCGACATCCCGGTACAAATTAATCATACCTAATATGAAAGCATCCCTGGAGCTGTGTAGATTTACTACTAAAACTTGTGTGTACACACTTAGACAGAAATATGTCTATGCATTACATTTGGAAGATCTGTAAAGCCGTGCGTATACCGGATTCTGTTTTATAAATCTCGATCTTTGTGGTGCTGAGCGCAAGTGCACAAGCCTGATTTCCTTACTCACAGTTAGCTATTAAACATCTGTTAGTATAATGACATTCATGCATGCTGTGCCACTCATTAGACCTGTCACATCAGCGAGGTCCTCTAATTGTAGTGTCTGTACTAATGTTTCATCATGTTTCTACAAACCATCATTGTGGTAAAATCATCAGAGGGATGCTCAATGATTAATTCATAAAGCTTGTGTTCAAACATACTATACAAAGTGTTTCACATGATGACAAACGATTACTAACAGGGAGGTGAATGTAAAAAAAAAAGAAGTATTTATCACTCTTAAAAAATTTAAAACTAACTTTAATTTTAAGATCAACTCGTCTCTGAACTTATATTTAGTCTCATCCTTATATTACATGCAGCTTTCTGCCTGGTCTGTCTTTTAGAAAAAGTGCTTCTGAGTTTAATTTCTCTTATTTCTTTCAGTACAAGTGCTTCCATTTTTTTTAATTAAATCTGCATCCCTGATTGAAAGCAGAGTGTCTGACTTGTAATAGTGGTGTGGCTCTTAAAATGATTGCATGACAGTCTGATTTTCTGAGTTTCCAAAGTTCTTTGTTGATTGTCAGATGTCACGCAGAGGCAAAAAGCAGTGGTATTATGTCAAGTAACTTTATTTGTTCGTTAAGTTCAGTCTACAGTCTTCAAATTAGAATCCTTCAATTCTTAAAAATATCTGTCAGACATTCAGCAATTTGATTTTTATGCTCCATACTTTGCCATACTTTGATGAAACTATCAGTGTTTGATATGGAGATTTCTTGTGGTTTTCTGCTGCTGGGAAAACAGATTTTTCATTGTAACTGACATGGTTCATATTTTCCAAAAAAGCAGGTTTGCAAATTTGACCTGTTTGCTTTTTTCTGACAGCTGCTGAACATGTCAGAGGAGCGCATTGAGGATGGATTCACCATGCCCTCAGAGCCAGTATCAGAGGACGGAGATATGACCAGACTGGTGTTGCAACATTGTGTTATGCCTGGATACCAGTTCATCATCCAAGTAGCACCTGATCAGACTTTGGTACTCATTCCACTTTCCCTAATAGTCTGCACATGTAATACAATATCGCACTTACAATGTTATGCTTGGTGTTTGTCAGCTACATTTCTGATGCTGGCTAGGGAGCTGCGACAATTATGGAGATGGACTGCATATGTCGGTTAGGAATCCATGTTATGCTAACACTCTCCCAGTCAGTCTGTGAGCCAGCGAGAAAAATCTCAGTCATGCCTCAGAAAAAGAACATGTCTTACATTTTTCCCTCTAGGGTTTTACACTTAATTTGTGCAGAAGACACCTGATGTTAACTGATGTTAACAAGAACTCATATTAACTGTATTAATATGAAAATTACTGTTTGCTTCCTAATTATAAACCCTTAATAGGAAGCCTAAGATATACAAAAAAAAATCCTCCGCACACTGATATAGACTTTACTATCAAAATTTAATGAAGGGAACAACGCGTTTTGCGTTTAGCGTCATCAGGTTCACCTCATCAGATCTGACCTAAGCATTCTCAGGTGTGTTTAAATGCTTGCTGGTCACATGACCAATTTCGTTTTTTCTTTTTTCTCTGTTTGTCTAAACAAGACTCAAAAAATTATACAAAAACAATACAATTACATACATCATGAAGTTGAAAAAGTATGCATCAACCATGGTATAACTTAAAAACTTAATGCATGAATAGCAAAGTCTACTTACATAATCAGTATTACACACAGCGAGAATAAGAGGTAGAATTACTACAAAGTACTCTGTCTTAGCTTGAGACTACCAGTACCTACACTGCCTGGCCAAAAAAAAAGGTCATACCCGATGAATCCTGGCATTGTCATCTTGGAATATGTCCGTGCCATCAGGGAAGAAAAAATCCATTGATGGAATAACCTGGTCATTCAGTATATTCAGGTAGTCAGCTGACCTCATTCTTTGAGTACATACTGTTGCTGAACCTAGACTGACCAACTGCAGCAACCCCAGATCATAACACTGCCCCCACAGGCTTGTACAGTAGGCATCACTCTAGAACAGGGTAAATCTGGATCATCAGACCACATGACCTTCTCGCATTGCTCCAATCTTTATGCTCCCTAGCAAATTGAAGCCTTTTTTTTCCGGTTAGCCTCACTGATTAGTGGTTTTCTTAAGGCTACACAGCTGTTCAGTCCCAATCCCTTGAGTTCCTTCGCATTGTGCGTGTGGAAATGCTCTTACTTTCACTATTAATCTACTAATTAATTACTAATCTACTCGATTTGATCTCACCAAACGTTTAAATGATCGCCGATCACGATCATTGAGGATTTTTTTCCGGCCACATTTCTTCCTCGAAGACAATGGGTCCCACAATCCTTCCAGTTTTTAATAATGCGTTGGACAGTTCTTAACCCAATTTTAGTAGTTTCTGCAATCTCCTTAGATGTTTTCTCTGCTTGATGCATGCCAATGATTTGATCCTTCTCAAACAGACTAACATCTTTTCCACGACCACGGGATGTGTCTTTCGACATGGTTGTTTAGGAAATGAGAAGCAACTCATTGCACCAGTTGGGGTTAAATAACTTGTCGCCAGCTGAAAGATAATCGCCCATGCAGTAATTATCCAATAGGAGGCTCGTACCTATTTGCTTAGTTAAATCCAGGTGGTGACTTTTTTTTTGGCAGGCAGTGTATATACAAATCCTTTATGCAGAAGAACCATATAACAGGACATGAATAATATACATTAATAATATATATCCTGCAAGTCTATCCTTTACTCACTACTCCGCAGATAGTGTAGACTCGACTTTCCCTACGAAGGACAGTACAGCTTTCCTAAGCTTTCTTTATGTAAGAAGAAAAAACAGGTTAAAGAAAACAACTCAAATCCTGTGAATCATTCATTCCAAAAGGTTCAACAGTAGACAGTTCATTAATCCAAAACGCTTCCCTTCTCAGGAGCTGCTTAATGATGTTCTCCCCTCTCGGATTAGGCAACACTCTTTCAATTCCAATGAATCTAAGGGAAGCTGTAGAACCATGATTTTTATCTTTATAATGTCTTGCGATGTTGTAATCAAAATTATTATTTCTGATTGCCGCTTTGTGCTCAGCAGTCCTCAACTTCAGATTACGCTTTGTTTGGCCTACATACATCAAGCCACATGGGCAAATGAGCACATAAATTACATGAGTGGAAAGACAATTGATAAATTCTTTTACATTATATTTCTTTCCCGGATGGGGATGATTAAATGTTTTTGTATCAAATGTGTTGGCACAATGTGCACATTTTCCACATCTATAATTCTCATAACTTGCTGAGAAAGCCAGTTGGTTTGTTTTGGTTCACTATACATGGAACTGACAACAGTGTCTCTCACATTTCTGCCTCTCTTGAAACAAAATAGAGGTCTGGAGGCAGATAGATGGTTTAGGCTCGGGTCACATTCAAGTACTTTCCAATGTCTATTGATAATTTGTTTGACTTGCCTCGAAGCTGTAGAATATCCTGACACAAAGGTGGTTCTGTTTACATTTTCATGCTGAGAAGGTGGAGGATATAATAATTTATCCCTCTCCCTCTTGTTAGCCTTCTCAATAGCCCTGTCAATAAGGGATTTGTCATATCCCCTTTGTTTGAACCTTTCAGCCATTTCTTTAGTCTTAATGATGTAATCCTCTTCATTACTGCATATTCCTCTCAACCTTATGAACTGCCCGTATGGGATATTTTTAATTAGGTGGTCAGGATGGAAACTAGTAGCATGTAAAATAGTGTTTCTATCAGTGTTTTTACGATAGATAGAAGTCTCCAATCTCTTGTTGTCATTCACAAAATAAGTAGATCTAAAAAATGAATCTCTTTTTGACTATATTCCATAGTGAATTTCAAGTTAGGATATGTACCATTAATGTAAACGTTGAATGTCTTCAGGTCATCTTCACTGCCTACAAATCCCATCACAATGTCATCAATAAATCTGCGAAAAAACAAAATGTCACCAGAAAATGGATTGTTATTAAATATATATGCTTTTCTTCCCACAGTCCCATATACACATTTACATAGTTAGGGGAAAAAGGTGACCCCATACTCCTGCCTTGAGATTGCAAATAATATTTTTTATCAAACATGAAGTAATTAGACTTCAGAATAAACTGTCAATATCATCAGCAGTTCGGCAGGGAGAGCATTTTTTCTAGATTCCAAGTAAAAGTCCATGGCTTCTTGGCCACCTTCATGTGGGATGTTGGTATAAAGGGCTTCAACATCAAAAGTAACCAGAAAAGAGTTTTCAGGCATAGTAATGTGAGTCAGTATTTTTAAGACATCAGTGGTGTCCGCCACATACGATGGTAAAGTCTTCACAATGTCTTCAATGAAAAAGTCCACAAATTGGCTTAAAGGCTCAGACAATGAGTTCTTACTTGCTACAATGGGTCTGCCCGGAGGGTTCACCAATCGCTTGTGTATTTTGGGTAATAAGTAGAACACAGGAGTCATTGCTTATTCCACTTTCAGAAATTCAAATTGTTTTTTAGTGATCCACTGGTTCTCCAAGGCTCTGTTCAGAATAGAATCCCTCTCTTCTACAAAGATCTACACCGGGTTATGTGGTAACTGTCTGTAAAACGAGGCATCACCAAGTTGTCTAAAGGCCTCAGTTGTATAATCCTTAGTATTTTGTACAACTACAGCCCCTCCCTTATTGGTTGCTTTTATCAAAATTTTAGGATTGTTCTGTAGTTCATTGTGGGTCTTTCTCTCTAATATGCTGATGTTATGTTTCATGACCCTGTTTTTAGATTTAACAGCAGCTTCAATGTCACTTTCCACAAGTTTACTAAATGTGACCAGAGTAGGATTGGGGACACCCGGGGGCATAAAGGTAGACTTTTTCTTAAACTTACTCAAAGGGTCACGGAGTCCCACATCAGTCTCATTCACTCTATTGTGAAAAAAATGTTTCAAATGGAGCTGTCTGAAAAATGTATAAGAGTCAACATTCAATTTGAAAGCATTAACTTTATTAGTGGGAACAAAAGATAGCCCACGACTCAAAACATTACTTTGGAGGGTAGTGAGTAGATAATCAGAGATGTTAATTACTGAGAGTTCTACCTCCGGCTGCAATTCCGTGTTACCACATTCGACTCCCTGCTGGATGACAGGTGCGCTCCTCGTCCTCTGTCCCCTCCTGGTTTTCCTCTTGGTGTGTGGTCTAAAAAAAGCTTCATCAGTGGAGGATGTGCTGGTGTGGTCCTGATCACTTGTCCCCTCTTCACTGGTGAGGAGAAGATTAGGACGTTGGCTCCAACAACTTAATAGGAAGCCTCAGGTTGAAATTTAATTCGAATTTAAATCCTTACTTTGCCTCTGGACAGGTACCTTTGCTGCACACCAAAAAATAAAAAATAAAAATATAAAAACATGGTGGTTTGCGGATTCAGTGGAATTTTCCAATAGTCCATCCAACATAGACACATAAAGGGGTACATAATATGAAAAACATCACAATATTATATGATGAATACATCAAGAGAATGAGACTTTATTTATTCTGTTAATTTAGTTTTCAGAAATGGAAATTTATATGAGCAAGTAGAGTAGATAAATAGGATGCTGCAGGGGGAGAAGACAATAACAGCAACGTTTGTACACTACAATACAGTCCAATACAATAATATATAGTTTTCCAACCTTTTTCACCTTCATAATATACTAACATACAACAGTGTAAACTTTTGGCATATCAAAATGGCAGTTTAAGTAAATGAAATTAATTCCTGCAGAGTAAGTATTTCAGAAGTTAGTTGATGTTCTTTCATCACTATTGTTGCATGCAACCAAATGATTTTAATACCCATCTCAGGATCAACTCTTATTACTATTATAAACATTTGTCCCCCAACAGGTAGCATTACAATATGTATCACTATTGTGCTTGGAGTACATTTTATTTCTTCCGCATTACTGTCAAAGGTGCCCACTTCTGTATTGCATGGATTTTACTACATCACAATAATGGATCTTTGCATTTCTGGTCCACTCCTGGCCATCTTCTGCAGATAAGTCCCGGCATTTATTGTGTCCGAGAGTGTGATTGAATGTCTGGTGGTCAGAAATGTTTCACTTCCAGGAGGAAAGCAATTTCTCTGTTTGGGTGAGGAATGGAAAGTAAGGAGGAAGGAAAAGTGACCATTCTGCAAAACAGAGAAATACTGCATCAACCACTACAGTTACTTTTATACAAGTCATCAAGGAATGAAAAGAGGCGCTCAGTGTTGTACGTCCCAATAAGGAGTTTTGCATTTTTATTTGTATTACTCCTTAGATGTTATAGGTCTACTATGCAGGAAAGTCAGTTACTGTTCATAAACATGCTCACCAGTGAAAGTGAAGGTAAAAGTCAACCCCAGTTTGGCGTTTCACCTCGCTATATTTGTGTTTTTTGACATGTCCCTGGGATACCTGCTGCTTACTGTCTGGCAGCTGGTCGCTATCTTTTTATAAAGCCCCAACCACATCTGAGCACTGTGCGGCTACATGCCCGTAATGTCCTACGTAAAGAGAATAAGAAGAAAATACAGGCAGAAGGCAGAGTTTCAGTAGATAAATACACCGCCAAACACATCTAGTGGGTCATAAGTGATGATTGAGAGGGATTACTTCTGTATCAGTTTGTACATCCTGCATAGTATCATTAATTTAGCACAATGTAGCAAATTGAAGTCTAATTTACATGACAGTGTGGCTTTAGAATGAAAATCAGTTCTTCATTATGTATGTTTTGTTAATGTGGCGCGTACTTAATTAAACCATTCAGCTGATAGACTGCATGAATGCAAAATCTTCATCAGCTTCAGATAAATAATGTAACCTTGTGAACACAGTACAGACAGCCTTCATACTATATACAGGACTAATGCTTCTAACAATAAGCAATCAGACTTGTGTTTAATTTCAAAAATGGTGTGTCAGGAATGTGCCACAATTACACATGGCAATCAGCCTGAAGCATCTGATTGTCCTCAGTGTAGCCCTAACATCTGAGTCATTCGAAGCGACCCTGCTTGAACCTTGTCATCTGATTGGATAAATCAATTTGAAGAGGTTTAGATAAGGACAAGACCAAGTTTTTTATTGTTCCATTGGTGCGACCTGCCATTCAACTTATAACCGTGTGTGTGTGTGTGTGTGTGTGTGTGTGTGTGTGTGTGTGTGTGTGTGTGTGTGTGTGTGTGTAAATCTGTCTAAAGTGAAAAGTCAGACCGATAGCAGTAGAGACTTGTCATGTCCTGTTTATCCTCAGGTAAATGGAAAATGTTTTATTCGTGGCAAATATGGTTCTGTGAGAAGATAAATGAGACATGTAATGGACAGACATACAGACAAATACAGAAAGTATTTATGATAATGGATGTGATTCTTCTTTATTCAACAGATCTCAACCCTGCTGAGTGGTGTTTAGAGCGGATATTGGAAACCTGCCAGGTTGGATATGTTTAATACATAAGTATCAAATGAGTTAACAGAAAAACATTTTCAGATGAAATGCAGATTGCTGACATCATCAAGCCTTTTTAAAGGTTATCAATTACCAATATTTAAATATTAGGCAGGTTATATCCGATGTTATGATAATATTAATATTATAATATATAATTATTATTCTAATGAGTAGTGATGGTATTGCCAGACCCAAATATTGATCCAGTAACACAAATGTTGCCACGTGTTCATTTTTATGATGTTTTCAATTGATGATTGGTACAAAACAAGCACAGGCCTTGCTCACAGAGGAGAGCAGTTTTGACACATTATAGTAGAAAAAGTGTGTGTAAATAATAAAATTAATTGTGACTGAATTACAATTAGCTGCATCAGTCTTGGGCTTCTGATATTGTGCGTGATAGCTCAGTGTCATGGCTTACGGGGACACTTGAACATATCGGAGCATCATTAATGTCATTAGTTACACCTTTGCTTTTCCTGCCATGACAAGTCAAAATGTCTGCTGTGAAAAGGGCCCATTGCTTGACGTTGGGCCAGTTAATTCAGTTTTACAGCCAGAGTAAATGGTTGTATGTTAATTGGCCTATTCATAACTGAACTGTATTCTTAGTGTTTAATCCTCGTATCTTCTTGCTGCCACCTCTAACATGGACACTGTGAGCACTGGCCCAGCTCACTGACACACAGAAGCTTCCAGTTATTCTGTGTGACTAGTCATCTGTTCACGTTGAAATGGGGTGTGACGGGCAATTTGATGAGGTCACCAAACTCTTGCATATAGAAGGATTAACCCCTCTTTGACTTTTTCATGCTTTACTTTGAATTGACGCTGGAGCGCAGTGGAAAAGACCTTGTTCCACACCGATTTTAAAATGCATTGTTACAGTGCCCTCTTGTGGTTAAATATCTCAAGCCTGCTACACCCAGCATCTCCGTCAAAATGAGATTAGTAGTGTCCTCTGTTGCACCTGTAACCGTAGGGACATCAGGGTGTACTAAAACACCTACAGCAGTGCCATATGGTGGGGAAGGGGAAAACAAACCATTTAGATAAATCATTTTTCAACTCACTGAATGTAATGATTGTGGACCTGTTCTATTTTAGATAAGGTAATTCTTGTTCTGTTTTCTAGGGGCCTGCTAAAGAAAAGATTTACCCTCGAAGAAAATGCAATTTTATTTGTCTTATTTAATTTAACTTTTGAAGTTTACATTTTGTTTGAGTCAAAATGAATGTTTTTAGTTTTATTGTACAAACTGTATCCTTGGCAGCCCTTAAATAAAATGTACAAGACAGCTTCCGTTTTTAAAGTTTATGTCTGAAAAGGTTTGTTTTCAAAGTCTAAAGATCAAATGATTATTATCACCTTTGATGAACTGTCCTTTGAAGGAATAGATTTGTGCTAAGAGGACAGGCATTTTTTTTGTTACGTTTCTGCTACATTTCTGCTGTTGATTTGTCCTTATAACTGAATGCTGTGTGTCATGCTTAAAGCTTTAATTTAATCACACTACTACCTTGTACTATTCTTGTGTAAAAGATACAACTGAAAATATGTAAATGTATGATGAATTTTGTAATGACGCACTGTGACCTGTGTCTTTATTAAATCCATGGTGTCACTTCAAACATATTTCCAAATCGGCTTTTGTTTTTAACTGCAGTGGTGGAACAAGCAACTCAGACTTTTAATGAAGTTAAAGTAGCAGAACCAGAGTATAAGAATATTTCATTACAGGAAAGGGCCTGATTACAAATGTATACCAAGTAAACAAGTCAGCATGTTCAGACAAATTTACCTGAAGTATCAACATTACAAAGTCATGCAGAATGTTTAATTATGTCTGATGCATTGACATTTAAACTGCATTTTATTTGTGTAAAGTTAAAGGTGGAGCAAACTTGTTGTCATGATCTATAGCAATATGATCTAGATAACTTTACTGAATGTTTTGTATGTTAGATCTTTATTTGCAATGTAGCTAGCAGCTGTCAAATGGATTAAAGTACAGTGTTTTCTCCTGAAATGTAGAGTAGAAGTATGAAGTGGCAGGAAATAGAAATACTCTGGTAATGTACAGGTACGCCAAACCTATACTCAAGTTCTGTACTTGTATAAACACACTTAATTTTTTTGTCAGTCTGGATTCAGCTGTGACAAAAACCACCAGACATCTCTTTTCTACAGTGTACAGGCTCTTCTCCATCAGGACAGGAGGTGGCGCCTGTTTGGTGGGTTATATTTTGTCCGACTTGAATTGGGCCTAGCCAACTAAACAACGTTTTAGGAGACAGCATTAGATATACACCAATGCTGTTCGTATGCTTTACAAACACAATAACTAAATGCGCTACCGAGACCGATCCCCTGTAGTTATATGAGTGGGAGCCCTTGGGTGTCAGACTGTGGACAGGCGTGGCAGTGGGCTGGTCCAGGCGCACCGAGCGATGAAAAACATCGGGGTCCATTGACTTGGTGTCAGCTGAGGCCCTGAAATAGTCTGACAAAGGAACCCTGCTGTCGCGAACCAATAGAGACACATTTGTGGTGATTAATCACATCTGCTTCCTCTGAGGACGGCTCCGGGCTGTGGGTGTGCCGCACCCGCACAGAAGACGCGGTCGGGAGGATGCAGTGAGGTGAGTACCCTGCCTGCTAATTTGTGCTTGGTTGTGTCGAACAAGGCAGTCATGGTTAAATGGCTGGGCGTGATGCAAGGTCCTCCCTGACGCGTGCATGCCCGTGTGTGCACGGTAGCGATCTTGCTGCCTGATGTTTACCATATTGTCGTTCAAACTGTGCATCCCGCTGCCTTTCTGCATAGATAGATAGATAGATATGTTGCACTGTGTACTTGCACACTAATTATATTTAGGCGCACAGCATCCTCTCCATGTCGCCCATGCTTGCTTGTCTTCATTGTGCTCTGCCGATGGAGGCCCGTGACGAGTGCAAGGTCCCATATGTGCAGTTTGTGTCGTGTATTCATAGAGTGAGACTGCAAGTCTGTGATGGCAGAGCCCTCTCAGAGCTTTAGCCCTGCTCTGTCTAATCTGGCTCATTAGCGTGCCAGCGATGGCTGCTTGTTGTTTTACAGTAGCTCAGCCTCTGTGCTCCGGACGGTGTCAGGATTAATATGCGGGACAGGATGAGCTCCATGATGGTTTCTAAATGCGCGTTTGCTCGGTTCTTTGCAGAGGAGAGCCACACAGTGTTGTTAAGCTGTCGCTGCTGGCCTCTGCATTTCTGCGGGTGGCCATTAGTTGATCCTGGTGCTGATGCTGCAGCGCGTGCGAGTGTTGCTAGGCAGCCATGCAGAGCGCGGGCCGCTGGCGGGTGGAGGTACGGAGGATGCTACAGAGCTTTAAAACGATGGTGTGCACTTACAGTCAAATATGGAGCTGTAGATACACAACATGGTGCTCTGCACTCACATGACTGTATGATCAATAAGCCTGTCCTCCTCTTCCTCCCCCATAGGGGAGTTGGGAGTATGTGCAGATGTTAATCTCCTTCGGCACAATGGCAGACAAGGGATGGATTTATCTCAGCCACAGCAGCGCAGAAGTTGATGTTAAAGTTAAGTTAGTGGGATTTAGTTTATATTAATAACTCTTAAATTGATAATATACAGGTGTTGAATTACAGAACAGTGTCCAACATAAATGGAACCTTTTATATAGAAACTGATTAAACACTGTAACATGGCTTGTCTAAGACAAATCAGAGGATTTAGCTCTTTAGTCAAACATCTTTAAGGGGACCCCACCTAAATTAAGAATTTCTAGGATGTTATTTCCTTTGACTACAAGGGTTCAGTCAATATTTGTGAACATGAGCCTCTCTCTCTCAAAGCCAGAAACCAGAAAAGAAAGTCTGAAACTTGTGATGTCATGAGGTAATTAGTCTGGAGCTGCTCCATAGTCAATGAATGGGAGATTAATTTTGTGGAGCCAGAGTTTGTTTTGTTTTTTTAATTCCCAAATGAGATTTTTTCTGTTGCAGCATCGGAGAAACGGAGAATGTAGCTATATACTCTGATCATTCTCCTGGGTGCTCTCTCTGTCTTCTAGAACAGTGGTTCCCAACTGGTGGGCCACGGTCCAAAAGTGGGCCCTCTCTGAATTGACCGCAAGATCGACCACAGATATAATTATCAAGTTTGTAAAAAACACACAGTAGTTTTCAGGCACAGAGCCTTTATTTAAAGTGTTGTTTCCTGCTGTAGAGTGAGTGATTAACTGACATCTATTTAACAGAGATAGAAAACTGGCAAAGAGACATGGCCAAACGCAAGTATGACGCTGAATATATTAAACTGTGTGGACCTTAAACTATAATGACTAAGGAGAAATCTGTGCCTGTGGCTGGAGCAGTTTGGGGCCTCTGATCTTTCTCAGTTCTTCAGACTTTATAAGCAATGACATAACACATTTGAGTTTTTGGATTTTGGACAGAGTTTTCCATGTTTGCTTATATTTTTTGACTGTCTTAGACGATAGGAACAACATGTATGATTTTTAAAAAATGTGCATAGTTCCCCTTTAATATCGAGTTTGTAGTTATTGAAAATCAAACATGAGATTTTAAGGGGCACGTAAGCAAACAGTAAGAATTGTGGAATATGCACTCTGACAAAAGACACTCTAGGGTCTGTTAAATAAACTTGTATGATCTATTATACTGTACTATTTTTAACTTTAGCACTCTGCAGTTTCTGTCACAACAGGAATAATAATCCAATAATATGTCATTAATGAAAAAGAATCAACTTTAAAACTTCCTTGACTGTGACAGACTCCATCACCTGCGTGAATCAGCTGCTTCTCCATTCGCTCCTCTCATAAGTGTTTTGTATGTTTTGATAGTGTTTATTTGCACTTCGGTGGAAGCCAAGTGTGCCATTAGCATCTGTCGAGACAATAAAGTCCTGCACCGTGTCATCAAAATTTATTCTACCTCTTCATCATTCATGCATTGTCATCATGTGTATGCTGCACTTCTGGAAAGCACTCAGTCTGCGAGATGTTCAGAGTTATTGAGTCCATTATTTGAGGGTTGAATACAGCAAAAGTGGCCTTGTACGTCATATAAAGATGCCACAATAATTTAGTTTAGTGTAGCCTTGTCTTAGTCTTGTTTTGTGTTGTGTCAGGCAAGAATGTTAGCTCTTTCTGTGAAATCACTAAAAATGCAAATACAGAAGTAATCAAGGTTGAACAGCTAACTAACTAGTGAGGACTTTCTCATTTATTCTCAGACAAGATAATATGTGACACCTAAAACATGTTAGAAAGTAAAAACTCACCGCTTTTGTAAATCATTTTCAGATGGGTTTTAACATCATCACAGTTATTTACCTTTATCTAATTTTGTTAGAAATAATGCTTTGTTAGAAACTAGTTACATAACTGGTTGGGATTCACAGACCAGCCATTATGTTATAAACCTAATGAAAGAGAAGCCAAGGAAAATCAATCCTGAGCTACTTAGGTAATTATACCACTATCTGCCTCTGTGCTGCTGCTGCTGTCAGTGCTCAGACACAGACCTCCTAAAACCACTGCAAGTGGGTGGATTTACAGCAGTCAATACAGGCATGTATATATGAAGATAATGCACACCATCATCCAGAAAATGGATGGTTTAGCTCACCTCTTTTCTAAGACATGAATTGGGCGAAAGATCTCAGTATCTCGCAGCAGAGCACATTACTGGTTCCAGTTGAAAGACACTGTAGCAAATAACATCAGTTTAATGGTGTGAAACTATTCCAGCAGTCTTGAAATTCTGCCTTTGCAGGAAAACAGCTCCCCTACGTCCTGAGATATTATGAAACTAAAGTGAGGTGATGATGCAGCATGATCAGCCATCACAGTGTGACTGAGGATAAGAGGAGGAGGAAGCGATGGTGGGCCAGCAGCCAGATCCCTATGTCTCCCCTCAGTCATTAGGACCCTCCCTGGAGAGAGAGGCTTTCTGTCTGCTGCCTGTCAGCAGCTGGGCCCCCAATAACCCCTGAGAGACAGAGAGAGTCAAATACACTGTGAGCCAGCCTCTGTTGTGAGCAAGTAAGAGAGAGCTGCTGCCTCAAATTTAGGCTTTTACAGACTGAGTGGTGCTTTTCAATTTAAAATAATCGACTTTTAAAAACATTCATCTGGATACATTTGAATGAAGATACAAATATTAGTTTGTGATTATATACCAAACACATTTAAAAAGGAAATACCTTAGATTTAATAGTAAGCACTTAATTATAAAAACAAAACAACATATTGTTTGTGTGTGAGTGTGACAGGGGAGTTGAGTTGGTGTTTTGGTGGATGGCTAATGTTGTTGGATAGCTGATGTAACATCTCAGTGCTTCTGAGCACAGGAAGCCGGGGCTGTCGGGTTAAAGTGCACAGTTGATCCAGAAACTCCATTAAAGGTTTAGTCATCTGTCAGAGTTTCTCGTGTGCAATACAGATTTGTAATGCGCACGGATCTGATGCAACTTTCTCTTGTGTGTGTTGGAGTGAGCACCCGAAAAGCTCGCCTTGGATGCTATAGAGACATGAAGGATGAGATTGTTGATGCATGTGATCAGGGCTGCACAACCAGTGATGTTTGACTGATGCAACTAATAAAGAAAGTAAGTAATTGAGTCAGTTTTTGAGATGTAGCTCAGGGGAGAGGGCGTGGTGTGTCTGGGACCTTATCTGCTCCCCGCAGCACTGTCTGGACGCGTGTGTGTGAGTTGAACGCGCTTCAGGCGGGGGAGTGGCCTGCTCCTCTCTGAAGATCCTTACGGTAACTCTTTACCCTTTCTCCAATTACCGAGCTGTATCACTAGCTAACTTCCTGTTAGTGGTTCTGATGCCGCTGTCTGCCTGTGAGCTCTGCTAATGCTGCATTTTCCACCGGCCTGTGCCCTGAGGAATACAGCAGCCTTAATGTGAGGGTAGGTTTTTCATCTTAATGCTGCCATTTAAAAATACAAATACCGTTTATTGGTGCACTTGCCAACAAGAAACTCAATTGTCATGTTAATGCAGGTTATAAAAGGGTTTGCTCGGGTTTGAATTGTACATAAATGAGCATATTGATTGAGTGTTGTTATTTAATTTTTTGTCTTTGCTGGATCCATAGGCAGGGCTTCTGTGGACTCTTGGAACTATAGGTTGCACATTTACTTTAATTTCTTAGTATGAGCCATGATAGCAATGACTTTTTTCTGCAAACAGGATTATGGCTGCACCTTAAGAGCATATGACCAGTATAATTAGAATAGTTTTCCCCTTAGAACTTAATTCATGAACTTTCTATTTGTAATGTCTTGTAATCTTTTTTTTTTTGTCTTTAATCTTTAAATTATATCTCCATTGCACTGCACTTTTACTTCATGTTTTGATTGTGTCTCAATCCATGGTGGAGCAATATGCAGCCTGTTGTGTCCTGTTTTAGTGTCATCAGTTTGTTGGCCATCGCTAGGCACCTTTGACTGATTCTGTCCTACCATAAGGAGGGGCCGGTCCAGTTGCTATGAATTGCCTCATTATTCTAATAAGTGGGGGCGTGAAATTTCTAATGTGTTTCTGACTTATGATGTGTCATTGTGTGCCGTCAGGCCAATCTCCAGACTCTTCTAAAGCTGAATTTACTGTGTTTTTTCGGTTTCTTAAATGAGCTGAATTTAATCTGTAAAGTGTTGTTTATGTTGCCACTCGATGCCATAATGTAAACAGGGAGATGTGGAGGTCTGAGAAAAGTGTTGAGTTTTATAAGCACACCCAGCCACACCTAGCTTTTGATTGCAAGATGCCACAATAGCCAAAGTCAGGGTTGTAAGGTCTAGATGCTTCGTTGTCTGTGAATATGTTACTTGGGATTTTTACTCTTTACTCAGAGCTGTAACTCCCTCCCCAACAGGCTGCTAGCTGTAGCTTCGAAATCATATTATGGATCCTCTCATCCTGCTCTGAGTAATAAAAGCGGAAAAGCGTATTTTCTAAAACCTCAAACAGCTCCATTAGATTATTTCCTCTTGCTGCCATTTACAGTCTGAAATATGTAAACAAAATCAGCATGACTTTTGTTTTTCTTTTCAAAATGTCAACTTTTGTGTTGACCCCACCCTCTCGTTCCTGCTCCATGTCAAACATCATCAACAGCCTTCTGCACCTCTGTAACATTTCCTGCCTCCGACTCTCATTGTCTCACCCAGGCCTTTGTAACATCCAGGCTTTACTACTACAAACGTATCTTCTGTGGCAGGGGAATTCAATGTTTTTCAGGCCAAGGACCTCTCAGCTCAAAGAGAGACAGAGCAGGAACCTCTCTCTACATTATATTGTACGAAACTGAGTTACGCTTGAGACAATTCTCTGTATATTTTCAGGTCTTCTCTCTTTTTGAGCTTTTCTGTAGTTTTTAAGTCAGCAGTAGGCGTGACATGGCTAGGTGTATGAGTCTCACCCTCTGCACTTTAGCTGGTGGTTTCTGAGGTGGACGGTGTGTCAGAGTCTCTTGCTCGTGTGTCAGAGTCTCTTGCTCAAAGTCTCTTGCTGGTCATTTTGGATGTGGTGATTTGGCGTTAGCTAGCTCACATGGTTCCACAAGGATTCATGGGTAACAGTTAGCCTATCATTAGTGTTGTTTACTGTAATTTCTTTTAGTGAACAGGCTGACTTCTCTTTGCTAATAATATGTTGGATTCATGCTGATATGCATTTTCAAACATATTTTAATTTTTGAAATACAAAAAAGCCCCTTAGTTTAAAACTTAAATTTTCAAACAGTACCTTTGCAGCCTCCATGCAGTAACTCTAGGGACCCCCTAAGGTCGCGGACGACCATTGAAGACCCTTAATGAACTCCATCTCCCACCTACTTACCAGTAACGGCTCATGTGACTGCCCCAGTACACCATGACATCCACTGACTTCTGGTTAAACACAGGATAAATCATCTCTCTTACGTAGCAGTACTAGTAGTAGTATGAAAGTTGTACTATTCAAGCTGCATTAATAACATGACACTCTTTCTTCACAGGTATCTCCACCCACCCAGTTTGTAACACACTAACTGCAAACCAAGAGAAGATGAGCAAGTCCCCCACCCCGAAAGGCACCCCGGTGCAGCGCAGCCCCAGTGATGGGGTCCCTGAGGGCCTCCAGTCTCCTCAGCATTCCACACCCAGCTCGGGACCCCAGCATAAGAAACGGATCTCCAGTCTCCTTCAGAGTCCGGTAAGACGGCTGTTTGTCTGTGTGTGTGCATGATTTATTGCCCCAGTCTTCTTCCTCCTTCCTCTGTCTCCTCTCTTATCTCCTCACATTACAATAAATCTGTTCTCCAGTGTCACTCGACAGCTGAAGCTGCAGTCAGCGCTGGAGCTCATTATGGGTGCATGACTATGTGTGTTTATGCACATGGGAGGGCGACAGGCTGCATGATGCTAATGAAGTTGTGTGGAGAGTGGAGAGGGTGACCATGAAGTGAAAGGGCTGATGGAGAGAGGCTGACTCATTAGATATGTTTACTCACCCTTGCCCCAGTCGTGTAGGAGTGTGTTCAAAGCCTTCGTGAACTTTGATGTGATTATTGCATCTTTCTGAAGGAGTGAGTGTTTCTTTGTGGAAAAATGAGATTCAGAGGGTCAAAGCCAAAGACAGAAGTGTTCAACTCCTACACACTGAGGATTATTATGACAGTGGAATGATGTGTAATGTGTGGTCTGGTTATACATGTATATGTGTTTGTGTGTGCAGTCATTCAGGGAGGAGTTGGATGTACTGATCCAGGAACAGATGAAGAAGGGTGGCAGCTCATCCAACCTATGGGCACTGAGACAGCTGGCTGATTTCATGGCCGCACACGGCTCCCCGGCCGCCCTGCCTGTCTCCCCTTCAAGTATGTGCACAAGACTTTAAAAAAAACAACCCTAAAGTATTTTCTCTTGATTGTTTTTTTGGTTGATTCACCCCAAGCATACAGTGTACCAACAGTACAGGTAGCCTAAATAACAATGTATGCACCATCCACCCAGCCTCTGACTGATGTGTAACAGTGTTAGCCTCACAAACACTGTTTGAGTGTCGCTCAGTAGACACAGGAAGTCTCTGGTCAGTTTTAAGACATGAAATACCAGAGCATCCAAAAACTGAAATGATGAGGTAGGCAGGTTGACAGCAGTGATTAGCTTGGGCCACTTAACATCATTGTCAGCCTGGAGGTCCCATTGTTAGTCCGGGAGTTTCATTGAGTTAACAGTTTAGCACAAACTCATCTTAACATATTTATTTATTTATTTAGAGATATACTATGCACTGTGAAATGAAATGTTTTGGCTCAACAAAAAAATTAACGCATCAGTTTGCATCTATCTTTTTGAGTTATGACAACTTTGAATGAAATCCTGTTCAGCCAACAAACTACAATAAGTCAGGGAATTAGCTTTTCTTTTGCAATCAAGGGTATTTTTAAATGGAGCTTATAAATAATTGGAATCATTAAGAAAGTATAAAAATTAAGTTGTTCCCACTAGTTTTCCATACTATTTAGAAGTGTTATGTGCTTAATTACCATAATTATGGACACATGTTTTTATGTTGAGTTTTAAAATTTAAATTGCTCCAATTAGATTTTCTTCAGTAGTTCTTACCTTTTTTATGTTTTTGTTCATAGGATTTTCCTTAAAAACAATGTATAGGCTCATACAAAGATGTTCAGTCTTCACTTATTACCCACTACAAGTGTGTTGTGGTGTATTTATCTGCAGAGGCTCTGCCCTCTGCCTGGATTTTCTTATTTTGCTGTGTTTGGGATTTTTCTGGGCACACTGCACAGGTGAGGTCATGACTTTTATGAAAAGGTAGTGATCAGGTGCTAGACCGTACAAAGCGCACACCCAAGAGGAAGCTACAAAATTTGCAGGCACTGCACTGGAAAAAATGGGTGGGAAAAGCAAACGAGTGAATCTGAGGTTTTCTTTCATTTTTTTCTTTTGCAGGCAATTCTTTTGGGCATTTTATGCCTTTATTTGATAGTGATGTAGGAGAAAGAAAGGGTAATGCTATACAGTAAACAGTGTGGCCAGCCTGAAACTGAACCAATGACTCCCTGCTCAGGGAATTGGCACCCATGTGGTATGCACCCTACCGCTCAGCTATCGGGTCACCCTAAATATAGTTTTCAAACCAGTTGTTCTCTTGTCAGCCAGAGTCTTCCACTGTTAACCTCGGATCTATTAAAAGGAGATCAACTTAATGTTAGTCCATTTGTTCTTTTAATTATACAACAGGATGTTGATGTGATTAGCTTCCAGCCTACTGCCATCCTCACAGCCTCACATCAGGCGACCCTGGCACAAGTGTAACTAATACTAATGCATTAGTAGTTGCATTCCATCTAAGTAGCTGGACCCGGCGTTGTGCATCATGGGGCATCATGGGATTGCTGGCAGAGAAAAATGGACAACTAAGTTTCAGCAAATAAAATGTTTATTTTTGTCATTCTGTGTAAACTTCAGCTCTGACACTGATGCACTTTACTTGTAAACTGATGTCTTCTGTGAGAAAGGTTTATTGCGGTTTGACTGAAGTTCATATCAAGGTTATAAATACAGTTACTGCAGTATATACAGAAACTGTCCACAAATTTCTAAACCATGATTAAAGAAAATATCTGCTGTAAAAGTATGAGGTGAGTGTGGATGACAACTAATTATCTGACAATATTAACTTATCCACAGAGAGAAAATCATCACAGTGTATAAGTGCTATTGTTTAATATGCGTTAAAGACCCTTCACACCCACACATGTGATTTCAGTTATTCTCTGCTCACGCCGAAGTTTGACAGAGCTATGCAGGGGATAATATGAGGTCATTAAAGTCCAGGTATTAATGATAATGGTAAATGTTTAAGTTGTCCTATTAATGCCATCTTCCTTATGTTGAAATGTGTACCTTTTAAAAGAACCAACGAAGGCTCTCCTACGACCCTTTTGTCTGCAGACCACCATCGTTACTGCTCTCTCTCTCTGTGTTGTGCTCTCCCTTCCTTCCACAGACATGATGATGGTGACACCCATCAATGACCTGCAGGGCTGGGAGCCTGGCAGCATGGTGAAGGGGGAGAGGTTGATGCGCTGCAAGCTGGCTAGTGTCCATCGCCTGTTTGACCTGTACGGATGGGCCCAGATCAGCCGCACCTGTCTCACTGTTAGTTCCATTATCTTTTCACATAATTACATTCCAGACTTCATCTTTTTTTCCTGTTGTTGTGAGGAAGAACACACACTGACTTGCAAGAGTTTTATAGTAGGCATGTGTCAGTGGTAGGTCCAGAAATTAATTTTGAGCTCACCATGAGATCAGCTTTGATCAGCAGTTTTCTGTGGAAGTTTGGCTCATATCTGGAATGAACTGTGTTGATCAGGCTGGTTTGGTGTAATAGATACTAGAAGAGTACACTGGATTTTAAATAAGTTGATGATTTAGTTGACAGCAGTCTTAATGCACTGTAAGGGTAATTTACAACTATGAATAGAGGAAAAGTTATTAATTTATTTATTAACAAAATCAGTGTAATCAACTCAATGTTTCTATGTTTCTGTGCTCTGTTTTAATATACTTAAAGTGCAAATTTTAATACAGCAGAGTTTAAGGGGCCGGTTTGTAACACAGCAACGCATTATCTTAAATTAGTTTTTAGCTTTACTTCCATCATCTGTCTGTCTGCACTGATGCCGCTCTTCCTTCCTGTCAGCTGCGCGTCAGTAAAGAACAAGAACACTTCTTGGTGCTTCCAGACGGCCTGGCCTACAGTGAGGTGACTGGATCCAGTCTGGTGAGTAAGACTCATCACAGTCTGAGTAAAGGTAACACATACACCCACAGGCCACTTATTAGGTACACCTGCACTAACTAATGCAGTCCAATACAACAGCTCTGACATACACCTTACACTTATGAAGTTTATAATGTTTAGTTTTTGTTGAGATTGTCAGAAACATGTATATTAAATTATATGTGTATTATAATTTGGACCATAGTTAAAGCACCTGCAAGGAACTTTCATTTTGTGTTGATTTTGGAGGCCCCTGTGGACAAAGGCGGTATTGTTTCCCGGAGTGAAGACTGCACTTTCTGTGAGCGGTGGAAATATAATGTGTACAACAGAGGCTTCATTTACATGAAAATTAATAATCAGGATAGAAGCGGGTGCATTTTCATATCCTGACTAATATACCAACAAGTTATGGCATATTGCAAGAATTACCATAAAAACCAAACTTGCAAAACCTGCAAAACTGACAGTGAACAGATCAGATCCCAGAGGTTGTAAGATTAACGTTTTCCAGAGATGAACCTTGCAGGCTGTTCCATGGCGTCTCACGTGAACGTTAGCATATGTAACAACACAGAGAGGTCTGTAGTGTATTGGGATCTCCACCAGGTGGCAGTGTAATCTAAGCTATAAATGCTATGTGTACATTCAGGACAGCATTCAGCGTATGGAGTGTCACTAAATTGACAAATAGTCACTGCAAGTGCCAGTGTGCACTCTGGCACAAACTAGACCGTTGGTTAACACTGAGCGCTGTTGGAATGTATCGTTATTTAGAGCACCACACTCCCGGAGTGGCAGAGCGTACTTTGGGCGCTCTGTCTAAAGAGACGTAGCAGCAGAGCACGCAGTGAAAGTGCTTACTATAGCCTCTCAATAACTCATATTGAAAACTAGAACAATCTAGTTCTTTAAACAACAGCTGTCTCACTTTAGTATAGAGTGTACAATTGGATTTTGAGCACACGTGAGCTCTAGCTAATAGAAGCAGACACTGTTTGTCTTAGCGCAAGGACTTAATTTACTGTTATATCTGAATAAAAAGACCACGAAAAGTTATCCTGTTGGTTTCTCCTGTTAATAAGAGGACACAGCAAGGTCGATATTATCGAAGTTAGCCAAAGTGTTAGCTATGTTAGCAATTCTTTGTTTCAGCTACCAACGTAAATTCATATATTGTTGTAAAACCACGTCATGCCATGTATTTCATGAATAAAATAGACAGGTGGAAATCCAGGATTGATTTTAAATCCTTTTAAATCCTGCAATTCTCTCATCAACCAAGGTTGACTCATGTTTTAGCCCGTGCTCTGTCACTTTCATTTGTAGCTTTTTAATTTAGGCCTTCGGTCAGTTCAATCACTTTTCTTTTTCTCTTTGCTGATCTTGCCCCAGTGTCAGCATAACCACAAAATGTAACGTCAAAAATAAAATTCTCTCAATCAAAATCTAATCCTGCTTCCTTTTAACTGGCTAATGTTGCACTCACTGTGAAACTGTGTCTGGGAAAATAAACCAGGGTTGCAATGGTGTGAGATTTCCATGGTACACGGTATGTTACATTTAACATTAAAAGAATGAAAACAGGAGGGGTTTTGGTTGAGCAAACGCTTTATCATAATTCAAACTTGAAACCATTTTTTAATGGAACAATGTATAAGAAGTGTGACAGGCAGTGGGGGAGCAAAGGAGATAAGAATGCACAAGTGAGATTCTCCATCTGGTTGCATTTTTTCTCAGTACCATTGATAAGTAAATGTGCACTGTATGATAACTGCCAAATTTCATACTACGGTACAGGGTTCTACAAAACCGCTGCAACCTAAATGTAAACACAGGCTCTTCTGGTCTGTGTGCCAAAAATCTATTCTTCCCAGTTTGGCGGGAATCTGACCCGGTGACAGGCATTAAGAATAACTACTGTATATAGGAACACCCTATTCTCCAGATGGCCTCATTTGCTTAAGTAGGTCATATTCAAGCATCAGTATCATATTGAGACTGTTTCATAACCAGTGAAAAATTCCTTGTAAAACAAAACAAAAAACATCTTTTGTTTTGTGGTTTCCAGGTAAAGGTGAATATCCTGGGTGAGATGGTGGAGAAGGGCAGCACCAACCTGGGCGTGGACACAGAGAGGTTCAGCTTGCACTCAGCAATCTACTCCGCTCGGCCAGATGTCCCGCTGTTTGCTTCACCTCCAAACACCTGCCTCAGCTGCGGTGAGTCAGCCTGGGCTCATGCCAAGGGAGAGGTGGAAAACAGCTCACAGCTCTGTCCCATCCTGCTAAGAAGTGACACCATTACAATTGTGTCACTCACATCCAGATACACACTGAGGAGTGAGGGATATAGTAACAGCACATTTGTTATATTAGAATAGAATAACATCTAAACTACTTATTTTATTTAGAGTTTGATATTTATTTTTTATAAAGGTAGTAGTTGCAGCCTTGTCTTGTTCTGTTTGAGTCAGATAAAGCACATTGTGTCTTCAACATTGTGTTTCATAACCTTTGCTGCTGTGACTAACAGCCAACCATCTCCAGGTTTCAGCTATGAAGTGCGGCCTCCTGCCTCTGTCCCATGAGGCTCTGCTGGTGGGTGATGTGGCTTATTACGACTACAATGGAGTCATGGAGGAGGAGAGGACAGAGTGGAGCTGCAGAAGAGCCTCGGGCCAACCTGTAAGGTGAGCAGGCCTCAAGGGAAAAGACACTTGATCCAAAATGTTCGTATCATTGCCTGATTGAGGGGTTACTGCTCCTGTGTATGTCTCACGTGGTTTGATTCAGCTTTAGGAATGAATGAAGAGAAGACATAAGGTGATGTGGCTTACACTGGATTAATTATTGAAGCTGGTGCTGCTGCTCAGAGACTAAACTCAAGAGTTGGCTTTTGTGTGCCTTCTCATTTCTCAATAACCTGCAGCTGTTGTAAAATAGAAAAGTGAAGGTGGTTTTCACTCCTGTGTAAATGTTAATTTCATGATGTGTAGGTTCTGGTGCTGAGAAATCACGGCATCGTGGCTCTGGGGGAGTCTGTGGAGGAGGCCTTCTACACCATCTACCACATCCAGGCTGCCTGCCAGATCCAGGTAATTCACACACTCACACTATAGTGACTAACAGCTGACGTATTGGACACAAAGTGCTGCCACTGCATCTACATATGTGGGTGTGTGAGAGTGGGAGAGTGAGCTGGCATGTGTAATATAGATGCACCAGTTTTACACTGGGGCAGTTGCCCTTCTTTTGGTACCCTCCTGCTGTAATTGAGCCGGCAGCTCTGCACTGCAGTATAATACACTAGAGGAGTGTCGTGTGCCAAAGAGACACTGCAGTAATCCTACAGGACCAACAGTCCCTTTAGGGAGGCAGATACTCAACTATAAGGTCATTGAACCTTCAGATCTGTGAAGGTTGATGTGTCATAGTAAATACGGTTAAGGTGCTTCTGAGCAAGGCACGATGATGGCTTGAGTTTAAATGTGTGTGTTAATATAAGTTGTGTAGCTTTTCTTGAATATAAACGGCCTGAGAAAAGCAGCACCCTGTTCTAAACCCTTGTTTGTTTTTTGCCAGGTGTCAGCTTTGTGCAGTGCTGGTGGTGAACAGAACCTGATTCTGCTGGATCGGGCCATCCATAAACCTAACATAGCCGGCACCGTGGGCTGGGCTGGCTCCACCTTTGGACCCCTGCACAAGAGTCGCATCGGGGAGCACGAGTTCGAAGCTCTCATGAGAACCCTGGATAACTTGGTAGGCAGCAGTTCTACTGAACAGCAACATGTGTACAGTGATGTTTTAAGATTAATTTCAGATATTGTCAGTCCACCAAATTTATTCATGAACTTTGGTTTACTTGTCATGAGGAGTATTACACAGTTTAAAAACGCAGTCCTCTGTGGCTCATGGGGCAGTCTGCTAATGAGTCTTATTATGGCAAGTGTAGAATCCAGTGTTTTTTGTAATTAAGTTAGTAAAACTTTATTTATAGAGCACCTTTTTAACCCAGGTCACAAACATAGACTGTATGAAGTAATGAATGAAGCCACCATAATGTTGATTAGTGGACTCCCATTTTGAAGCCTCGACGTTGACATTCTGTCTGTTGCCATCTTGGTTTTTTGTACACAGAAGTGACCATAATTGGACGAGAGAGTGGAGATAACCCCAACACTAGCTGCTAACTTAGTTAGCATGGCGCATTGACGGCCATTGTTAAAACCATTAAAATAAAACATACTTATCGGGAAAAACTGAACATCTAACTCCTCTGAGGGTCTTGCACATTTTTATGTGACAAAAACATTACAGTGAACTTTCATGTACTGAAACACTGAAATAGCACCAACTACGACTATGCCTGCACACAATCTGGGGTTACACCATGGTTACATTAACTAACAAACGTTGACACCATTATAGGGACGTGTCAATAGACAGCACCCACTTGTCACTCAAAAGCAACAACGTCCCTAATAATGCAAACGGATGAGTTGTATAAAAGAAATCATCTCCTGTACAGTTGTCTTTAATTTGGAAATTAAATATAGATACCAAAACTATTTTTGCACCAGGTTGTGAACATGTCTGTTTCTGCTGTAAAGTTGCACATTTTAACATGGTGTTTTATGGGATAGACTTGCTCTTGGAGCCAGCCTAAAATGGCCGTCAGAGGAACTGCAGTTTTTGGCACTTTGGCACCAAATTGGCTTTATTTTTCAGCCTCCAGGTTGCCAATTTGTTACAAAGTGCTTTACATCAACTTCATTATAGAAAGAAAGAAGACGCAGATACCAAGCACTAAGAGAAAAATATTATAAAATACATACAAACACAGAAAGCATACAGCAACCAGTCACCACGCAGATCAACCCTTGGCTTTCCAACCCTAGAAAAGCCAACTTTAAGAAGAAGGTTGTTTTAATATCTTTGAGACAGTCAACAGAGCCAGTCCTGATCTAATCGAAGGGGGAGATTGTTCCAAAGTTTGGTGCTAGGACAGCGAAAGAGCAGTCAGCTATTGTTTTACATTTGGCACGCGGTATAGCCAACAGATTTTTAGTGTAAGAGGTTAGTAGCTCAGAAATGTAGGCAGAAGCTAGACCATGTAATGCCTTATAAGGGATTTAAAGAATCTTAAAATCCATCCTGAATTTGACTGGCAGCCAATGCAGTGAGGCTAAAATGGGAGTGATGTGCAATCCATAGCCAGTCCTATGTAAGAGCAGAGCAGCTGCATTTGTACAAGCTGAAGACGTGCCGGGGCAGTGCTGGGGAAGCTACTTCGAAGCATAGCTTTTCCAGTCTGGAAGAAGTTGAACTCTAGCAAAGCTATACCTCAGGGAGAAATCTAGTGTAGTCAACTAAGGGTGTTTTCACACTTTTCAGCTTGCACCTAACACCCTAAAGCTACTTAGGGTGTTTTCACATATAGTCCTTTTTAAACAAACCAAAGTCAGTCCTCCCAAAGTGCACCAAAAAGTGGACCAACAGAAAAGGGACTCTGTTCTTATTGTGTTCACATTGTCAGTTAATTTGAAAAGGGGCCTCATTTCTCTTTCTGGTCAACCTGGCGGTTATGAAGCCCCTTGCTTTCAGATGAACTTAAAATTGGAGAAAAATCTTAGTGTCTCTGTGTGCTGTGGAGTTTTGTGGTCTGATGTGCTCTACGTTTGCAGTACGTTTGGTTCACGTCAGAGGGGTCTGAGTTTTCTTGGAGTGTTCACATATTAAAAAAAAAATGCTGAGTCACCGCTCTGAGTGCAAGGAATGTCTGCTTTGGTTTTGTACACAATGTCCACCAGTCAGACACAGAATATAGTTAAACTGCTAGTATTCATTTAAAAAAGTAAAGTGTCTTGCAGCAGTGTTGTGGCAGTGTGATGCTAATTTGTTAGATTACCCCTTTTAAGATTTGCTTAAATGAAAAGGGTGGCGTGATAAAAGGTTTTACTCACCTTGATGTGTGTGTGTGGGAGGTTTGCTGATTCACACCAGGACTGTCAGCTGCAACTCTTCATCCAGCCAGCACACCGCTCCTCCCATGCAGTATTAAAAAGTGCTCCACTGACAGCACTGTCCATATCATGCTGTGTAGACCAACTTTTATTGAACATTAGAGATTCAGCTGACGTGATATTAACACATCACATCAGCTGAAGTCTTTCCAGGTTGGATGGACATAGTGCTATATGATTGATGTGAGTAATGCACAGTATTGTTAACCATCACATGATCAACTTTGTAATTCTATAACCGCCTTGAGCCGTCTGATGAGATGAAGGACTTTGCCATCTCTACCATCTATCATGTGAGTGCAGCATAAGCACCATGACAAATGCTCCATTTCCTGTAGCTGGATCACAATATAAGCATAAAAGCCTTCCTGTGGTTTGCTGATGGAAAGCTTTTAATGTAAAGCAGCATGAAATGTTCAGTTTGCCTCAGCAGTAATAACAGCAAATAACCTAACAGCAGATATAGCTGTTCTATGAAACACAAACCACGGAAACATCTGCATTACACAGAGGATACTGAAGTACTGAAAGCTAAACATAGTGCTGACATCAGTTAAAGGTTTGGCTCGATTGATCGGATTGATACCTCTCTTATATCCGTCCATTAAATATAAGGCTACAAAAAGTAACTGGGACTACCCAAAAAAATCTGACTTGGGGTAGTGCCTTACATCCTGCATCACTTTTTGGATAAGATGGCAAAATTGTAACCTAAAAAGTTGTTTATTTACAGCTAGCCCTGTCTGAAAATAGCAAGTCCACAGACCAGCTCCTCTAAAACTCAGCATTTACATCTTGTATTGCATGTTGTTAAATCAAAAAAAGAACTGTAAAAATGAAAGGTTGTAGTTTAACAAAGGTCTCTGCCAGTTGCCCGTCAACCTCATAATGATGACAAGTCTCTTGAAGGTCATTGCTCCTGGCCAAGATGTAGTAGAGAGTTAACTCCTTATTAAACCACTTAAACTTGTTTTTACACACTGGTTTTTGCAGGAGTTAAACAAGATATATATTGTGTTAATAAATCAGTGTTAGAGGTGCTTGTAGGCAGATTTTGTTACCTGCAAGAAAGCCAATAGGGCCGAAGCATATTTCCAAAAACATTGAACTATTCCCTGAAGTGCATTGACACACCTCCTGTTGAGGGAAGAGACTTTAAAGGCCGGGCTCTGCTCTGCTCAGGACCAAAATATTGTGAGTCAGTGTTGTAATCCCAGCTGGATTACATCTTGACATGACATGGTGCAGAGTAAGTGTGCTATAGCAGATTGCTGGAACAGTGCCAGCTTTCTGCACCATTTGGTCCACCAAAAAATGAGCTGAAGCATCTCTCTCTCGGTGTTTTTCAGGGCTACCGTACAGGCTACGCCTACCGTTTCCCTGTGCTGCTGGAGCGATCGCGGACGCGGAGGGAGGTGGAGGTGCCCGCGACCGCCACAGCTTTCCACCAGTTCGATGACGACGGAGTCCACCCCGCTTTGAGGCAGCACCCTTTTGCTCAGCGCCAGCAGCAAGAGAGGACTCGATGGCTCAACACCCCAAACACCTACCAAAAAGTCAGCCAGGAGCAAGCCAGCCCAGGACACCAGCGCACCACTGTGAGGCTCCCAAACTCATCACATCTGATTTATTGAACAGATCACATTGAGAGGGAGGTGTCTAAAATAAAGTTGCAGACCAGACATGTGTAAATTAATTGTGCTCATCCCAGCTTGGTCTAAAAACATGCTTTATCTGCACTAATTGTTTATTGCAACATCCATAATGCTGTGCAGACTATGCGACACTGTGGCCATTGCGTAATGTCTCCTGCTCAAAGAGGGAGGAATAGGTGGAGTGTCTGTAGAGATATGTAGTCATAAAAAAAATTATAGAAGCTGGAGAGCAGAGGGATCAGAGCCAAGAGTGAGATTAAAGTGAGCTGTGAGGAAGGAAATAAAAAAAGGCCTGAAGCTGGAGGGTTTAAGATGACTGTTGCAAGGAGGAGACAGACACACTGGGTGATTAAGTCTCCATCTTTGTAATGATTTAAAGAGAAATCAGTCTTATGTTATATGCATTCAACAAAAGGTATCTCTGTATCCAAAATCACAGTTTTCCTTCTGATTCACATTGAGGTTGACGTAAACAGGGGAGCATTTGTTTTTATTTCTATGTACCACAGAGAGGAGATGAAGAAGAGCTGCAGTGATGACTCCTTTTGAAGCCAAAACAATATGAGAGAGGTTGTCTGACATCAGTGGGAGGAGCTTGGCTCTCCCTTTCTGTTTCCTCTCCTCCTCAGTCCCTCCCCCCCCCTCTCTCCTCCTCTCTCTCCTCTCTCTCCTCTTCTCTGCATTGCAGGGGAGAGCCCACTGCCCTGTGATGACTACTGCAGTGCAGAGTCTGCCCTCTGCTGGACAGACATCCACACTATCAAAACTGCTTGATATAAATATACTTTTTAAAGATGCAAGTGACTAAATAACAGACAGGATCCTGTGCATTAATGGACATATGGATCCATAAAATCTGTCTCACTTTTCTGGAGGTGTTGTTTTCATGATGGTTGTCTTTCCTTCAGTGGCTGAAGACAGAAGAGTTGACACAAGCTGGCAGCACAGCCATCAAGATAGAGAACCCAAACCAGTTTGTGCCTCTTTTCACCAACCCTCAAGAGGTGATTGAGACACGAAACAAGGTAACTGCTCCTTGCTTTTGGCCTTCTTTGTCTCCAGTTATCCCATCTAACACTAACCCTAACCCCTGGCCACAGTCCTGTCACATGAATCAAAAGTGTTGTACAAAAATGTTTATTCTCTCTTTTCAGATCCGACAGCAGAATCGTCAGGACATGAAGACAGCAGGACCACAGTCTCAAGTCCTCGCCAGTGTCATAACAGTTGACAGTCCTCCGGTAAACTACAGTCTCACTGCTTGCCAAACATCTGGCTCCTTTCCTCTCCAAATCCTCCTTTTTAACTGCAGTATTAAAAGTTGTGATTTTCTGTCTCTGCTTGGCTGTTAGTCTCCAGTCAGCCCACCTAAAGTCCCAGCAGAGCCAGAACCTCCCAACCCCTTCAACCAGCTGACAGATCAGGAGCTGGAGGAGTATCGCAAGGAGGTGCAGAGGAAACAGGATGGAGGGACCAATGGTATGATTCATTCAGTTCAACCCAGCTGACTATTAACTAAACATAGATTCTGAGACATAGGGTTACAGTAGCGGCTATTATAGTCATTATTTACAGTAGGTGTTCATTCTTAGGTGTAGAGCTAGATTTATCCTCATATTAAAAGTAATTTCTACACATGGTTAAGATTACATTGACAAACAACACCCATATGTGATAGCTGAACATGTCTTTCCAAAACCACAGGCATTAAGCTGCTGCTATAAGCCTCGTCTCCTCTGGGAAGGCCTTCCATCACATTTTGCAGGGATTTGCTCCCATTCAGCCACAAGAGCTTAGTGAGGTTGGCGACTGGGGTTGGGTGATAAGACTGTGCATGTAAAGAGAACTTGACACAGAGTCGGAGGCAGGGCCTCGTTCATTCCTATGGAAGTTGCTCCATGGTGCATGAAGTCAAAAAAGTTTGATTGCCGTGTGTAAATTAGCCTGATCTTCTGCTGTGCTTCTGCATCGTTGGGCCTAGAGAGTGGGTGGGAATGAGTCCTCAAACCCAGAAATGAGTTAGCATTTTAGCACTCCTGGTTCCCTTGTCTCAAAGTTAATGTTTTTTAGGTTCTTACTTCTGGCAATTGCACATACATTTCAAAAAATCATGAAAGTGGTGTTAATTTGTGAAGATTATTTTTCTGATCCCGATGGTTAAATGAGTAATTTAGTGGGGGTTGTGACACTCAAAAAATGTATCCACTGATTTACAGATGTCTCTTTCACATTGTAAGTCTGGGAAAAGATAGTTTTGGGTCCCATGGCGTCATGAGACAGACCTACAAGTTGTAGGCTAATACAGAAAATAGGGAATAGAGACATTTTTAAGTGTCCAAAAACGAAAGAACAACAACTGACTGGAGGTTAAGGGAAAACTGTAAAGCTTAAAGGGGAACTTCGGTATTTTTCAACCTGGGCCCTGTTTCACCATGTGTGTGTGTGTACGATTCATAGGTACCACTCGTTTTAAAATTGGTTCAGTATTGAGGGAGGCGGATGCGGCCGGCAGCCGCGAAACGAGTTATAACGGCAGCTGTGGGGGCAAATGCATTCCGTATAAATTTGCGCATTAAAAGTGTTTTTTTTCGCCACAGTCCGGCTCATATGTCCAGCGTAATCTCTGTCAACAGCATGCAAATCGTCTGTCTTGCCTTCACTTCCTCTGGGCTGTGTAGCGACATGTCACGTGACCTGTTGCCGGAGGTAAACAGTCGAGCCATGCTCAGAGCCGGTCAGAGCGCAGTTGCTTGTCCCGGAGTACAGTTGAGAGTTTTGCTGCATCAACTGAAAACAATGGTTCGTGTTTGTGCTTATCCGACTTGCAAGAACAGGATGTCGCGCAACACCCCGCACAGCTTTCATAGGCTGCCTTTGTCGGACGGCGAGATGCTGAAGCTGTGGCTAATTGTGCTACAAATGGATGCTAACACTCCTGTCCAGACGCTGCGCCTCGCAGACCATCGCGTCTGCAGTGCACACTTTTCCTTGGGCTGGCAGTAGTCATCTCGGGAAAAGTGTCCAGATTACGCTGGACATATGAGCCGGACTGTGGCGAAAAAAAAACACTTTTAATGCGCAAATTTATACGGAATGCATTTGCCCCCACAGCTGCCGTTATAACTCGTTTCGCGGCTGCCGGCCGCATCCGCCTCCCTCAATACTGAACCAATTTTAAAACGAGTGGTACCTATGAATCGTACACACACATACACATGATGAAACAGGGCCCAGGTTGAAAAATACCGAAGTTCCCCTTTAATGCATATATTTACAGTCCATTTAACAATTTAACCAACTGTATTATCTGTTTATTGTTATTGATTGATCTTGCTGAATTTCATTTCACTGTCTTGTACAGTCATTTACTGGCACCATAGAAGTGTCTACATACTTTTGGATGTATAGTACAGGAAAGGCACTTTAATATGCTACCTCTCACTTTCCCTATTAATGCATTGCACACTGTTTTCTAACCTGCTTAAAGGTGCTGTTTGTAACATACTAACTGCAAATACAGGCTTCCAGTTTCAAATTAAAATTTTCACTAGGTTTTTACTTATTCTATATTTCATTGTCAGAAACTGTGAAATCGTTTCCTCGGCTTGTGCTGTCATTCAGCCCATGCAGCAGATTTTGAACTCTTGTTGCATAGTACAAAATGTCTGTACAAATAGCTGAAGTTAAAATGCTACACACAGCACCCTTAGGCAAGCTTGGTTTCTCTTGTGACTGTCGTGTAAACTGTGTTCACGTCTCTTTTGCCTTAAACAACTCTAACCTCCTGCACCCTCACTGTTCCTCACTGTGTGTGTGCCTTTGTGTGTGTTTGTGTAAGTAGGGGAGGAGGTGGCAAATGACAAGGAGTCTTCCCCCGCTACCTCCCCCACAAAGGGCCCTCCGCCTAGCCACCCTCCTCTCTCAGGTGAGGCTTGGCAGAGAGCTGACTGTCTGCTCTGCTTGCTTTGCACACCGCGTATCTGACCAGCAGCCTGCTCCAAGCCTTACATGGATTCATGTGTGATCCAGTGCTGCTTCTGCCCTCTCATGCCTCAAACACTCACTGACAGCTGTGTTACACCTCTTCATATGCCGCGGACACCGTCTCTGTTAGCACACGTCCAGAAACAATTCATCTAATGCCAGTTTCTCAATACAGAAATTTAGTGATTAGAGAGAACTACTCTCATCATGATAATAGTTACTTCACTGGAAAGTGCTGATACATACAGCCAGGAGGGTAAAGAGGACATACAGTATTAATGTACAGTATGGTAACATAAATTAAACAAAATTCACATGCAAATATCTGTAACTTTTGAATCTGAATTTGCGTCCCAATTAAACAGCGACTAAAATTTCAATTTCAAAAGAAAATACAGTTACAGTTGGAAAAAAAAGAGCTTGAAACACAAACTGAAAATAACAGCACAAAGATTATTTTAATGACTGGCTGTAGAGTGACGTGTAGATTGCAACTAACCAGTTTGATGCTGCTCAGTGGTCAGTGGTGAAAGTTTGGGGTTAGAATTATTAAGGCTAGCCATAGATTATAGCACAGTATAAATACAGTGTTAATTTTGGTGTGACTTTTTGTCAGAGGATGTAGCCTTTATGAAAGCTGTTTACAGTGTTTTCTGTGGATTGGAAGTTAATTTACTCATCTCTGGTCCCAATGATGTTTACATGTTAGCAGTATTTGGGAAACTACGTTAAAACTGTAGTTTATCAAAACGTTTATGGATTTGTTGGAAGACTTTTCTTGTCTTTTGATTATTCAAAGTGCTTTTCCACAACATGCCATATTCACCTATTCACACACATGTTCATACACTAGTAGCCGAGGCTACCATACAAGGTGCCCACTGCTACTCAGTTAAACATTGCTACGCAGTTACTCACTGGGAGCAATTGGAGTTTAGTATCTTGCCCAAGGAAACTTCAACATGCTAACTGGAGGACCTCACACGCACCGCCTGCTCAACCTCCTAAGTCACAAACTACTTGCTACCTCACAATTACTTGCTACCTCACAATTAAACATAGTTCAACTACATCTTAACTGCACGTAAAAAAAAATAGCCTGTTTAAAGTACAATTAGTTAAAAAAAAAAAAAAAAAGTAGTTCAACTACATCCAAACTACATCACAGGAAATCACAGGCCAGCCTTCACCTAGGCACCCCGAGGAGGTGCTTTAAGGATGGTTTAGGGAGCAGTTGTTGGGGTGGAATAAGGAAAATGCTAAACTTCTAGGAAAGTTCATAGTATTTATCGGCAGACATCTTTAAGATGAAATAGGTGATTGATCAATTGACAACCATGGAGCTGTAGCAACGTGCCATGTTGTATGCCAAAAAATGTCATAAGAATATGTAGTTTGTAATTAACTACAGAAATGACCTGATCCAAAGTAGCTCAGTATTAAAATAACCAACTAAGACCAATAGAATAGAATAATCTTTGTCATTGCACAAACAATGATATTCTGTTGGAGCAGTCCTCCAGCTGCCCAGGCTTATAAATTGAACTACATGTAGTGGACCTCTCCCCACTACATGTTAGATGCATAAAGGAGTAACATGAGGTGTCAGGTTCTATTGTTGTGTGTATCATGTTATGTTTCTCATGAAAGACATTTTGACTTGACAAAACAGGAAAATACAGGTTGAACTTTTGATTAATAATGGCTCTGGTCCATTTAGCTTTGCCAGTGAGCCCTGGCTAAAACAGCTAAAAGTAAATTGAATGCAGACATTATTTTGGTCATAAGTTACACGCGAGCACAGGAAGTCAGTCAGGGCTGTGATATGGAGAAAATCAAATATCAGGATATTTCTACGAAATACCTTAATATGGATATTGTGATTATACTGTCAGTTAGACTATTGGGACTTAACAAAATATTTACACAATAAGATTTTTGCTAAATAATTATCAGTAATGTGGATATAATGACTAAATGGGTAAACAACAGCTAGAACAGTGACAAGTTAAAACATTTCATCACTTTACTGTAATGCAGCCTTTAAAACCAAGAAAAGACAACGCTTAAAATATTACACTATCCAAAATCTAAGACGATATCATATTAATATAATATCAATATATTGCCCAGCCTTAAGTCAAAATGTCTGGTACAAGTCTGTTGTCTCAGTTGTTACTGTTTGAGTTACATTTCAGCCTATCTGTCTCTGTACCCACTGTGTCTGTTGTACTCTGTCTGTCTTTCTGTCTGTCTGTCTGTCCTTTTCTGTGTCACTCCACATTGATTCATAGGGCACACCTCTGGTGCTTTGGTCTTGTCTCACTAGTAAGTACAGAGAATGACGACCCACTTCTCATTAAGCAAGCATGTTCATCTGCAGTGACATGTCTAGCATGTAGCTTTGCAGCTCCACCCGGCTGACGGCTCCCTGTCTGGTTGCTGATTATTCTGTGCTTTTTCTTTCTTTTTTTTTTTTGTTGAACTTGGAGCAGAGGAGGCAAAGACCGACTCTCCAGCCATACAGAACGGAGGCGAGGAGGAGAAGCAGACGACGGAGGAACTGGAGAAAGGGATGAAGGCGCTTTCAACCAACGACACCTCCTCCACACCTGCTGCTCCGCCACCCAAACCCCTAGGTGGCACCCCAGAGGGCTCACCCTCCAAGTCTCCGTCCAAGAAGAAAAAGAAGTTCAAGCCACCGTCGTTCCTGAAAAAGAGCAAGAAGCAGAAGGAGAAAGCGGAGACCTGAGGTGTTCAGACACGCCAGACCTCGGTGAAATACTACTGTGAAACATTTCTTAGTGTACAACGGAGTAGCCAATGAGTTAACCACATCCGATCTGTTCAAACACAGTCAGTTAAGATGTCGTCCACAGACACAGTGTGATAAATTGACGTACAAATACTTTACTGTAACACTGGTATTCACTGATTTGACCCAAGTGGTGATTCATCCTCAGCAGGTTAAAAAACACTGATAATAACTTTCACATACTATTTGACCCAGGTCGGATACAACCCGACATTTTGATGCTTCTTGTCACACACACAAACACAAACACAAACACACACACACACACACACACACACACACACACACACACACACACACACACACAGTCCCTGTATTACTCACGTCTTATTTTCACCTGCTGTGCTATCAAACCATTAACTTAACTTCACTGTATAGGCATTCATACATGTTCCTTTCAAAACTGGGGTTACTCGTGTGATCTTGTGCACTTGCCGCTCAGAATTTGTTTCATACCTTTTTCTTTTTTATCCACAACTTTGCAAGACACGGTGGAAGTTGAAGTCTCCTTGAATTATGCACCCCTTCTCCACGTATAGGCACTTGTCATATGTATATTGACATTCTAGTACGTTACATTTGTTCATTATCATAGGCATCTTCTAGTCACGATTTGGTTTTAATTATCAGATAGATGTTGCAGGTATATCGCGAGAGCACAGGTACAGTACATGTAGAAATATACTGATAGCTACTGATTGTGCTCCTCTGAATGCAGGTTTAATGTAAAACTATCAGCCTATTGACATTGTTACAGCAGGGAAGAACAAGGAAAAAAGAAAGCGGGGGGGAGAATATGCTGGCTCGCAGCGAAACACGAGCTGCTATAAATGCCGTTATAACCCAAAACAGGATTAAGCATAAAGAATTTGTTGCTTGCCAATGCAGTTTGAAACCCAGTAATAGAAGATACTGAAGGTACTAAACATTCCACTTTTCTCATTTTCTTTTCAATGTATGTGTGCAAAATACCTCCTACCAGTTGTAATTATTTTCTGTTTTAACCAGTAGCTGTTATCAAAACGCTGATGTGTGATGTTTGCTCATGGTTTTAATTTATTTTATATTAGAATGTATAAGTGAGTGTTGCAAGGTTACCATGTATCAGTCATTAAAGATCAAGTTTGATTTAAAACTAACTGGACATCTTGTTTATGTCTGTCTTTCTCTGCTTCATTAACCTTATGAAGTCCTTATCAAGTGGAAATACTACTACAGATATACAACTACTACTATTACTGCTAGTAATATAACAACTAATATACAGCATGTGTTTAAATATTATAAAGTAATAGTTTCTGACCAACAATAGGTACTAGCCATGTTCAGCTTGCACCTGAGTATGGAATCAACAGTGATCTCACAATCTAGACCTGTGGGTGGTGCTAATGCACACTTTTACCAATGTACAATATATTTTTACTATGAATTTATTATAGTGTAAACACATGCTGTAGAAGATGAACTGATCTCCAAAAGGCATGAAGTTAAAGATCAAACATATAATAAACAAGATTAGTGTATTATTTTTATTTTGTACAGTTTTGGAGTGGAAAAAAGGAAAAGAGCACCATGCAAAAGTATGGCCACTCCAAGACATTTGAGCTCTCAGACAACTTTTTCCAAGGTCTCAGATCATAATAAGCTTGTTAGAGCTATGACTTGCTCATTACCATCTTTAGGAAAGGCCAGGTGATGCAAATTTTTAAAGCTTCAGAAATATTCTGACTCCTGAAACCTTGTCCCAAAAATCAGCAGCCATGGGCTCCTCTAAACAGCTGCCTAGCATTCTGAAAACTAAAATAATGATGCACACAAAGCAGGAGAGGAGGCTATAAGAAGATAGCAAAGAAGTGTTTTCAGGTAGCTGTTTCCTCAGTTCATAATGTAATAAAGAAATGGCAGTTAAAAGAAACCGTGGGGGTCAAGTTGAGGTCTGGAAGACCAAGAAAACTCTGAGAGAGCTGCTCGTAGGATTGCGAAAAATGCTGGTCAAAACCCCCGTTTGACTGCAAAAGACCTGCAGGAAGAGTTATCAGACTCTGGAGTGGTGGTGCGCTGTTCTACTGTGCAGTGACACCTGTACAAATATGACCTTGGAAGAGACATCAGCAGAAAACCTTTCCTGTGACCTCACCACAAAATTCAGTGTCAGAGGTTTGCAAAAGGAACAGCTAGACAAGCCTGATGCTTTTTAAAAACAAGTCATGTAGACTGATGAAGTTAAGATAGAGCTTTTAGGATGCAGTAAGGAAAGGTATGTTTGGATAAAAAAAGGATGCAGAAAGAAAAGCAAACCTGTCCAACTGTTATACACAGAGGTGGCTCATCATGCTTTGGGCTTGAGTTGCAGCCAGTGGCAACATTTCACAGGTAGAGGGAAGAATGGATTCAGTTAAATTCCAGCAAATTCTGGAAGCAAACATCACACCATCTGTAAAAAAAAACAAAACAAAAAAAAACAAACCTGAAGATGAAGAGAGGATGGCTTCTACAACAGTCCTAGTCCTACCTCAAGAGGAGCAAGCTGAAAGTTTTGCCAGTCAGACAGTCCCCCGACCTAAACATCATTAAAAGTCTGAATAAAAGACGGCCCAGGAATCTCACAGAAGCCTTTTGCAGGAAGAATGGGTGAAAATCCCCCAAACAAGAATTGAAAGACTTAGCTGGCTATGCAAAAATGTTTATAAACTGTGATACTTGCCAAAGGGGGCTCTACTAAATACTGACAATACAGGGTGCCCACACTTTTGCTGCAGGCCCTTTTCCTTTTTTTGTTATTTTGAAACTGTAAAATATTGTAATCACAAAGTAATCCTGCTTGAAATACTGAAGAAAGTGTTGTCTTTAACTTCATACATTTCAAAGATCAGTTCATCTTTTTCTTACTTAACTACTCACAGTAAACGTTGTTTATGTTTACCTTGTTAAAACACATGCATTACATGCATACTCTCGGTTTGTGTGTAAGACAGACGACAGCTCGCCTCCGGGTCGATAGAGGGCGCTCTTCTATAGAGAGGTTACCGGAAGCTCACACATCAACCATAAAACACAACAGAGGAGCCTTCGTTGAAGTGGCACCGATTAACATTAATTGAAATAAACAACCCACAGTTTGTTACTGTTTCTTACAGCAAATTATTTTCTATTTGGTGCCACATCGATCTACGAGTGTAATATTTGATCTGATAGGGAAATGGGCAGAAGCAGGAGTCGAACTCCTCCAAGACGAGGTAAGAAACTAGAAGTAATGTTAGCTTAGCTAACTTAGCTAATGTCAACACTGCGTGTGGTTAACGTTAGCTGGTCGTTATATCTACGGTAGCGCTATTTTCGCTTTTACACCAAAAATATAAAAGTATAAGAATATGTTATTACACTTCATATTCCCAACAATATGACTCCATAATCTTCAGCCTGTATGTCACCTAATGGTTACTACATAATGAAGCTAAAGTAAATTTACGTGACGTTAGCTTAGTTACTCAACATGAGCTTAGTTAGCGCTGTTAAAAAAGCGGTGGGACATTGGACAGGTGTGTGTCAGTGACTGGGTTTTGGAGGTTTCTGAGTGTGTGCAGGCTAACAGAACTTTCTAGGTGTACTCACAGCTCAATGTAGTCTTGACACGTTTTAACTTTTATTATTAGTATTAGTATTTTGATTACTTTCTCCTTGGTGTTCTTAACTATTTTTGAGTTAAAGCGTTTAACATGAATCTCAAATTAGCAGAATAGTCGAAGCTTGAGGGTCTTAACCTGTTTGGCCCCTGCAGTTGTACCAAAACACTTTATAGGCTAATTGTGGTAATCTACCGCATATAAGTTATAACAGAAATGATATAATTAAATATCATTTTACCACGGGTAAAACGGCAGATATTGTCACATGTTCCAATAAATCTCTGCTTGCCATTTGAGTCAGTGACTTGTGATTGACATCATCCTGTCTTGGGTTTGTCTGACATCAAAGACTGATGGTGATAGTTTAGGGTTAAAGCTGAGTAAAAGTTGAGCATCTACATATTTTAAAAACACAATTAAAGCAGCAGTCAGCAAGAACAGCAACATTCATGTCACAGTTTGCCCGACCACAAACGTGTCGCAGGTTATCGGCGGAACTGCGCCTTGTGAAGCAGGGATTGTGTTTCAAACCAAATTTTAAAGGGATTTTGAAGGCACATTGTTTGAGATCAGAGCCTTTCAGTAGAGCAACAACTGTATGCTCATGTGTTGCGTACTCAGCAGACCAAGTTCTGTCTGAAGTACTCATGAGCTAGATTTAAGGTTGATGTAAAAGTGCCTTGACAGTCCTGTAGTATCTGTAATTATATTAAGAGTCAGTGTAAACCTGAACAGTTTCAGCGTGTGTCTTCTCTATCCATCTTCTGGTGTCAGTCACTGGGCAGTAATTCAGCTGTGGCACAGATTTGAATTCTGCTTCTGTAAAAGAAAACTGCTGTACACACAGCACTAAAAGTGGACTTGTGTAGTTCCAGTGACATTTATACTTGTATCAGCTATAGCATATTTAAAACAAAGTAAAGAAGAGCATCTCTTAAATTCTCGATGTAGAGAAGAATGTCAGTGTGTGGGTGCCAGTAAGTCCTGTTAAAGTTCCCCAGTTTACTGTTAATATACTCTTGTTTTCCTCCTTTCCTGCAGAGAGAAGGCGTTCCCGGTCGGCTTCACGGGAGCGTGAGCGAAGGAGAAGGGAAAGGGATCGCTCTCGCTCTCGAGACCGGGATAGAGAGCGTCGGAGAAGTCGCTCTCGATCTCCTCACAGGAGACGCTCAAGGTGAAGATGCACTTTTTGCCATTTTGTAACACTGAATAGTATTTCTATGTTCAGATTTTGGCTGCTACAAAAATGTAGGATAGAATAGTACATTTTAGACTTATTGTCACTTAATATCAGTTTAGTGTTTTGCCATCGAAAAGCATAGTCTTTGTGATTGTTTGGAGCGCATTGGTGGTACTCTTTGCCCTCTAAAAATGAGCACATTCACTGGAGACCCTGATTGAAACCTGAGAAGCATAGATACTGCATCAAGAAGCTGTGTTTTCTACTGACGCTAAGACTTTTTGTTGTTTTATGTTCAAAATTAATAAAAATTGAGTATAAAAAAATGAGCACATTCATCTGCAAGCAGAGCAGACTTACACAGACCATGAACAATATTAATCAGTTCAAGTTGCAAAAGTACCTAACCTCTGTAGTCGTCGTAACCTGTCCTGCAGCCATTTGATAGCCAATTGTGTCCCCTCTGCAGGTCTCCTCCCAGACGTCACCGCTCCTCTTCACCCTCTGACCGACGTGATGATGAGCGCAAGGACACTAAGTCAGCCAAACCCATTCAGATCTCAGGTATTAGATTAATAATATACTCTTAATATCAGCGCATATTCAGCTTTTTAAATGCTTCTGAAAATACCAAGAGCAACATTGTTCTGCTGAAATTCAAAACTATAATTTTTTTGACAGCGGAAGACATGCAGGGCAAAACAGAAGAGGAGATTGAGATGATGAAATTGATGGGATTTGGTTCCTTTGATTCCAGCAAGGTGAGAGCACAAAGGTGTCGTATGATGTTCAGCCACAAGGGGGTGCAAGTTTTTTCAAATTAAGTTCATTACATTCCACAGCTGATCTGAGCGTAGACATACTGTGTGTTTGATTTTATTTTTGTGGGCCTGCTCGATGTAAAATTTATTGCTGTTGTGCTTTGGATTTCCACAAACACATGTTGAGTGCCAACACTATTGGAGTAGCCACAATTCACAGAGTGGGTCGCTCCTGATTATATTGTCTCACTTACATTTCCCCTCACTGTGCTTTTTTTGGCAATATGAGGAAGGTCATGCCTCTATTGCAATATTCATCGCCTATTGACAAAAAAAGTGCTGAAAGCTGAACAAAACTTCAGTTAGAATAATGTGTTTTTTTAGACAACAAACTAGCCAGGCATGATATTGAAGGCAGTGCTGAGTTAGACACCAAGATGTAACTCCTTTTGTTGACAGAAACATTGGACTTAATTTATTGTTTTTTTTAATGGATCAAAACACCTCAGCAATATGAAATGCATTTTGGATATTTAGAATGCTGTGTTCAGTTTTATCTGTTAAATACAATTTCAAACGCTGCCATCGTGGTTTTGTTACTGACAGTATAACACATATTGTGTAATGTTTTCTCAATCTAATCCAGCCCTATTTTAGTGGAGCTATTTATTGTTGTAGTTCAGAATTGTTGTTTTCTTTTGCAAAAGCCTATCTTCAAAATTATCCTTTGAAAGAATCAGTGGAAACCAAGCAGAGATGATGACATTTTGTTAATTAGTAAAATGTCACTGTTTAACTTGAACTGCAGTATGTGATGTTTTGTGTATGAGAGGCAGTAACATTGTTTTCAAACAGGGGAGGAAAACCGATGGATCCGTCAATGCATATGCTGTCAATGTGACCATGAAGAGAAAATACAGGTACGTCAACAACAGCAAATAGTTTCTAATTGCATAGAGCTGTTAGTTGGTCGTGCAGTACACAGCAGTGCTGCACACAGCCACACACAATTTTTGGAATTGTTTCCTAAGACTTTATTATGTAGTGATGGTTTCGAAGTTTTTGTTTAATCCCCAGTTGCTGGTCAGATTGCAGAGTTTAAGTGTCAACTTTCAGTCCCCTCACAGTGAGCGCTTTCAGCATCAACCACCGTTATTGTAGCCAATCACCTCCGCAGGTGTTTCTATGCAGAGATCTCGGCTCTCCCATTGGTGCTCGATGATGTAATCTGCAAGTGTTGCGAGGGTAACAGTGATGTAATGTTTTCTTATATATTTATTTTTTTAGGCAGTACATGAACAGAAAAGGTGGATTCAACAGACCACTGGACTTCATCGCCTGAAAGTATCACAAACTGATTGTGATGCCCGAGAAGCTTACCTCCATTCTCCCCTAACAGCTGTGGATGATGTTATGCTATTTCTTGCTATTTCAAACCTGTTTTGTTAGGCAACAGTTCTGTATATATTTTTTTAGAAGTGGGTCTTCTGTCAGTGCTCAGCTGTGGCTGAACATTGGTAGGAGTTTGCTGAGTTTTGTTGAATTGTGTGGCATTTTATTTGAAATAAAAGCATTTTAAAAATGAGTGGCTGCAGTCCAGATCATGGAGACAAGAAAGCCAATTTTACCTCGTGCATCTGCTATGATATGCAGGAACATTTTCTGTTATGTAATTGTCAATAACTTAACACAGACATTTACCATTTGTGAGTTGATGAATGTGTTTGTAGTATTAGAGAGTCTTCATTCACATTCAGATTACTGACACGGGTGTGCATTCCTGTGCAGCTTGCTTTCATGTTTTTCTGACATGCTACTAAATATAATCTAATTTGATGTTCCCTATACGCGTGCTGTAGGATGGTTTCTCAATCAGTGATCACATTTAGTCCTGGACGAAGGACGTTATCCAGCAGCTAAAACAACAACACGCTGTCCATAGTAAAGGTCCTAAATTTTCCTGCTTTAAAATGGGCATCCGTCACATTTTAAAACAGGCTTTTACCGATATGTTTCGGAAGGCGTTAAGCTTTGCGCCTGCGCGGATATATGCTTTTTGATTGGACGAGCCAGAGGCCAATAATAAGAGAACATGTGAATCTGACCAATCACCGACCACGACATAAGACAAACAACACTACGGGAGCCAATCGTCGCCATACACCGCGAAGCAGCATGGCAGAGAGGCGTGTCTTCTGTCAGAAGCGGGCGTTGTCACTTTAGCTCGTGGGCATTGCGTCCAATAGTTAACAAGTTTATTACCAAGCAACCAATCACAGCACACGGGTGTGTGGTGGTGAAACTGGGTCCATTTTGGCTCCACGTAGTGCTTTAACTAATGTGAAGTAGAACCAAAATGGCTGAACCGGCTCCACAGTGGCAGCCCTTGACCACCCCTCTCGGCGATTGACGACATAAATGCCCAATAGGAGCTCGACTTGTCATGTCCAGTACCCAATCACACGGCAGCACACAGCAGCTTTGTGGTGAAGCACAGCAGTTAGCTGTCGCCCAGATCAACAAGCCACTATTTTGGAAGCAGTTTGATAAACACTCACTGTTCCTCAGTTGATGTCAGTCGCTATCTGCGTTTCCAGCGAGACGTGTCACGGGTGATCAGCGAAAAACCAGCACAAAACTAGTCAGCCACACAGCCCCGAGCCGATAAGGTTGGATGACATCGTCGGTTGAACTTTATGACAACTAGCTCGTTTTTCCTTATTCATTTCACACCAGGCAAGTCTGTGACAACTGAGCCAGCCAACGTCTTTTTTTTTTCGATTGGCTGAATTTTACAATATACAACCGAGCTAGCAACAACTTCATTGTAAATTTGGCAACTTGTCACGAGCACCAACGTTAGCCAACTTGTGTGTGTGTTTTTTTTAATGCCAAACAGAACAACACGGCTATTTTTTTTAATGTCAAGCAACACTTCGTTTTATTTTTGCTTTTTTCTCGAAGAACAACATAGAAAAGCAACGGCATTCAGCAGTTTGCTTAATAAAGAGGGCAAAGCAACCTTAGCTTTTGAAGTGTGTTAGCGTCCAGCCTCGAGCAGCCAGCTAACACCAAACCCTCAACGTTACCTGAACCATTTTAACAATCACTAAACAAGAGGCTCGTGCGGCTATTTAACTGACTGGTGCTGCATTCAGGACCTTTAACTTTTAAACAGCGCGTCTGACACACTGCAGGAGAAACTCTGTAGCTTTACCGCTCACTTCTTCTTTTTTTTTTTTTTTAAAGAACAGCTGACAGAACAACACGCCACCTGAGTGTTAGCAGGAGACCAGTGGTAGGAGCTGGGGCAGGTTGTGTACAACCACGGATTCCCTCATCGGATTGTTATATTATCAGTGTTATTGTTGAAAATGGCGGCGATCGGAATGGTGCAGATGTTGATCGAAGCAGCCGAGTACCTTGAGCGCAGGGAAAGAGGTAAAGTGTATTGTTTTCTACGGTCTGCTTTATTCATGACAAAATACATGACACCCCTCCCCCCGAAATCACGCTATTTCATGCACCTGTCATTTAAAGGCTATTTTAAAATCTGTTGCTGCCCTTTATTTATTTTTTTTTTACATAAAGTAAACGGGCCATGCATTAAATACAGTAACGCTGTCGGATACAACAATACAGCAGGATGCATCGCCTGCACAGAATCATCAATAATTTTATTCATACATTTTTTGATGTTCTGCGAATGTGCATAAACACACGTGCATCTGCCTCTCTGGTAAAGAATGAATGCATATGTGGCAGATGCAGTCAGATGTGCAGGGAGACATTGTTTTCATGGAGGCCCCTCCTTTCCCTCTGTTGTGGTTTGCTAGTGGGGTTTATTTCAGTTCAAGATGACATCATTGTCCAGGCTGAGGGGAGAAAATACTGTATAAAGACACTGCAGGAAATCCATCCATTGCATGCCTGCACCTCAGCAGGAGACATTGCTACTAAATACCATAAGGCTCAATATCAAATGTGGCAGATTTTGCAGTCTTTCTATTTTTGGTTTGGCTTCTCCTCAATGTGGCTGTGTCTTGCATTGCCAGATATCTGGACATGTGACCACTATGTTGTTTATTTGCTTGCAGAAGCCGAACACGGGTATGCCTCCATGCCACCCTTCATCAGCAGCCGAGAGAGGGAGAGCTTGAAAAGGAAAAGCAAAAGCAAGAAAAACACGAGTAGCAGGTAAAGGCATACGAGCTCCCTATGCCATTTTTCAGCTCTGCAACAAGGCACTTACAATTCCTCCTCTTCAAGTGTGTCCACGCTGAGTGCAGCAGGATTAATCCATGTTTGCTGGATTGGGTTTTGTTTTTTACAAATCACACTTCTGCATTTGCCGTCTGTGGTGACAGCATCATACGTCAGCACAGTCAACCACATTTTATTGTTTCCCTTTTTTTGATGCTGTAATTAGCAGTATGTCAAACCAGAGTAATATGAGATTCAGCTCACTACCACTGCCAATTTGTCCCCAACGCTACTGAAAAGGTCCTCTGATATTAGAAGCAGGAGCTGCATGTGTCTGTGCAAGTCTGTTGGGTTAAGGCCCTGTTTTGACTTCCCCTTGTCTTCCTCAAAGCGTGTGACTGACAGCAGCAAACATCAGTCTGGCTTAAATCGAATGGCCACTGTGTAAGGCAAACTGGGTCAGTCAAGGTGACTGCAGAAGACATTTCAGTGAGGGCGCATGTCCTGTCTGCTCCAGTCAATGGACACTACTGCACACACATAGAATTCTAGAGATCAATCATATTGGGGCAGATTTATGTTGCATCCATACCCCACATAACGTCATGCGCTCAGTGATTAGATTGCAGTTTGGATTTCATGCAATATTGTGACATTTTGTTTGAGAAACGTTGTGAACGTAATGCTCCTAAATGTATTGATATTGCCGTGGAGAGGATGAAAAAGCCCCATGATTTACGGCAGAACTGAAAGAACCATATTCTATATGACTTGAAAGATTTGTTTATATCAACCTGTATTTATGCACATATGCACATTAGATGCAGTGGATGGAAACACAAGGGGGGAAAACAGCTAATTAGTGCAAAAACAAATAGTTTTTTTGCTTGGCTGAGGTAAAAAAAAAAAGTTGCCCTGTCAATATAGAGATGTAACAAAGTCTGATTATTATAGATTTTTCAGATGAATGGTAACACTGAGTGACCTGCTTCTCCAGTAGACGCAATGCTGGCATATTGCTGCCACCCACCCGTAGCATGCCTCCTTTTCATCAGGGATTGAAAGGGCAACTGACTAAAAGACTGCCTAGTGCATAGAGAGAGGCAAGTGATTGATTTATATATGTTAAATGCCATGATGTACCAGAGCTATGGAAGGGAGGCGTGGCAGGTCACATGATGCAAGTTAACCTGTCTGGCTGGACTGTAGACTTGAGCTGAACTCACATCAGGTATGCTAGCCATGAAGGGAAACTCATCCAGCTTCCGTTACTATCTATTAACATCTATTAAGATGACACTTTCATCCAAAATGATGTACAAAAAATTGCATTCAAAAATGTGGGTACAACCCAAAATGTGCAAGAATCATGCGAGTACATCAACTCAATCAAATATGCTGGTGTACGTGAAGTGCAACAGCTTGCAGCACCCACTGGAAATAAATGCAGAGCACATGAGGTGAAGCATGTAAATAGGTTTATATATAGGCCCCTTACCTTGTGTGATCCAATGTATATCCAGCTTTGACAGCTGCAAACATGTTTGCAATTTTCTCTGGCAGGCGTGGAGAGGTGAGGAAGAATGTAAACTTTTCTCCCAATCTCTGAGAGACGTGCACTCTTATCCCCATTTGAACCACTATCATGTCCGGCCACGTTCTATGATGGAGGACCTTTAGACGCTGTTGTATAAACTTGTTTGTAAGAGGAATGCCTCCACCTAAAGTGTCCTTTGGATAGCTAAATGCCGTGTTCAGTATCCAATTTACAGAGCACATGATGTGCAGTATGCAAATATGTTTATGTATATGCTCGTTACCTCTCATAACCCAATGTACTATATCAAGCTGTAGCCTATTATCTGCAGATCTAAAGTTACGAGGCTGCTATACAAAAAGGTCAGAGTATTCCATACAATCATACTGGTTAATTAGGGGCCTCGAACGAAGGACGAGGTCCCTATTGTTCTTGTAGCGTTTATTATTAGGGGCCTCGAACGAAGGACGAGGTCCCCTCTTGTTCTTGTAGCGTTTATTAGGGGCCTCGAACGAAGGACGAGGTCCCTATTGTTCTTGTAGCGTTTATTATTATTATTAGGGGCCTCGAACGAAGGACGAGGTCCCTATTGTTCTTGTAGCGTTTATTATTATTATTATTAGGGGCCTCGAACGAAGGACGAGGTCCCCTCTTGTTCTTGTAGCGTTTATTATTATTATTATTATTATTATTATTATTATTATTATTATTATTTCTTTCTTCCGCCGCGACTTTAAACTGGATTTTGACCCCCTAAACATGCTTCAAAACTCACCAAAATTGGCACGTATGTCAGGACTGGTGAAAAATTTTATCTAATGAAGAAATAAATTCAAAAAGTGCAAAAATGGCTCTGTAGCGCCACCTAGAATGACTGAATCAGACTGAATCACTAAAATGGCCGCTGCTGCCAGTAGGAATGTCGTAGGAAGACCAAACCAAAACAGCCGTGTTCGTTTCATCAAGACCTACAAATCACGTGCTCGCACCAATGACCTAAATCCAACAGGAAGTGAGGTATTTCCCTTTCAAAGTAAAATTTTCCTCAAAAACAAGAAATTCCTTAAAAATCGAACTACTACTAAACCGTTTATCGTATCGGCCTCAAATTCGCACACATTATCGATCAATTGGTCCTTGTCAATTATTCTGCGTCAATTATAATTCATTTGAAGGGTTTGGATTTACTGGCCTCTTTTGTGTGATGTGCTCCCTTTACCTCCTGACGACTTGTTGTGCCACCTAGGCACACAAAAATGCCCGGTGCGACGGGTAGGAACCACTTAGAAAGACCAAACCAAAACTGTCGCGTTCGTCTCATAAAGACCTACAAATGTCGCACTGCAACCCCTGACCTAACTCCAACAGGAAGCGCACTGTTGTTGTTTGAATGTAAGATGGCGTTTTTGACAAATTCTGCCGCTCAAAGATTTTTTGCTCCTACACCGTTTATCAGAACTGCTTCAAACTTTCACAAATTACAGATCTACCCCTGGTGAACATTACTTGAGAAGGATTTTGTCCTAACTTGAACGGTTTGGATCTCCCAAGCGTTTGCAGGTGCAGAGCACAACTCCTCATGATGATCTCTGTAAGAAAAGATGGGTGACAACACATCCTAAACTTGTGACTGAGGCACATTATTTTATTCCATAAACATACAAGCTTGATATCACTGCGTTCAGAACAAAATTATCTATCTGGTGATGCTTTCAGATTGAAAATGTGACTCATGGTTTGGTATCTAAAAGGACTAGTTTGTGAGATTTTCAGCCCATTCAGCTGTCTGCCTGCAGCCACATGCAGTCCTTAATTAGCATAACAAAAGCTGAAGTGTGAGTGTGTGTGTGTGTGTCTCTGTGTGTGTGTGTGTGTGTCATTCCTAATTTTCCTAAATAAATGCCTGATAGCAAAAATTTGTAACTACAACATTCCCTGGTGTAACTTTTTTTTTGCCTCATTAACAATTGGAATCAAATCTGTAGCTGCATCTGTGCTGCAGATCATACTGTCTTTGTGTAAACAGGAATCAATCACCAAGAGCACACAACACGTGTGTTCATCTTAAAGGTATATTTATCACAAAACTCTACATGTAAAACATCATTTACTCACTATTTATGGAAAATACAGTGTTGCAATGCCTATATGCTGTGAAACTTTGTATGTTTCCTTTTGAAATCAACATTATTAGGAGAAATACAGTTCCATTATTGACAATGCTATATCTCAATACACATGTTCCACAGCCAATTCATATTAAGCCTTGATCATAAATGTTTATAACATTGTTGTGTATACTTGAATATCTCAAAATTAAATCAATTTCCTAAAATGTAACTCCACTGTAAACTTTTTCTAAAATTCTTCTATAATATTAATACTTTCAGTAGTGTCATTGTAAGCTGTCAAATGCTTCCTGCTGATGTTGTTATCATTAGTTATAGTCAACTCATCTTGAGTACATGGTCATTAATTAGCAAAAAATGGCTTCACAGATACGTGTGTGTGTGTGTGTGTGTGTGTGTGTGTGTGTGTGTGTGTGTGTGTGAGATTCCTAATTTTAAGATACAGACACACCAAAACACACACTCCAATCCCTGTCCCCTTTCTCTCTCTCTCTCTCTCTCTCTCTCTGTCTCTCGTGTCCTGTTAGTGCATGTCACTAACTCGGCTGACTGCATGTCAGAAACTCAACCTCTTCTCCACAGTCTTTGTGCTCTACTACCTCACAGGTTAACTTCTACCACAGCACTGCTTGGATAGTGTGACATGTGAGGTCGTGCTATAGCTGTGGTGTCAAATGCCACCTGCTGATTTAGTTATCATTAGTCATTAGTCAACTCATCTTGAGTGCCTGGGCTGTCACCTAACTACGTGATTCTTAATTAGCATAACAATAGCTCCACTCTGACAGATACATGTGAGTGTGTATGTGTGTGTGTGTTTGTCTGTCTGTGTATGTGTGTGTCTGAGTGTGTCATACTTATACTCTCATTATACACATTTGATTATTGTCACGTATGTAAACCATTAGATATTAATATATACTTTCAACAAATTGTACCACAATAACCAGAATTGAAATTATAATATTATTACTTTTATGAATGTTGTTGTAAGCTACTGTCATGACCATCTGTCCTACATCTCTCTGTGTCTCCCCTTCTGTTTCATTGGGTCTGCAGAACAGAGGGATGTTGTATGCTGTAAAGCCCTGTGAGGCAAATTGTGCTTTGTGATATTGATTGCTTGATTGATTGATTGACTGACTGACTGATTGATGTCCTCATCAGTAGTTTGGTTTTCAGAAGCCATCAAAGTTCTATTCCCATGTCATGGGTTCATTGTAAAAAAAAATGACCTTGCGTTCTATTGACATAACGGAACGCGACGCTCGCTTTCGACGTACGCCGGACCCCGAAATGGCGTGGGTCGAGGCCCCGTTCAACGCTGCTCGCAGCTTTAATTATTATTAGGGACCTCGACAGAGGACCCTCTTGTTCCTGTAGCGTTTATTATTATTATTATTATTTTTTCTTTCTTCCGCCGCGACTTTAAACTGGATTTTGACCCCCTAAACATGCTTCAAAACTCACCAAAATTGGTACGTATGTCAGGACTGGTGAAAAATTTTATCTAATGAAGAAATAAAATTAAAAAGTGCAAAAATGGCTCTGTAGCGCCACCTAGAATGACTGAATCACTAAAATGGCCGCTGCTGCCAGTAGGAATGTCGTAGGAAGACCAAACCAAAACAGGTGTGGTTTCTTCAAGACCCACAAATCACGTGCTCGCACCAATGACCTAAATCCAACAGGAAGTGAGGTATTTCCCTTTCAAAGTAAAATTTTCCTCAAAAACAAGAAATTCCTTTAAAAATCATCTTCTCCTAAACCGTTCATCGTATCGGCCTCAAATTTGCACACATTATCGATCAATTGGTCCTTGTCAATTATTCTGCGTGAATTATCAGCCATTTGAAGGGTTTGGATTTACTGGCCTCTTCCGTGTGATGTGCTCCCTTTACCTCCTGACGACTTGTTGTGCCTCCTAGGCACACAAAAATGCCCGGTGCGACGGGTAGGAACCACTTAGAAAGACCAAACCAAAACTGTCGCGTTCGTCTCATAAAGACCTACAAATCTCGCGCTGCAACCCCTGACCTAACTCCAACAGGAAGCGCACTGTTGTTGTTTGAATGTAAGATGGCGTTTTTGACAAATTCTGTCGCTCAAAGATTTTTTGCTCCTACACCGTTTATTAGAACTGCTTCAAAAGTTCACAAATTACAGATCTACCCCTGGTGAACATTACTTGTGAAGGATTTTGTCCTAGCTTGAACGGTTTGGATCTCCCAAGCGTTTGCAGGTGCAGAGCACAACTCTTCATGATGATCTCTGTAAGAAAAGATGAGTGACAACACATCCTAAACTTGTGACTAAGGCACATTTTTTTATTCCATAAACATACAAACTTGATATCACTGCGTTCAGAACAAAATTATCTATCTGGTGATGCTTTCAGATTGAAAATGTGACTCACAGTTTGGCATCTAAAAGGACTAGTTTGTGAGATTTTCAGCCCATTCTGCTGTCTGCCTGCAGCCACATGCAGTCCTTCATTAGCATAACAAAAGCTGAAGTGTGATTGTGTGTGTGTGTGTGTGTGTGTGTGTGTGTCTCTGTGTGTGTGTGTCATTCCTAATTTTCCTAAATAAATGCCTGATAGTAAAAAATTTGTAAATACAACATTCTCTGGTGTAACTTTTTTGCCTCATTAACAATTGGAATCAAATCTGTAGCTACATCTGTGCTGCAGATCATACTGTCTTTGTGTAAACAGGAATCAATCACCAAGAGCACACAACACGTGTGTTCATCTTAAAAGTATATTTTATCACAAAACTCTACATGTAAAACATCATTTAGTCACTATTTATGGAAAATACAGTGTTACAATGCCTATATGCTATGAAACTTTATGTTTCCTTATGAAATCAACATTATTAGGGAAAATACAGTTCCATTATTGACAAAGCTATATCTCAATACACATGTTCCACAGCCAATTCATATTAAGCCTTGATCATAAATGTTTATAACTTTGTTGTGTATATTTGAATATCTCAAAATTAATCAATTTCCTAAAATGTAACTCCACTGTAAACTTTTTCTAAAATTCTTCTTTGATTTTAGTACTTTCAGTAGTGTCATTGTCAGCTGTCAAATGCCTCCAGCTGATTTTGTTATCTTTAGTTATAGTCAACTCATCTTGAGTACATGGTCATTAATTAGCATAAAAATGGCTTCACAGATACGTGTGTATGTGTGTGTGTGTGTGATTTCTAATTTTCAGATACAGACACACCAAAACACACACTCCAATCCCTGTCCCCTTTCTCTCTCTCTCTCTCTCTCTGTCTCTCTCTCTCTCTCTCCCTCTCTCTCGTGTCCTGTTAGTGCATGTCACTAACTCAACTGACTGCATGTCAGAAACTCAACCTCTTCTCCACAGTCTTTGTGCTCTAATACCTCACAGGTTAACTTCTACCACAGCACTGCTTGGATAGTGTGACATGTGATGTCATGCTATAGCTGTGGTGTCAAATGCCACCTGCTGATTTAGTTATCATTAGTCATTAGTCAACTCATCTTGAGTGCCTGGGCTGTCACCTAACTACACCAAAACACACACTCCAATCCCTGTCCCCTTTCTCTCTCTCTCTCTCTCTGTCTCTCTCTCTCTCTCCCTCTCTCTCGTGTCCTGTTAGTGCATGTCACTAACTCATCTGACTGCATGTCAGAAACTCAACCTCTTCTCCACAGTCTTTGTGCTCTAATACCTCACAGGTTAACTTCTACCACAGCACTGCTTGGATAGTGTGACATGTGATGTCATGCTATAGCTGTGGTGTCAAATGCCACCTGCTGATTTAGTTATCATTAGTCATTAGTCAACTCATCTTGAGTGCCTGGGCTGTCACCTAACTACACCAAAACACACACTCCAATCCCTGTCCCCTTTCTCTCTCTCTCTCTCTCTCTGTCTCTCTCTCTCTCTCTCTCTCTCTCTCTCTCTCTCTCTCTCATGTCCTGTTAGTGCATGTCACTAACTCGGCTGACTGCATGTCAGAAACTCAACCTCTTCTCCACAGTCTTTGTGCTCTACTACCTCACAGGTTAACTTCTACCACAGCACTGCTTGGATAGTGTGACATGTGAGGTCGTGCTATAGCTGTGGTGTCAAATGCCACCTGCTGATTTAGTTATCATTAGTCATTAGTCAACTCATCTTGAGTGCCTGGGCTGTCACCTAACTACGTGATTCTTAATTAGCATAACAATAGCTCCACTCTGACAGATACATGTGAGTGTGTATGTGTGTGTGTGTTTGTCTGTCTGTGTATGTGTGTGTGTGTGTGTGTGTGTGTCATACTTATACTGTCATTATACACATTTGATTATTGTCACATGTGTAAACCATTAGATATTAATATACACTTTCAACAAATTGTACCACAATAAGCAGAATTGAAATTATAATACTATTACTTTTATTAATGTTGTTGTAAGCTACTGTCATTACCATCTGTCCTACATCTCTCTCTGTCTCCCCTTCTGTGTCATTGGGTCTGAAGAACAGAGGGATGTTGTATGCTGTAAAGCCCTGTGAGGCAAATTGTGATTTGTGATATTGATTGCTTGATTGATTGACTGACTGACTGATTGATGTCCTCATCAGTAGTTTGGTTTTCAGAAGCCATCAAAGTTCTACTCCCATGTCATGGGTTCATTGTAAAAAAAAATGACCTTGCGTTCTATTGACATAACAGAACGCGACGCTCGCTTTCGACGTACGCCGGACCCCGAAATAGCGTGGGTCGAGGTCCCGTTCAACGCTGCTCGCAGCTTTAATTATTATTATTATTATTATTATTTCTTTCTTCCGCCGCGACTTTAAACTGGATTTTGACCCCCTAAACATGCTTCAAAACTCACCAAAATTGGTACGTATGTCAGGACTGGTGAAAAATTTTATCTAATGAAGAATAAATTCAAAAAGTGCAAAAATGGCTCTGTAGCGCCACCTAGAATGACTGAATCAGACTGAATCACTAAAATGGCCGCTGCTGCCAGTAGGAATGTCGTAGGAAGACCAAACCAAAACAGCCGTGTTCGTTTCATCAAGACCTACAAATCACGTGCTCGCACCAATGACCTAAATCCAACAGGAAGTGAGGTATTTCCCTTTCAAAGTAAAATTTTCCTCAAAAACAAGAAATTCCTTAAAAATCGAACTACTCCTAAACCGTTTATCGTATCGGCCTCAAATTCGCACACATTATCGATCAATTGGTCCTTGTCAATTATTCTGCGTCAATTATAATTCATTTGAAGGGTTTGGATTTACTGGCCTCTTTTATGTGATGTGCTCCCTTTACCTCCTGACGACTTGTTGTGCCACCTAGGCACACAAAAATGCCCGGTGCGACAGGTAGGAACCACTTAGAAAGACCAAACCAAAACTGTCGCGTTCGTCTCATAAAGACCTACAAATGTCGCACTGCAACCCCTGACCTAACTCCAACAGGAAGCGCACTGTTGTTGTTTGAATGTAAGATGGCGTTTTTGACAAATTCTGTCGCTCAAAGATTTTTTGCTCCTACACTGTTTATCAGAACTGCTTCAAACTTTCACAAATTACAGATCTACCCCTGGTGAACATTACTTGAGAAGGATTTTGTCCTAACTTGAACGGTTTGGATCTCCCAAGCGTTTGCAGGTGCAGAGCACAACTCCTCATGATGATCTCTGAGAGAAAAATGAGTGACAACACATCCTAAACTTGTGACTAAGGCACATTTTTTAATTCCATAAACATACAAGCTTGATATCACTGCGTTCAGGACAAAATTATCTATCTGGTGATGCTTTCAGATTGAAAATGTGACTCACAGTTTGGCATCTACAAGGACTAGTTTGTGAGATTTTCAGCCCATTCTGCTGTCTGCCTGCAGCCAAATGCAGTCCTTCATTAGCATAACAAAAGCTGAAGTGTGAGTGTGTGTGTGTGTGTGTGTGTGTGTGTGTGTGGCATTCCTAATTTTCCTAAATAAATGCCTGATAGAAAAAAATGTGTAAATACAACATTCCCTGGTGTAACTTTTTTGCCTCATTAACAATTGGAATCAAATCTGTAGCTACATCTGTGCTGCAGATCATATTGTCTTTGTGTAAACAGGAATCAATCACCAAGAGCACACAACACGTGTGTTCATCTTAAACGTATATTTTATCACAAAACTCTACATGTAAAACATCATTTACTCACTATTTATGGAAAATACAGTGTTGCAATGCCTATATGCTATGAAACTTTATGTTTCCTTATGAAATCAACATTATTAGGGAAAATACAGTTCCTTTATTGACAATGCTATATCTCAATACACATGTTCCACAGCCAATTCATATTAAGCCTTGATCATAAATGTTATAACTTTGTTGTGTATACTTGAATATCTCAAAAATAATCAATTTCCTAAAATGTAACTCCACTGTAAACTTTTTCTAAAATTCTTCTTTAATTTTAGTACTTTCAGTAGTGTCATTGTAAGCTGTCAAATGCCTCCAGCTGATTCTGTTATCATTAGTTATAGTCAACTCATCTTGAGTACATGGTCATTAATTAGCATAAAAATGGCTTCGCAGATACGTGTGTGTGTGTGTGTATGTGTGATTTCTAATTTTCAGATACAGACACACCAAAACACACACTCCAGTCCCTGTCCCCTTTCTCTCTCTCTCTCTCTCTCTCTCTCTCTCTCTCTCTCTCTCTCTCTCTCTCTCGTGTCCTGTTAGTGCATGTCACTAACTTCGCTGACTGCATGTGAGAAACTCAACCTCTTCTCCACAGTCTTTGTGCTCTAATACCTCACAGATTAACTTCTACCACAGCACTGCTTGGATAGTGTGACATGTGAGGTCGTGCTATAGCTGTGGTGTGAAATGCCACCTGCTGATTTAGTTATCATTAGTCATTAGTCAACTCATCTTGAGTGCCTGGGCTGTCACCCAACTACATGGTTCTTAATTAGCATAACAATAGCTCCACTCTGACAGATACATGTGAGTGTGTTTGTGTGTGTGTGATTGTCTGTCTGTGTATGTGTGTGTCTGTGTGTGTGTGTGTGTGTGTGTGTGTGTGTGTGTGTCATACTTATACTCTCATTATACACATTTGATTATTGTCACATATGTAAACCATTAGATATTAATATATACTTTCAACAAATTGTACCACAATAACCAGAATTGAAATTATAATATTATTACTTCTATGAATGTTGTTGTAAGCTACTGTCATGACCATCTGTCCTACATCTCTCTCTGTCTCCCCTTCTGTTTCATTGGGTCTGCAGAACAGAGGGATGTTGTATACTGTAAAGCCCTGTGAGGCAAATTGTGCTTTGTGATATTGATTGCTTGATTGATTGACTGACTGACTGACTGATTGATGTCCTCATCAGTAGTTTGGTTTTCAGAAGCCATCAAAGTTCTACTCCCATGTCATGGGTTCATTGTAAAAAAATGACCTTGCGTTCTATTGACATAACAGAACGCGACGCTCGCTTTCGACGTACGCCGGACCCCGAGATGGCGTGGGTCGAGGCCCCGTTCAACGCTGCTCGCAGCTTTAATTATTATTATTATTATTTTTTCTTTCTTCCGCCGCGACTTTAAACTGGATTTTGACCCCCTAAACATGCTCCAAAACTCACCAAAATTGGCATGTATGTCAGGACTGGTGAAAAATTTTATCTAATGAAGAAATTAATTCAAAAAGTGCAAAAATGGCTCTGTAGCGCCACCTAGAATGACAAATCACTAAAATGGCCGCTGCTGCCAGTAGGAATGTCGTAGGAAGACCAAACCAAAACAGGTGTGTTCGTTTCATCAAGACCTACAAATCACGTGCTCGCACCAATGACCTAAATCCAACAGGAAGTGAGGTATTTCCCTTTCAAAGTAAAATTTTCCTCAAAAACAAGAAATTCCTTTAAAAATCATCTTCTCCTAAACCGTTCATCGTATCGGCCTCAAATTCGCACACATTATCGATCAATTGGTCCTTGTCAATTATTCTGCGTGAATTATCAGCCATTTGAAGGGTTTGGATTTACTGGCCTCTTCCGTGTGATGTGCTCCCTTTACCTCCTGACAACTTGTTGTGCCACCTAGGCACACAAAAATGCCCGGTGCGACGGGTAGGAACCACTTAGAAAGACCAAACCAAAACTGTCGCGTTCGTCTCATTAAGACCTACAAATCTCGCACTGCAACCCTGACCTAACTCCAACAGGAAGCGCACTGTTGTTGTTTGAATGTAAGATGGCGTTTTTGACAAATTCTGTCGCTCAAAGATTTTTTGCTCCTACACCGTTTATCAGAACTGCTTCAAGCTTTCACAAATTACAGATCTACCCCTGGTGAACATTACTTGCGAAGGATTTTGTCCTAACTTGAACGGTTTGGATCTCCCAAGCGTTTGCAGGTGCAGAGCACAACTCCTCATGATGATCTCTGAGAGAAAAATGAGTGACAACACATCCTAAACTTGTGACTAAGGCACATTTTTTACTTCCATAAACATACAAGCTTGATATCACTGCGTTCAGGACAAATTATCTATCTGGTGATGCTTCAGATTGAAAATGTGACTCACAGTTTGGCATCTAAAAGGACTAGTTTGTGAGATTTTCAGCCCATTCTGCTGTCTGCCTGCAGCCACATGCAGTCCTTCATTAGCATAACAAAAGCTGAAGTGTGTGTGTGTGTGTGTGTGTGTGTGTGTGTGTGTGTGTGTCATTCCTAATTTTCCTAAAAAAAATGCCTGATAGAAAAAAATTGTAAATACAACATTCCCTGGTGTAACTTTTTTGCCTCATTAACAATTGGAATCAAATCTGTAGCTACATCTGTGCTGCAGATCATACTGTCTTTGTGTAAACAGGAATCAATCACCAAGAGCACACAACACATGTTCATCTTAAATGTATATTTTATCACAAACTCTCCATGTAAACACCATTTAGTCACTATTTATGGAAAATACAGTGTTGCAATGCCTATATGCTATGAAACTTTATGTTTCCTTATGAAATCAACATTATTAGGGAAAATACAGTTCCATTATTGACAATGCTATATCTCAATACACATGTTCCACAGCCAGTTCATATTAAGCCTTGATCATAAATGTTATAACTTTGTTGTGTATACTTCAATATCTCAAAATTAATCAATTTCCTAAAATGTAACTCCACTGTAAACTTTTTCTAAAATTCTTCTTTAATTTTAGTACTTTCAGTAGTGTCATTGTAAGCTGTCAAATGCCTCCAGCTGATTCTGTTATCATTAGTTATAGTCAACTCATCTTGAGTACATGGTCATTAATTAGCATAAAAATGGCTTCACAGATACGTGTGTGTGTGTGTGTGTGTGTGTGTGTGATTTCTAATTTTCAGATACAGACACACCAAAACACACACTCCAGTCCCTGTCCCCTTTCTCTCTCTCTCTCTCTCTCTCTCGTGTCCTGTTAGTGCATGTCACTAACTTCGCTGACTGCATGTGAGAAACTCAACCTCTTCTCCACAGTCTTTGTGCTCTAATACCTCACAGGTTAACTTCTACCACAGCACTGCTTGGATAGTGTGACATGTGATGTCGTGCTATAGCTGTGGTGTCAAATGCCACCTGCTGATTTAGTTATCATTAGTCATTAGTCAACTCATCTTGAGTGCCTGGGCTGTCACCTAACTATGTGGTCCTTAATTAGCATAACAATAGCTCCACTCTGACAGATACATGTGAGTGTGTTTGTGTGTGTGTGTTTGTCTGTCTGTGTATGTGTGTGTCTGTGTGTGTGTGTGTGTGTGTGTGTGTGTGTGTGTGTGTCATACTTATACTCTCATTATACACATTTGATTATTGTCACATATGTAAACCATTAGATTTATACACTTTCAACAAATTGTACCACAATAAGCAGAATTGAAATGATCATATTATTGCTTTTATTAATGTTGTTGTAAGCTACTGTCATGACCATCTGTCCTACATCTCTCTCTGTCTCCCCTTCTGTTTCATTGGGTCTGCAGAACAGAGGGATGTTGTATACTGTAAAGCCCTGTGAGGCAAATTGTGATTTGTTATATTGATTGCTTGATTGATTGATTGACTGACTGACTGATTGATGTCCTCATCAGTAGTTTGGTTTTCAGAAGCCATCAAAGTTCTACTCCCATGTCATGGGTTCATTGTAAAAAAATGACCTTGCGTTCTATTGACATAACAGAACGCGATGCTCGCTTTCGACGTACGCCGGACCCCGAGATGGCGTGGGTCGAGGCCCCGTTCAACGCTGCTCGCAGCTTTAATTATTATTATTATTATTATTAGGGGCCTCGAACGAAGGACGAGGTCCCTATTGTTCTTGTAGCGTTTATTATTATTATTATTATTATTAGGGGCCTCGAACGAAGGACGAGGTCCCCTCTTGTTCTTGTAGCGTTTATTATTATTATTATTATTATTATTATTATTATTATTAGGGGCCTCGAACGAAGGACGAGGTCCCCTCTTGTTCTTGTAGCGTTTATTATTATTATTATTATTATTATTATTATTAGGGGCCTCGAACGAAGGACGAGGTCCCTATTGTTCTTGTAGCGTTTATTATTATTATTATTATTATTATTCTTTCTTTCTTCCGCCGCGACTTTAAAGTGGATTTTGACCCTTTAAACATGCTTCAAAACTCACCAAAATTGGCATGTATGTCAGGACTGCTGAAAAATTTTATCTAATGAAGAAATTAATTCAAAAAGTGCAAAAATGGCTCTGTAGCGCCACCTAGAATGACTGAATCAGACTGAATCACTAAAATGGCCGCTGCTGCCAGTAGGAATGTCGTAGGAAGACCAAACCAAAACAGCCGTGTTCGTTTCATCAAGACCTACAAATCACGTGCTCGCACCAATGACCTAAATCCAACAGGAAGTGAGGTATTTCCCTTTCAAAGTAAAATTTTCCTCAAAAACAAGAAATTCCTTTAAAAATCATCTTCTCCTAAACCGTTCATCGTATCGGCCTCAAATTCGCACACATTATCGATCAATTGGTCCTTGTCAATTATTCTGCGTGAATTATCAGCCATTTGAAGGGTTTGGATTTACTGGCCTCTTCCGTGTGATGTGCTCCCTTTACCTCCTGACGACTTGTTGTGCCACCTAGGCACACAAAAATGCCCGGTGCGACGGGTAGGAACCACTTAGAAAGACCAAACCAAAACTGTCGCGTTCGTCTCATAAAGATCTACAAATGTCGCGCTGCAACCCCTGACCTAACTCCAACAGGAAGCGCACTGTTGTTGTTTGAATGTAAGATGGCGTTTTTGACAAATTCTGCCGCTCAAAGATTTTTTGCTCCTACACCGTTTATCAGAACTGCTTCAAACTTTCACAAATTACAGATCTACCCCTGGTGAACATTACTTGAGAAGGATTTTGTCCTAGCTTGAACGGTTTGGATCTCCCAAGCGTTTGCAGGTGCAGAGCACAACTCCTCATGATGATCTCTGTAAGAAAAGATGAGTGACAACACATCCTAAACTTGTGACTGAGGCACATTATTTTATTCCATAAACATACAAGCTTGATATCACTGCGTTCAGAACAAAATTATCTATCTGGTGATGCTTTCAGATTGAAAATGTGACTCACGGTTTGGCATCTAAAAGGACTAGTTTGTGAGATTTTCAGCCCCATTCTGCTGTCTGCCTGCAGCCACATGCAGTCCTTAATTAGCATAACAAAAGCTGAAGTGTGAGTGTGTGTGTGTCTCTGTGTGTGTCTGTGTGTGTGTCATTCCTAATTTTCCTAAATAAATGCCTGATAGAAAAAAATTTGTAAATACAACATTCCCTGGTGTAACTTTTTGCCTCATTAACAATTGGAATCAAATCTGTAGCTACATCTGTGCTGCAGATCATACTGTCTTTGTGTAAACAGGAATCAATCACCAAGAGCACACAACCGTGTGTTCATCTTAAAGGTATATTTTATCACAAAACTCTACATGTAAAACATCATTTACTCACTATTTTATGGAAAATACAGTCTTGCAATGCCTATATGCTATGAAACTTTATGTTTCCTTATGAAATCACATTATTAGGGAAAATACAGTTCCATTATTGACAATGCTATATCTCAATACACATGTTCCACAGCCAATTCATATTAAGCCTTGATCATAAATGTTATAACTTTGTTGTGTATACTTGAATATCTCAAAAATAAATCAATTTCCTAAAATGTAACTCCACTGTAAACTTTTTCTAAAATTCTTCTTTAATTTTAGTACTTTCAGTAGTGTCATTGTAAGCTGTCAAATGCCTCCAGCTGATTTTGTTATCATTAGTTATAGTCAACTCATCTTGAGTACATGGTCATTAATTTAGCATAAAAATGGCTTCACAGACACGTGTGTGTGTGTGTGTGTGATTTCTAATTTTCAGATACAGACACACCAAAACACACACTCCAGTCCCTGTCCCCTTTCTCTCTCTCTCTCTCTCTCTCTCCTCTCTCTCTCTCTCTCTCTCTCTCATGTCCTGTTAGTGCATGTCACTAACTTCGCTGACTGCATGTGAGAAACTCAACCTCTTCTCCACAGTCTTTGTGCTCTAATACCTCACAGGTTAACTTCTACCACAGCACTGCTTGGATAGTGTGACATGTGATGTCGTGCTATAGCTGTGGTGTCAAATGCCACCTGCTGATTTAGTTATCATTAGTCATTAGTCAACTCATCTTGAGTGCCTGGCTGTCACCTAACTACGTGGTCCTTAATTAGCATAACAATAGCTCCACTCTGACAGATACATGTGAGTGTGTTTGTGTGTGTGTGTTTGTCTGTCTGTGTATGTGTGTGTCTGAGTGTGTCATACTTATACTCTCATTATACACATTTGATTATTGTCACGTATGTAAACCATTAGATATTAATATATACTTTCAACAACTTGTACCACAATAACCAGAATTGAAATTATAATATTATTACTTCTATGAATGTTGTTGTAAGCTACTGTCATGACCATCTGTCCTACATCTCTCTCTTTCTCCCCTTCTGTTTCATTGGGTCTGAAGAACAGAGGGATGTTGTATGCTGTAAAGCCCTGTGAGGCAAATTGTGCTTTGTAATATTGATTGCTTGATTGATTGATTGACTGACTGACTGACTGATTGATGTCCTCATCAGTAGTTTGGTTTTCAGAAGCCATCAAAGTTCTACTCCCATGTCATGGGTTCACTGTAAAAAAATGACCTTGCGTTCTATTGACATGACAGAACGCGACGCTCGCTTTCGACGTACGCCGGACCCCGAAATGGCGTGGGTCGAGGCCCCGTTCAACGCTGCTCGCAGCTTTAATTATTATTATTATTTCTTTCTTCCGCCGCGACTTTAAAGTGGATTTTGACCCCTAAACATGCTTCAAAACTCACCAAAATTGGCACGTATGTCAGGACTGGTGAAAAATTTTATCTAATGAAGAAATTAATTCAAAAAGTGCAAAAATGGCTCTGTAGCGCCACCTAGAATGACTGAATCACTAAAATGGCCGCTGCTGCCAGTAGGAATGTCGTAGGAAGACCAAACCAAAACAGGTGTGTTCGTTTCATCAAGACCTACAAATCACGTGCTCGCACCAATGACCTAAATCCAACAGGAAGTGAGGTATTTCCCTTTCAAAGTAAAATTTTCCTCAAAACAAGAAATTCCTTAAAAATCCAACTACTCCTAAACCGTTTATCGTATCGGCCTCAAATTCGCACACATTATCGATCTATTGGTCCTTGTCAATTATTCTGCGTGAATTATTAACCATTTGAAGCGTTTGGATTTACTGGCCTCTTTTGTGTGATGTGCTCCCTTTACCTCCTGACGACTTGTTGTGCACCTAGGCACACAAAAATGCCCGGTGCGACGGGTAGGAACCACTTAGAAAGACCAAACCAAAACTGTCGCGTTCGTCTCATAAAGACCTACAAATGTCGCACTGCAACCCCTGACCTAACTCCAACAGGAAGCGCACTGTTGTTGTTTGAATGTAAGATGGCGTTTTTGACAAATTCTGTCGCTCAAAGATTTTTTGCTCCTACACCGTTTATAAGAACTGCTTCAAACTTTCACAAATTACAGATCTACCCCTGGTGAACATTACTTGCGAAGGATTTTGTCCTAACTTGAACGGTTTGGATCTATCAAGCGTTTGCAAGTGCAGAGCACAACTCCTCATGATGATCTCTGTAAGAAAAGATGGGTGACAACACATCCTAAACTTGTGACTGAGGCACATTATTTTATTCCATAAACATACAAGCTTGATATCACTGCGTTCAGAACAAAATTATCTATCTGGTGATGCTTTCAGATTGAAAATGTGACTCACGGTTTGGTATCTAAAAGGACTAGTTCGTGAGATTTTCAGCCCATTCTGCTGTCTGCCTGCAGCCACATGCAGTCCTTAATTAGCATAACAAAAGCTGAAGTGTGTGTGTGTGTGTGTCTCTGTGTGTGTGTGTGTGTGTCATTCCTAATTTTCCTAAATAAATGCCTGATAGCAAAAATTTGTAACTACAACATTCCCTGGTGTAACTTTTTTTTGCCTCATTAACAATTGGAATCAAATCTGTAGCTACATCTGTGCTGCAGATCATACTGTCTTTGTGTAAACAGGAATCAATCACCAAGAGCACACAACACGTGTGTTCATCTTAAAGGTATATTTTATCACAAAACTCTACATGTAAAACATCATTTACTCACTATTTATGAAAAATACAGTGTTGTAATGCCTATATGCTATGAAACTTTGTTATGTTTCCTTTTGAAATCAACATTATTAGGAGAAATACAGTTCCATTATTGACAATGCTATATCTCAATACACATGTTCCACAGCCAATTCATATTAAGCCTTGATCATAAATGTTTATAACATTGTTGTGTATACTTGAATATCTCAAAATTAAATCAATTTCCTAAAATGTAACTCCACTGTAAACTTTTTCTAAAATTCTTCTATAATATTAATACTTTCAGTAGTGTCATTGTAAGCTGTCAAATGCTTCCTGCTGATGTTGTTATCCTTAGTTATAGTCAACTCATCTTGAGTACATAGTCATTAATTAGCATAAAAATGGCTTCACAGATACATGTGTGTGTGTGTGTGTGTGTGTGTGTGTGTGTGTGTGAGATTTCTAATTTTCAGATACAGACACACCAAAACACACACTCCAATCCCTCCCCTTTCTCTCTCTCTCTCTCTCTCTCTCTCTGTCTCTCGTGTCCTGTTAGTGCATGTCACTAACTCGGCTGACTGCATGTCAGAAACTCAACCTCTTCTCCACAGTCTTTGTGCTCTACTACCTCACAGGTTAACTTCTACCACAGCACTGCTTGGATAGTGTGACATGTGAGGTCGTGCTATAGCTGTGGTGTGAAATGCCACCTGCTGATTTAGTTATCATTAGTCATTAGTCAACTCATCTTGAGTGCCTGGGCTGTCACCAAACTACGTGATTCTTAATTAGCATAACAATAGCTCCACTCTGACAGATACATGTGAGTGTGTATGTGTGTGTGTGTTTGTCTGTCTGTGTATGTGTGTGTCTGAGTGTGTCATACTTATACTCTCATTATACACATTTGATTATTGTCACGTATGTAAACCATTAGATATTAATATATACTTTCAACAAATTGTACCACAATAACCAGAATTGAAATTATAATATTATTACTTTTATGAATGTTGTTGTAAGCTACTGTCATGACCATCTGTCCTACATCTCTCTCTGTCTCCCCTTCTGTTTCATTGGGTCTGAAGGACAGAGGGATGTTGTTACTGTAAAGCCCTGTGAGGCAAATTGTGCTTTGTGATATTGATTGCTTGATTGATTGATTGACTGACTGACTGATTGATGTCCTCATCAGTAGTTTGGTTTTCAGAAGCCATCAAAGTTCTATTCCCATGTCATGGGTTCATTGTAAAAAAAAATGACCTTGCGTTCTATTGACATAACGGAACGCGACGCTCGCTTTCGACGTACGCCGGACCCCGAAATGGCGTGGGTCGAGGCCCCGTTCAACGCTGCTCGCAGCTTTAATTAGGGACCTCGACAGAGGACCCTATTGTTCCTGTAGCGTTTATTATTATTATTATTATTATTTTTTCTTTCTTCCGCCGCGACTTTAAAGTGGATTTTGACCCCTAAACATGCTTCAAAACTCACCAAAATTGGTACGTATGTCAGGACTGGTAAAAAATTTTATCTAATGAAGAAATAAAATTAAAAAGTGCAAAAATGGCTCTGTAGCGCCACCTAGAATGACTGAATCACTAAAATGGCCGCTGCTGCCAGGAATGTCGTAGGAAGACCAAACCAAAACAGCCGTGTTCGTTTCATCAAGACCTACAAATCACGTGCTCGCACCAATGACCTAAATCCAACAGGAAGTGAGGTATTTCCCTTTCAAAGTAAAATTTTCCTCAAAAACAAGAAATTCCTTTAAAAATCATCTTCTCCTAAACCGTTCATCGTATCGGCCTCAAATTCGCACACATTATCGATCAATTGGTCCTTGTCAATTATTGTGCGTGAATTATCGGCCATTTGAAGGGTTTGGATTTACTGGCCTCTTCCGTGTGATGTGCTCCCTTTACCTCCTGACGACTTGTTGTGCCACCTAGGCACACAAAATGCCCGGTGCGACGGGTAGGAACCACTTAGAAAGACCAAACCAAAACTGTCGCGTTCGTCTCATAAAGACCTACAAATGTCGCGCTGCAACCCCTGACCTAACTCCAACAGGAAGCGCACTGTTGTTGTTTGAATGTAAGATGGCGTTTTTGACAAATTCTGCCGCTCAAAGATTTTTGCTCCTACACCGTTTATCAGAACTGCTTCAAACTTTCACAAATTACAGATCTACCCCTGGTGAACATTACTTGCGAAGGATTTTGTCCTAACTTGAACGGTTGGATCTCACAAGCGTTTGCAGGTGCAGAGCACAAACTCATGATGATCTCTGTAAGAAAAGATGGGTGACAACACATCCTAAACTTGTGACTAAGGCACATTTTTTTATTCCATAAACATACAAGCTTGATATCACTGCGTTCAGAACAAAATTATCTATCTGGTGATGCTTTCAGATTGAAAATGTGACTCACGGTTTGGCATCTAAAAGGACTAGTTTGTGAGATTTTCAGCCCATTCTGCTGTCTGCCTGCAGCCACATGCAGTCCTTAATTAGCATAACAAAAGCTGAAGTGTGAGTGTGTGTGTGTGTGTGTGTGTGTGTGTCTCTGTGTGTGTGTGTGTGTGTGTGTGTCATTCCTAATTTCCTAAATAATGCCTGATAGCAAAAAATTGTAACTACAACATTCCCTGGTGAAACTTTTTTTTGCCTCATTAACAATTGGAATCAAATCTGTAGCTACATCTGTGCTGCAGATCATACTGTCTTTGTGTAAACAGGCATCAATCACCAAGAGCACACAAGTGTGTTCATCTTAAACATATATTTTATCACAAAACTCTACATGTAAAACATCATTTAGTCACTATTTATGGAAAATACAGTCTTGCAATGCCTATGCTATGAAACTTTATGTTTCCTTATGAAATCAACATTATTAGGGAAAATACAGTTCCATTATTGACAATGCTATATCTCAATACACATGTTCCACAGCCAATTCATATTAAGCCTTGATCATAAATGTTGATAACTTTGTTGTGTATACTTGAATATCTCAAAATTAATCAATTTCCTCAAATGTAACTCCACTGTAAACTTTTTCTAAAATTCTTCTATAATATTAATACTTTCAGTAGTGTCATTGTAAGCTGTCAAATGCTTCCTGCTGATTCTGTTATCATTAGTTATAGTCAACTCATCTTGAGTACATGGTCATTAATTAGCATAAAAATGGCTTCACAGATACGTGTGTGTGTGTGTGTGTGATTTCTAATTTTCAGATACAGACACACCAAAACACACACTCCAGTCCCTGTCCCCTTTCTCTCTCTCTCTCTCTCTCTCTCTCTCTCTCTCTCTCGTGTCCTGTTAGTGCATGTCACTAACTTCGCCGACTGCATGTGAGAAACTCAACCTCTTCTCCACAGTCTTTGTGCTCTACTACCTCACAGGTTAACTTCTACCACAGCACTGCTTGGATAGTGTGACATGTGATGTCGTGCTATAGCTGTGGTGTCAAATGCCACCTGCTGATTTAGTTATCATTAGTCATTAGTCAACTCATCTTGAGTGCCTGGGCTGTCACCTAACTACGTGGTCCTTAATTAGCATAACAATAGCTCCACTCTGACAGATACATGTGAGTGTGTTTGTGTGTGTGTTTGTCTGTCTGTGTATGTGTGTGTCTGTGTGTGTGTGTGTGTGTGTGTGTGTGTCATACTTATACTCTCATTACACATTTGATTATTGTCACATATGTAAACCATTAGATATTAATATACACTTTCAACAAATTGTACCACAATAAGGTGAATTGAAATGATCATATTATTGCTTTTATTAATGTTGTGTAAGCTACTGTCATGACCATCTGTCCTACATCTCTCTCTGTCTCCCCTTCTGTTTCATTGGGTCTGCAGAACAGAGGGATGTTGTATACTGTAAAGCCCTGTGAGGCAAATTGTGATTTGTGATATTGATTGCTTGATTGATTTACTGACTGACTGACTGGCTGATGTCCTCATCAGTAGATTGGTTTTCAGAAGCCATCAAAGTTCTACTCCCATGTCATGGGTTCATTGTAAAAAAAAAATTCCCTTGCGTTCTATTGACATAACAGAACGCGACGCTCGCTTTCGACGTACGCCGGACCCCGAAATGGCGTGGGTCGAGGTCCCGTTCAACGCTGCTCGCAGCTTTAATTATTATTATTTCTTTCTTCCGCCGCGACTTTAAAGTGGATTTTGACCCCCTAAACATGCTTCAAAACTCACCAAAATTGGCATGTATGTCAGGACTGGTGAAAAATTTTATCTAATGAAGAAATTAATTCAAAAAGTGCAAAAATGGCTCTGTAGCGCCACCTAGAATGACTGAATCGCTAAAATGGCCGCTGCTGCCAGTAGGAAATGTCGTAGGAAGACCAAACCAAAAAAGGTGTGTTCGTTTCATCAAGACCTACAAATCACGTGCTCGCACCAATGACCTAAATCCAACAGGAAGTGAGGTATTTCCCTTTCAAAGTAAAATTTTCCTCAAAAACAAGAAATTCCTTAAAAATCGAACTACTCCTAAACCGTTTATCGTATCGGCCTCAAATTCGCACACATTATCGATCTATTGGTCCTTGTCAATTATTCTGCGTGAATTATTAACCATTTGAAGCGTTTGGATTTACTGGCCTCTTTTGTGTGATGTGCTCCCTTTACCTCCTGACGACTTGTTGTGCCACCTAGGCACACAAAAATGCCCGGTGCGACGGGTAGGACCACTTAGAAAGACCAAACCAAAACTGTCGCGTTCGTCTCATAAAGACCTAAATGTCGCGCTGCAACCCCTGACCTAACTCCAACAGGAAGCGCACTGTTGTTGTTTGAATGTAAGATGGCGTTTTTGACAAATTCTGTCGCTCAAAGATTTTTTGCTCCTACACCGTTTATCAGATCTCCTTCAAAGTTTCACAAATTACAGATCTACCCCTGGTGAACATTACTTGCGAAGGATTTTGTCCTGACTTGAACGGTTTGGATCGTACAAGCGTTTGCAGGTGCAGAGCACAACTCCTCATGATGATCTCTGTAAGAAAAGATGGGTGACAACACATCCTAAACTTGTGACTAAGGCACATTTTTTATTCCATAAACATACAAGCTTGATATCACTGCGTTCAGAACAAAATTATCTATCTGGTGATGCTTTCAGATTGAAAATGTGACTCACAGTTTGGCATCTAAAAGGACTAGTTTGTGAGATTTTCAGCCCATTCTGCTGTCTGCTGCAGCCACATGCAGTCCTTCATTAGCATAACAAAAGCTGAAGTGTGAGAGTGTGTGTGTGTGTGTGTGTGTGTGTGTGTGTGTGTGTGTGTGTGTGTCATTCCTAATTTTCCTAAATAAATGCCTGATAGTAAAAAATTTGTAAATACAACATTCCCTGGTGTAACTTTTTTGCCTCATTAACAATTGGAATCAAATCTGTAGCTACATCTGTGCTGCAGATCATACTGTCTTTGTGTAAACAGGAATCAATCACCAAGAGCACACAACACGTGTGTTCATCTTAAACATATATTTTATCACAAAACTCTACATGTAAAACATCATTTACTCACTATTTATGAAAAATACAGTGTTGCAATGCCTGTATGCAATGAAACTTTGTTATGTTTCCTTATGAAATCAAATTATTAGGGAAAATACAGTTCCATTATTGACAAAGCTATATCTCAATACACATGTTCCACAGCCAATTCATATTAAGCCTTGATCATAAATGTTTATAACTTTGTTGTGTATACTTGAATATCTCAAAATTAATCAATTTCCTAAAATGTAACTCCGCTGTAAACTTTTTCTAAAATTCTTCTTTAATTTTAGTACTTTCAGTAGTGTCATTGTAAGCTGTCAAATGCCTCCAGCTGATTTTGTTATCATTAGTTATAGTCAACTCATCTTGAGTACATGGTCATTAATTAGCATAAAAATGGCTTCACAGATACGTGTGTATGTGTGTGTGTGTGATTTCTAATTTTCAGATACAGACACACCAAACACACACACTCCAATCCCTGTCCCCTTTCTCTCTCTCTCTCTCTCTCTGTCTCTCGTGTCCTGTTAGTGCATGTCACTAACTCGGCTGACTGCATGTCAGAAACTCAACCTCTTCTCCACAGTCTTTGTGCTCTACTACCTCACAGGTTAACTTCTACCACAGCACTGCTTGGATAGTGTGACATGTGATGTCGTGCTATAGCTGTGGTGTCAAATGCCACCTGCTGATTTAGTTATCATTAGTCGTTAGTCAACTCATCTTGAGTGCCTGGGCTGTCACCCAACTACATGGTTCTTAATTAGCATAACAATAGCTCCACTCTGACAGATACATGTGTGTGTGTGTGTGTGTGTGTTTGTCTGTCTGTGTATGTGTGTGTCTGTGTGTGTGTGTGTGTGTGTGTGTGTGTGTGTGTCACACTTATACTCTCATTATACACATTTGATTATTGTCACATATGTAAACCATTAGATATTAATATACACTTTCAACAAATTGTACCACAATAAGCAGAATTGAAATGATCATATTATTGCTTATTAATGTTGTTGTAAGCTACTGTCATGACCATCTGTCCTACATCTCTCTCTGTCTCCCCTTCTGTTTCATTGGGTCTGCAGAACAGAGGGATGTTGTATGCTGTAAAGCCCTGTGAGGCAAATTGTGATTTGTGATATTGATTGCTTGATTGATTGACTGACTGACTGACTGATTGATGTCCTCATCAGTAGTTTGGTTTTCAGAAGCCATCAAAGTTCTACTCCCATGTCATGGGTTCATTGTACAAAAATGACCTTGCGTTCTATTGACATAACAGAACGCGACGCTCGCTTTCGACGTACGCCGGACCCCGAGATGGCGTGGGTCGAGGCCCCGTTCAACGCTGCTCGCAGCTTTAATTATTCTTTCTTTCTTCCGCCGCGACTTTAAAGTGGATTTTGACCCTTTAAACATGCTTCAAAACTCACCAAAATTGGCATGTATGTCAGGACTGGTGAAAAATTTTATCTAATGAAGAAATTAATTCAAAAAGTGCAAAAATGGCTCTGTAGCGCCACCTAGAATGACAAATCACTAAAATGGCCGCTGCTGCCAGTAGGAATGTCGTAGGAAGACCAAACCAAAACAGCCGTGTTCGTTTCATCAAGACCTACAAATCACGTGCTCGCACCAATGACCTAAATCCAACAGGAAGTGAGGTATTTCCCTTTCAAAGTAAAATTTTCCTCAAAAACAAGAAATTCCTTTAAAAATCATCTTCTCCTAAACCGTTCATCGTATCGGCCTCAAATTCGCACACATTATCGATCAATTGGTCCTTGTCAATTATTCTGCGTGAATTATCAGCCATTTGAAGGGTTTGGATTTACTGGCCTCTTCCGTGTGATGTGCTCCCTTTACCTCCTGACGACTTGTTGTGCCACCTAGGCACACAAAAATGCCCGGTGCGACGGGTAGGAACCACTTAGAAAGACCAAACCAAAACTGTCGCGTTCGTCTCATTAAGACCTACAAATGTCGCACTGCAACCCCTGACCTAACTCCAACAGGAAGCGCACTGTTGTTGTTTGAATGTAAGATGGCGTTTTTGACAAATTCTGTCGCTCAAAGATTTTTTGCTCCTACACCGTTTATCAGAACTGCTTCAAGCTTTCACAAATTACAGATCCACCCCTGGTGAACATTACTTGCGAAGGATTTTGTCCTAACTTGAACGGTTTGGATCTCCCAAGCGTTTGCAGGTGCAGAGCACAACTCCTCATGATGATCTCTGTAAGAAAAGATGGGTGACAACACATCCTAAACTTGTGAGTGAGGCACATTTTTTTATTCCATAAACATACAAGCTTGATATCACTGCGTTCAGAACAAAATTATCTATCTGGTGATGCTTTCAGATTGAAAATGTGACTCACGGTTTGGCATCTAAAAGGACTAGCTTGTGAGATTTTCAGCCCATTCTGCTGTCTGCCTGCAGCCACATGCAGTCCTTAATTAGCATAACAAAAGCTGAAGTGTGTGTGTGTGTGTGTGTGTGTGTGTGTGTGTGTGTGTGTGTCATTCCTAATTTTCCTAAAAAAAATGCCTGATAGAAAAAAATTGTAAATACAACATTCCCTGGTGTAACTTTTTTGCCTCATTAACAATTGGAATCAAATCTGTAGCTACATCTGTGCTGCAGATCATACTGTCTTTGTGTAAACAGGAATCAATCACCAAGAGCACACAACACGTGTGTTCATCTTAAAGGTATATTTTTAACAAAACTCTCCATGTAAAACACCATTTACTCACTATTTGGAAAATACAGTGTTGCAATGCCTATATGCTATGAAACTTTGTTATGTTTCCTTATGAAATCAACATTATTAGGGAAAATACAGTTCCATTATTGACAATGCTATATCTCAATACACATGTTCCACAGCCAGTTCATATTAAGCCTTGATCATAAATGTTATAACTTTGTTGTGTATACTTCAATATCTCAAAATTAATCAATTTCCTAAAATGTAACTCCACTGTAAACTTTTTCTAAAATTCTTCTTTAATTTTAGGACTTTCAGTAGTGTCATTGTAAGCTGTCAAATGCCTCCAGCTGATTCTGTTATCATTAGTTATAGTCAACTCATCTTGAGTACATGGTCATTAATTAGCATAAAAATGGCTTCACAGATACGTGTGTGTGTGTGATTCTAATTTTTAGATACAGACACACCAAAACACACACTCCAATCACTGTCCCCTCTCTCTCTCTCTCTCTCTCTCTCTCTCTCTCGTGTCCTGTTAGTGCATGTCACTAACTCGGCTGACTGCATGTCAGAAACTCAACCTCTTCTCCACAGTCTTTGTGCTCTACTACCTCACAGGTTAACTTCTACCACAGCACTGCTTGGATAGTGTGACATGTGATGTCGTGCTATAGCTGTGGTGTCAAATGCCACCTGCTGATTTAGTTATCATTAGTCATTAGTCAACTCATCTTGAGTGCCTGGACTGTCACCTAACTACGTGGTCCTTAATTAGCATAACAATAGCTCCACTCTGACAGATACATGTGAGTGTGTTTGTGTGTGTGTGTTTGTCTGTCTGTGTATGTGTGTGTCTGAGTGTGTCATACTTATACTCTCATTATACACATTTGCTTATTGTCACGTATGTAAACCATTAGATATTAATATATACTTTCAACAACTTGTACCACAATAACCAGAATTGAAATTATAATATTATTACTTCTATGAATGTTGTTGTAAGCTACTGTCATGACCATCTGTCCTACATCTCTCTCGTCTCCCCTTCTGTTTCATTGGGTCTGAAGAACAGAGGGATGTTGTATGCTGTAAAGCCCTGTGAGGCAAATTGTGCTTTGTGATATTGATTGCTTGATTGATTGATTGACTGACTGACTGATTGATGTCCTCATCAGTAGTTTGGTTTTCAGAAGCCATCAAAGTTCTATTCCCATGTCATGGGTTCATTGTAAAAAAAAAAAAGACCTTGCGTTCTATTGACATAACGGAACGCGACGCTCGCTTTCGACGTACGCCGGACCCCGAAATGGCGTGGTCGAGGCCCGTTCAACGCTGCTCGCAGCTTTAATTAGGGGCCTCGAACGAAGGACGAGGTCCCTATTGTTCTTGTAGCGTTTATTATTATTATTATTATTATTATTATTATTATTATTATTATTATTATTTATTTCTTTCTTCCGCCGCGACTTTAAACTGGATTTTGACCCCTAAACATGCTTCAAAAACTCACCAAAATTGGCACGTATGTCAGGACTGGTGAAAAATTTTATCTAATGAAGAAATAAATTCAAAAAGTGCAAAAATGGCTCTGTAGCGCCACCTAGAATGACTGAATCAGACTGAATCACTAAAATGGCCGCTGCTGCCAGTAGGAATGTCGTAGGAAGACCAAACCAAAACAGCCGTGTTCGTTTCATCAAGACCTACAAATCACGTGCTCGCACCAATGACCTAAATCCAACAGGAAGTGAGGTATTTCCCTTTCAAAGTAAAATTTTCCTCAAAAACAAGAAATTCCTTAAAAATCGAACTACTCCTAAACCGTTTATCGTATCGGCCTCAAATTCGCACACATTATCGATCAATTGGTCCTTGTCAATTATTCTGCGTCAATTATAATTCATTTGAAGGGTTTGGATTTACTGGCCTCTTTGTGTATGTGCTCCCTTTACCTCCTGACGACTTGTTGTGCCACCTAGGCACACAAAAATGCCCGGTGCGACAGGTAGGAACCACTTAGAAAGACCAAACCAAAACTGTCGCGTTCGTCTCATAAAGACCTACAAATGTCGCACTGCAACCCCTGACCTAACTCCAACAGGAAGCGCACTGTTGTTGTTTGAATGTAAGATGGCGTTTTTGACAAATTCTGTCGCTCAAAGATTTTTTGCTCCTACACCGTTTATCAGAACTGCTTCAAACTTTCACAAATTACAGATCTACCCCTGGTGAACATTACTTGCGAAGGATTTTGTCCTAACTTGAACGGTTTGGATCTCCAAGCGTTTGCAGGTGCAGAGCACAACTCCTCATGATGATCTCTGAGAGAAAAATGAGTGACAACACATCCTAAACTTGTGACTAAGGCACATTTTTTAATTCCATAAACATACAAGCTTGATATCACTGCGTTCAGGACAAAATTATCTATCTGGTGATGCTTTCAGATTGAAAATGTGACTCACAGTTTGGCATCTAAAAGGACTAGTTTGTGAGATTTTCAGCCCATTCTGCTGTCTGCCTGCAGCCACATGCAGTCCTTCATTAGCATAACAAAAGCTGAAGTGTGAGTGTGTGTGTGTGTGTGTGTGTGTGTGTGTGTGTGTGTGTGTGTCTGTGTGTCATTCCTAATTTTCCTAAATAAATGCCTGATAGCAAAAATTTGTAACTACAAACATTCCCTGGTGTAACTTTTTTTGCCTCATTAACAATTGGAATCAAATCTGTAGCTACATCTGTGCTGCAGATCATACTGTCTTTGTGTAAACAGGAATCAATCACCAAGAGCACACAACACGTGTGTTCATCTTAAAGGTATATTTTATCACAAAACTCTACATGTAAAACATCATTTACTCACTATTTATGAAAAATACAGTGTTGCAATGCCTATATGCTATGAAACTTTGTTATGTTTCCTTTTGAAATCAACATTATTAGGAGAATACAGTTCCATTATTGACAATGCTATATCTCAATACACATGTTCCACAGCCAATTCATATTAAGCCTTGATCATAAATGTTTATAACATTGTTGTGTATACTTGAATATCTCAAAATTAAATCAATTTCCTAAAATGTAAGTCCACTGTAAACGTTTTCTAAAATTCTTCTATAATATTAATACTTTCAGTAGTGTCATTGTAAGCTGTCAAATGCTTCCTGCTGATGTTGTTATCATTAGTTATAGTCAACTCATCTTGAGTACATGGTCATTAATTAGCATAAAAATGGCTTCACAGATACGTGTGTGTGTGTGTGTGTGTGTGTGTGTGTGTGTGTGTGTGTGTGTGTGTGTGATTTCTAATTTTCAGATACAGACACACCAAAACACACACTCCAATCCCTGTCCCCTTTCTCTCTCTCTCTCTCTCTCTCTCTCTCTCTCTGTCTCTCGTGTCCTGTTAGTGCATGTCACTAACTCGGCTGACTGCATGTCAGAAACTCAACCTCTTCTCCACAGTCTTTGTGCTCTACTACCTCACAGGTTAACTTCTACCACAGCACTGCTTGGATAGTGTGACATGTGATGTCGTGCTATAGCTGTGGTGTGAAATGCCACCTGCTGATTTAGTTATCATTAGTCATTAGTCAACTCATCTTGAGTGCCTGGGCTGTCACCTAACTACGTGATTCTTAATTAGCATAACAATAGCTCCACTCTGACAGATACATGTGAGTGTGTATGTGTGTGTGTGTTTGTCTGTCTGTGTATGTGTGTGTCTGAGTGTGTCATACTTATACTCTCATTATACACATTTGATTATTGTCACGTATGTAAACCATTAGATATTAATATATACTTTCAACAAATTGTACCACAATAACCAGAATTGAAATTATAACATTATTACTTTTATGAATGTTGTTGTAAGCTACTGTCATTACCATCTGTCCTACATCTCTCTCTGTCTCCCCTTCTGTTTCATTGGGTCTGAAGGACAGAGGGATGTTGTATGCTGTAAAGCCCTGTGAGGCAAATTGTGCTTTGTGATATTGATTGCTTGATTGATTGATTGACTGACTGACTGATTGATGTCCTCATCAGTAGTTTGGTTTTCAGAAGCCATCAAAGTTCTACTCCCATGTCATGGGTTCATTGTAAAAAAAAAATGACCTTGCGTTCTATTGACATAACGGAACGCGACGCTCGCTTTCGACGTACGCCGGACCCCGAAATAGCGTGGGTCGAGGCCCCGTTCAACGCTGCTCGCAGCTTTAATTAGGGGCCTCGAACGAAGGACGAGGACCCTATTGTTTTTGTAGCGTTTCTTATTATTATTATTTCTTCTTTTTTCCGCCGCGACTTTAAACTGGATTTTGACCCCCTAAACATGCGTAAAAACTCCCCAAAATTGGCACGTATGTCAGGACTGGTGAAAAATTTTATCTAATGAAGAAATAAATTCAAAAAGTGCAAAAATGGCTCTGTAGCGCCACCTAGAATGACTGAATCACTAAAATGGCCGCTGCTGCCAGTAGGAATTGTAGGAAGACCAAACCAAAACAGTCGTGTTCATTTCAACAAGACCTACAAATCACGTGCTCGCACCAATGACCTAAATCCAACAGGAAGTGAGGTATTTCCCTTTCAAAGTAAAATTTTCCTCAAAAACAAGAAATTCCTTTAAAATCATCTTCTCCTAAACCGTTCATCGTATCGGCCTCAAATTCGCACACATTATCGATCAATTGGTCCTTGTCAATTATTCTGCGTGAATTATCAGCCATTTGAAGGGTTTGGATTTACTGGCCTCTTCCGTGTGATGTGCTCCTTTTACCTCCTGACGACTTGTTGTGCCACCTAGGCACACAAAAATGCCCGGTGCGACAGGTAGGAATCACTTAGAAAGACCAAACCAAAAACTGTCGCGTTCATCTCATAAAGACCTACAAATGTCGCGCTGCAACCCCTGACCTAACTCCAACAGGAAGCGCACTGTTGTTGTTTGAATGTAAGATGGCGTTTTTGAAAATTCTGTCGCTCAAAGATTTTTGCTCCTACACCGTTTATAAGAACTGCTTCAAACTTTCACAAATTACAGATCTACCCCTGGTGAACATTACTTGCGAAGGATTTTGTCCTAACTTGAACGGTTTGGATCTATCAAGCGTTTGCAAGTGCAGAGCACAACTCCTCATGATGATCTCTGTAAGAAAAGATGGGTGACAACACATCCTAAACTTGTGACTAAGGCACATTTTTTTATTCCATAAACATACAAGCTTGATATCACTGCGTTCAGAACAAAATTATCTATCTGGTGATGCTTTCAGATTGAAAATGTGACTCAACGGTTTGGCATCTAAAAGGACTAGTTTGTGAGATTTTCAGCCCATTCTGCTGTCTGCCTGCAGCCACATGCAGTCCTTTAATTAGCATAACAAAGCTGAAGTGTGAGTGTGTGTCTGTGTGTGTGTGTGTGTGTGTGTGTGTGTGTCTGTGTGTGTGGCATTCCTAATTTTCCTAAATAAATGCCTGATAGAAAAAATTTGTAACTACAACATTCCCTGGTGTAACTTTTTTTGCCTCATTAACAATTGGAATCAAATCTGTAGCTACATCTGTGCTGCAGATCATACTGTCTTTGTGTAAACAGGAATCAATCACCAAGAGCACACAACACGTGTGTTCATCTTAAAGGTATATTTTATCACAAAACTCTACATGTAAAACATCATTTACTCACTATTTATGAAAATACAGTGATTGCAATGCCTATATGCTATGAAACTTTCTTATGTTTCCTTATAAATCAACATTATTAGGGAAAATACAGTTCCATTATTGACAATGCTATATCTCAACACACATGTTCCACAGCCAATTCATATTAAGCCTTGATCATAAATGTTTATAACATTGTTGTGTATACTTGAATATCTAAAAATTAATCAATTTCCTAAAATGTAACTCCACTGTAAACTTTTTCTAAAATTCTTCTATAATATTAATACTTTCAGTAGTGTCATTGTAAGCTGTCAAATGCTTCCTGCTGATGTTGTTATCATTACTTATAGTCAACTCATCTTGAGTACATGGTCATTAATTAGCATAAAAATGGCTTCACAGATACATGTGTGTGTGTGTGTGTGTGTGTGTGTGTGTGTGTGATTTCTAATTTTCAGATACAGACACACCAAACACACACTCCAATCCCTGTCCCCTTTCTCTCTCTCTCTCTCTCTCTCTCTCTCTCTCTCTCTCTCTCTCGTGTCCTGTTAGTGCATGTCACTAACTTGGCTGACTGCATGTCAGAAACTCAACCTCTTCTCCACAGTCTTTGTGCTCTACTACCTCACAGGTTAACTTCTACCACAGCACTGCTTGGATAGTGTGACATGTGAGGTCGTGCTATAGCTGTGGTGTGAATGCCACCTGCTGATTTAGTTATCATTAGTCATTAGTCAACTCATCTTGAGTGCCTGGGCTGTCACCTAACTACGTGATTCTTAATTAGCATAACAATAGCTCCACTCTGACAGATACATGTGAGTGTGTATGTGTGTGTGTGTTTGTCTGTCTGTGTATGTGTGTGTCTGAGTGTGTCATACTTATACTCTCATTATACACATTTGATTATTGTCACGTATGTAAACCATTAGATATTAATATATACTTTCAACAAATTGTACCACAATAACCAGAATTGAAATTATAATATTATTACTTCTATGAATGTTGTTGTAAGCTACTGTCATGACCATCTGTCCTACATCTCTCCCTGTCTCCCCTTCTGTTTCATTGGGTCTGAAGAACAGAGGGATGTTGTATGCTGTAAAGCCCTGTGAGGCAAATTGTGATTTGTGATATTGATTGCTTGATTGATTGATTGACTGACTGACTGATTGATGTCCTCATCAGTAGTTTGGTTTTCAGAAGCCATCAAAGTTCTATTCCCATGTCATGGGTTCATTTTAAAAAAAAATGACCTTGCGTTCTATTGACATAACAGAACGCGACGCTCGCTTTCGACGTACGCCGGACCCCGAAATGGCGTGGGGTCAGGCCCCGTTCAACGCTGCTCGCAGCTTTAATTAGGGGCCTCGAACGAAGGACGAGGTCCCTATTGTTCTTGTAGCGTTTATTATTATTATTATTATTATTATTATTATTATTATTATTATTATTTCTTTCTTCGCCGCGACTTTAAACTGGATTTGACCCCCTAAACATGCTTCAAAACTCACCAAAATTGGCACGTATGTCAGGACTGGTGAAAAATTTTATCTAATGAAGAAATAAATTCAAAAAGTGCAAAAATGGCTCTGTAGCGCCACCTAGAATGACTGAATCAGACTGAATCACTAAAATGGCCGCTGCTGCCAGTAGGAATGTCGTAGGAAGACCAAACCAAAACAGCCGTGTTCGTTTCATCAAGACCTACAAATCACGTGCTCGCACCAATGACCTAAATCCAACAGGAAGTGAGGTATTTCCCTTTCAAAGTAAAATTTTCCTCAAAAACAAGAAATTCCTTAAAATCGAACTACTCCTAAACCGTTTATCGTATCGGCCTCAAATTCGCACACATTATCGATCAATTGGTCCTTGTCAATTATTCTGCGTCATTATAATTCATTTGAAGGGTTTGGATTTACTGGCTCTTTTGTGTGATGTGCTCCCTTTACCTCCTGACGACTTGTTGTGCCACCTAGGCACACAAAATGCCTGGTGCGACGGGTAGGAACCACTTAGAAAGACCAAACCAAAACTGTCGCGTTCGTCTCATAAAGACCTACAAATGTCGCACTGCAACCCCTGACCTAACTCCAACAGGAAGCGCACTGTTGTTGTTTGAATGTAAGATGGCGTTTTTGACAAATTCTGCCGCTCAAAGATTTTTTGCTCCTACACCGTTTATCAGAACTGCTTCAAACTTTCACAAATTACAGATCTACCCCTGGTGAACATGACTTGAGAAGGATTTTTGTCCTAACTTGAACGGTTTGGATCTCCCAAGCGTTTGCAGGTGCAGAGCACAACTCCTCATGATGATCTCTGTAAGAAAAGATGGGTGACAACACATCCTAAACTTGTGACTAAGGCACATTTTTTTATTCCATAAACATACAAGCTTGATATCACTGCGTTCAGAACAAAATTATCTATCTGGTGATGCTTTCAGATTGAAAATGTGACTCACGGTTTGGTATCTAAAAGGACTAGTTTGTGAGATTTTCAGCCCATTCTGCTGTCTGCCTGCAGCCACATGCAGTCCTTAATTAGCATAACAAAAGCTGAAGTGTGAGTGTGTGTGTGTGTGTGTGTGTGTGTGTGTGTGTCATTCCTAATTTTCCTAAATAAATGCCTGATAGCAAAAATTTGTAACTACAACATTCCCTGGTGTAACTTTTTTTTGCCTCATTAACAATTGGAATCAAATCTGTAGCTACATCTGTGCTGCAGATCATACTGTCTTTGTGTAAACAGGCATCAATCACCAAGAGCACACAACACGTGTGTTCATCTTAAGGTAATATTTTATCACAAAACTCTACATGTAAAACATCATTTACTCACTATTTATGAAAAATACAGTGTTGCAATGCCTATATGCTATGAAACTTTGTTATGTTTCCTTTTGAAATCAACATTATTAGGAGAAATACAGTTCCATTATTGACAAAGCTATATCTCAATACACATGTTCCACAGCCAATTCATATTAAGCCTTGATCATAAATGTTTATAACATTGTTGTGTATACTTGAATAT
>CM048921.1:12667014-12711821 GCA_026686955.1 Epinephelus cyanopodus
AAAGTGACCAGTGCTGTCTATAGGCTGCAGCCCAGCTGCTTGACCATCTCCTGAGTGTCCTGCAGGCGCAGCACGCTGGCGCTGGAGTAGCCCTCGTCGCTGCAGCTGCTGCGCAGGCTGCCTCGCTCGTCCCCTGAGTCGCTCACGCTGCTGGTGCTCCACTCCAGGTCACCCAGCAGGTAGTCCGTCCCCTCCACATCCACATCCAGGTCCTCTGTTGGAGCACAAAGACAACATTGTTATAGGGTTGAATAATAAATCAATTCTATAATTTCTCTATTCAAGTTTTTCTCAAGATTGTTTAAAAGCTGATGAGTGGTGACGTACAATCTCTGGCACCTGTGCTGGTAAACGACAGTAGGCAGCTGCTGCTGTTTATGTATATATTTGATTTGTATGTATGTGTTTGATACTGCAGGCCTTGCACCTACAGTAAATCTCTGTAACAAAGACCCTGGGTTTTACTTTATGCTGTATACTTAATATCAGCTTCTCACCACAATATAATATCATGCTATATCAGTCTTTATATCATTTACCAGAGGGTTAATTAAGGTCTTGCTTTCACCTGCTCCTTCAACTATTTGATGTGTGTATTATGTGTGTGTACCTTGGTCAGAGTCGGACTTGTCGGACACAGTGGAGCCGGTGCTGTCCATGCGGATCCTCTCCACCCCCAGCTGCTCCAGACGCCTCCTCAGGTGTCTCTGCTCCCGCTGTAGCTGCTCCACGGTGTGCTGAGCTCTCCTATCGCTCTCCTCCAACCGCTGCAGGGTGGGAAGAGAAGAAACACAAAACTTAAGGAGAAGCTCTCAAAAATGTTGCTCTTGCTCTGTTGCTTAATGGCAACAGCTTTATGTGAGGTCAGAAAATGTATAGCTGGTATATGGAAATGAATGACTGTATCCCTCTTGAAAAGATCACAGGTAGTCTTAGAAAAGGATGTTACACCTTTCTTAGAATTTGGCAGCCTTATCTAAAATATATAGGATCATCTCTGACACCAACATAAGGATATGATCACTTAGTAAGAAGTTTTTAAAAAAAAACAAAAAAACAACAACTGTCTTTTAAACTGTTGCTCTGTGTGTGCGCTCCCTAGGTGGCTTTGCGGTCACTAAAATACACAATCGCACTGATTAGGTGAGAACCAAACACACACATAAACGCACCTTGATATGATCTTTGGCCTTCATCAGCAGGCTGAGGGTGGTGTGCCTGTTCGCATCTGGTCCTAAGGGAACGAGGGATTTCAAGCGCTCTAGACACAGCCGTAGATGTGCCCGTCTGAAGACAAAAACAGAAGCAGAGAAGAAGAAACAGTCAGACATAATGAGCTTTTTTCACTTCAGGAAAACACAAAACATGCATGGGATTTGTCAAGTATGAAATTTCATTTTTGGCCCAGGAAACAATAGTTTGACAAAAAAAAAACAAAAAAAAACCTCAAGGTCCATTTCCTAACGTTTTTTTACTGGAGCTTTTAACTCACCTCATGGTCTTCATTGCTGGAAAGACTTTGCTCAGTTGTATCTGGTGACCAAAGTACGGAGCTTAAGTCACACAACTGAGCTGTCTCATTATGGCTCCATCTGCTCATGCAGACAATGAGATGTGGTTGAAAGCTCCAGAAAAAAAAGTAGTGGATAGATCTTGATTTTTTTTTGTTTTGGTCAAATGTGATTTGTAACTGAGCTTTATTTAGGGATGAAAATCATTTGAATGAAACTGGTCACAATAACATATAAAATAAATGCCTTTGTCAGTGTCTTACTTTGAGGAATACATACATGTTTTTTAGTCATGCTAGTTGTGCTAAGAACTACAGCTATACACAGCCTTAACCTTTAAGTGACCTAATTTTCTTTGCACACTGCCACATTGTTTCATTAAGCAGGCGTTAAGTGTTTAACAAGTAAGGGAAGCCGTCTTGTGGCTTATCAGGAAAAACATTACTCTGTGCATCAAGGATGTAGCAGCACAAGCAACAAGGACACAGCTGCAGACTGCTTGCGTCGGTTGAGAAAGTTATTGTCACTGGAATGTACAAGAACCTACAAGGAGAAGAAGTTGCTCTCTCTCCCGTCTGAAACTATGGTGAAGGTTGATTGTGCCCGCATGTGCGTGTGTTATTAAAAACTCAGAGAGACACTCTTTGTTTGTGATCCTTCATTTGCAGAAATTTCCCACAAGTTAGTGCTTGGCTCTGAGGATGGCAATGTTTGTGTGTCTGTCTGTCAGTCCGTCCGTCTGTTAGTCTGTCCATCTGTTAGTCCATCACTCTGGTCCAGACTGAAATGTCTCAACAGCTATTGAATGGACTGCTGTGAAACTTTGAGTTTGTGGTACTTGTATTTTGAGTTTAGTACTAACTAGTAAATGTTAGCGTGCTAATGCTCAAAACTTAGTTGGTTGCATGCATGTGTTACAGTCCCCATGCTTTGTGATACAAATACTAGAGTTACTCATTCATAACAGGTGGCTGAGTAAAGGTTAGCACATGTAGTTCTATATGAAGTGACCTCTCCTGAGTGTTTCTTCGGTATTGTGACATCACTAAATAATGTTGCTGAATTCCAAAGATCGTCTGGGACATATGTTCAGATCTGAACACACTATTAATGTCACCTGTCCTTTAACACAGTTCACATTTACATTTCTCATCTCCACTCCATTTCCTCCTGCAGCCGCTCAGCCTTGGCAGTTGCTGCGGTCTGGTGGGTGTTTGCGACCACTTGACCCCGCTGTTACACAACACACACCTCCAGCTCCAGCCTCGGTGGAGTGTGTACGTGTCTGTATGCCTGTGTGTGCCTGAGCGAGTGGGCGTGTGTACGTCACACTCCTCCTGAGAGCGAGTGTAAAAATGTTTTTTTGGCAGCTGAGGGCCGGCTGGATGAGCTATTCATTTATTGTCTGCTGCAGGTAATCCTGCTGCAAGCGTCACTGCCGGAAAGAGTTGATTCAAAACCGGACACATGCAGAGAGGGTGATACTGATTTGACTGTGGGCACAGGACACACACACGGATACATTCTCGCCCCATGCCCTTTTAAAACACACACACACTGCAAGTGAAGCCCACGCACGCACATACAAAGCAGTGTTCATTTGCTGAAACCGAGTGCCTGTTGCTCAGCTGACTCAGTCCAAAGGGCATGCAGATTGTCATTACATAACATGGAATGCAAAATGCCCTGGGCTGTGTTGTTCTGACATAATCAGCAGGGCAGGCTAATATTTGTTAAAGAACACTGACTGAGCAGCAGACACTCATGAAACAGCACAGGTCACATGATGTCTGAGTGAGAGAAGAACACTCGAGGCGTGGCTAGAACGCACAGCACTATTTCAGCAACAGGTTATTCTGGTTCAGTGTGGCTTTAGTGCAGTGTGTCAATAGGTGAGTATGTATATAGAGCTACAGGCCTGTGTGTTATCAGCCTAAGGCCAGAACCTATATGTCTCTGCCCTAATTTTGCACTTGTCCTCTTTTTAAGTGCACACGACCGGCGAACTGGTTTCATAAAACAGTTGCAACCATGTTGTGCCTTGCATTAGCCTTACAAACACTACACCTCCATCAAACTAAAAACTACAACAAGGCCTGTGCGATGCTCTTTGCCTGACCAGCAATAAATCACCCCATTGTCTTTGGTCTCGCCCTCTGACCCCCAACAGTGACTACCTGTGACCAGCTGGGATGGACTTGCATGTTAAAAAAAAAAGGCGTGGTGGCGGCTGGAGTCGTGTTACGTGGACGTAAACATGTGCACACCTACTCGCACGCTATTGTTTCTGTGTGTACTGACAGAGGGGAGGGGAGCTGTACAAAATAGGACTTTGAATGTGTGTGTATGGAGATTTCGCTGAGCCAATATTGCTGGAAGAAGGGGGGATGGGTCTCATTGCACTCCACTGGCTTTGCTAGCAGTGGGTCGACATGAGTAATTTACTATCTGCCCATGATGGCTTTCTATCATCATGCTACTGGTGGGAGAAACTGGCTAAAGGCTATGAATGTTCTCAAGTGTAATACGACAGGCTGTGGCCGTAATTTTGACTTACAGCTGGGCATGAGGTGTTTCCACACACACACACACACACACACACACACACACACACACACACACACACACACACACACACACAGGCTCATGCACACACACACAGAGGGCTAAATCCCAGGCACAGGCCTCAGTGCCATATATTATTCAGGCTGTCCACTGAGCTGCTGGTTTGGATCAACTAGCACAGGCGGGATGGAAGCGCTTAGTGTGACGGAGACCAAAAAATAAAATTATTAATAAATAAAAGGCTCATTTCGTGGCCTAAAATCGCTGCCTGCGAAACTGCTGAAAAACAACAGCAGTTTGATTTTTAGGGGGGATTCATTACAACCTTACAGCCTGGTATTACAACTGGGAAATTATTTTTGCCGAAATGTATTATAATAAAAGTATTAATTTAGTGTTTCACAGCAGGAGTCACAGTCTACGGCCATGTTAGCAGCTCTGAGAGGCTGTAATAATTTGCCACTGAAGTGATTTGGCATGCTCAAGATGTCGAAGCTAACATAGTGACATTAAGCAAGTACAAAGTTGACCATATTCACCTCCTTAGGTGAGCTTTTTCGCATGGGAATGTCCCCCAAGTATTGGACAAATTAAAATAATGATCGTGCTAGAAGAAAAGTCAAGGGATCACCAAAGTGACAACAATCCGTCCTCCAGTGACAATGAATGTGTGTGTAAAAATGTCATGGCAATTCATCCAGTATTTGTCAAGACATCTCACTCATTACTGTCTTTTTCATTAAATACCTGATTGGAAAAGTAATACCAGACTGATGGGCTCACACAGTCCAAAACAGAGAAGCACATAGTTACCAGCTCTGCAAAGTTTTGTTGAGACAGCCCAGTTTTAGGTTGCTGAAACATGGCCAGCTGCTCGAAGGCACACAGAGGCACACTGAGTCACCTGATACAACCACAATATCTCATTTGTCTCGCCAGTTTCAGAGGGGGTGAAAACCACAGGTTTTTTTTTATAAAGATTAAGATCTGTATGATGATATAAGCTGCAGTTTTAGAGACTGGGTGCATGTAAAACTTGAAAAATTCAAAACACTGTAAATGTATTGTTTAGAGTATGCCTGATTAATATCATCTCTGTTATTTAGCACTCACACTTTTAATATTCCAGAAGCTCTCCACATTTGTCTCATTTAATTGCACAACATCATTTAGTTATGGAATGGATACTTTTATAAATTAAAAAAGGGAACACAGAAAATTAAAACACTGGGATAATCAGGCCACATTTAAATATGAAAACGCTGAATGGAAAATATTTTATTGTTATTGTAAGACGCCAAATTGAAAATGGAAAGCGAAATTCCAAATCCTGGAATCAATTCCTGAAAATGATAAACAACAAAAAGCCTAACTGAAAATAGAAAATGGCAAATGCAAAAGGGAGGGAGGAAAACAAAAAAGATAACTTTATGTCTTAATAATTCATTTTCTATTTCAAATTTTCTTATTTTCCTTTTCAATAACACATTGTAATTTAAGTCATTTAAGCTTTAGAATTTGGGTTTAATTTAAGCATTCCATCTCAGTGAAAACTGCAATTTTTGAAATTCCCATTTTTCGATCCAGGTATCATCGGATAATTCGTAATTCATTTGTAATTCAAAAAACAAAAATGGTAAATCTGTTATTTGATTCAAAACAAAAAAACAAGACTACCCAAGAAAAACGAAGACTCAAATAACGAAAAACCAATCAAACCCGGCCCGTTTTTGGTTTTTGCTCATTTGTTTTACCGTCATTCCTTTTTGGATTGAATATTGAACAGGTCTGCAGACATTCAGCCAATTTGTTTTTGCGTTTGAAACCAAAAACGGAAGTCACGTGGTTTTTTCCTTTTTTCATTTTAAACCAAAAACGAAAAATGAAATCACATGATCTATTCACATGATCTATTGTTTCCAAACAAAAAAACAGAAAACCAATTTTGGTTTTTGCAAATTCCTATACTGTACAGGTCCGGCAGAAAATATAACAGTAGCCTACTGCTAATTCTCAAACAGTTTCAGTTGGATGCTGCATCTCAACTGCTCACAAGTGCCACAGTCTGGTTGTTGTTGCGCACTGCAGCTACTCCTGGATCAATTATTTCACCCCCTTCACTGTGGCTGCGGCATTGAAATGAGTAACATCTGTATGTGAAATGGTTAACAAAGGACGACATAGGCTATTTCCACATATGTAATTAATTAGGCTATTAATTCACACTACACAACTAAATAATATATCACATTTTTTGGATAAAAAATATTTCATATGCATAGCATATGTAGGCCTATTTATTTGTTTTATTAGATTCTATGCTTGCATAATGTTGGGTGTTAAATTTTTAATAGAATGGCTATTCTACCCATAAATATCATATATATATAATATATAATAATATATATATATATATATATATATATATATATATATATATATATATATATATTATCTGGTTTTTTTTCGTTTGAAAACAAAAAAGGAATAGATCGTATGATTTTGTTTTTCATTTTTGGTTTCAAACGCAAAAAGAAATTGGCTGAATGTCCGCAGACCTGTTCAATATTCAATCCAAAAAGGAATAACGGTAAAACGAATCGGCAAAAAAACAAAAACGGGCCGGGTTTGATTGGTTTTTCGTCATTTGATTTTGACACCAAAAATGTTTTTTTGGGTACTCTTGTTTTTTTTTTTTAATCAAATAAGAGATTTACCGTTTTTGGTTTTGAATTACGAATGAATTATGAATTATCCGATGATACACCGTCCCTCTTTAACATTCATTTCAGGCCTGCTCCTGAGTACTAAAATAAGAGTTATATATTTTTAATTTTCTCTAATACTGGATAAAAATCATCATCCATACTCAACAGTGATTCTTAATAGATGCAAAAGTGCCATCCATCTACAACCCATAATTTACAGGCACTTTCCATGGTGACAGAGGAATGGCAACTATTCACGGTCACACACACACACACACACACACACACACACACACACACACACACACACACACACACACACACACACACACACACACAAGACATTTTTACATACCTGTTCTTTTCCATTTCATTATGCGAAGACCTGTGGAGATAAAACACATATTAGAAACCACACATAATAACAGGGCCACTGCTTAAACAGGGTAAGGTTTCCTCTCTGTGTGCCATCAATGCAGTCCGAGGCCTTACTGCAGGGGAGTGAGAGAGAGAGAAAAGGCTGTGTGGGAGTTTATGAGCAGTCAGAACGGATGACAAAATGAGATTCTCGGAAAAATGGAAGAACGGGCTGGATATTCCGACGCCCGAGGCTTGTTCTACGGAGGATACTTGTGCTTTTTTTAAGGACTCGGTGCCACACTCAGATACATGATGAAAAGGCCGGGGGTAAACATAGTAACAGTAACTAGAAACAGAAGCCAGGGACCATGCCCCTTCATATTGCCTGATTATCCACCGTGCAAGTAGTAATGAAAGGTGGGGGTGGGGTAAGACACAGCGCTGAAGGTAAACGGAGAGATGGAGGTGTGCTAGTGGCCAGTATGACTCCTGCATTGCAGTGTTAAGGCAGCACACACACAGGGAAAGACGTGGGGACACACAAGCAGACGGAGAGGATGCAGAAACAACGAGGTTATATGTAGTTTTTGCGAATGAATGGGCTGGACTGACCTGTCCTGTGCAAAAGGGGGTCAGCGGCTGGTGGTTGTGGGGTGAGGGGTGGGGGCAGAGGGTTAATATCGCCTCAGCATTTGCTGAACTCTCATCTACTGTACCTCCCTCCACCTGACCTCCTGATCCCCCCACCCCAGGTCCCAAAATAGCCTCTGCACCTTCAGCTCTGCTGGACTTGACACTGTCGCCACGCCATGGCCAAGATCCTCAGAGGACTCTCACTCGCTCAAACAAAACCTTGATTCACCTCCATGTTTGACAACTTACTGTCAAGACTAAGCTTAGAAATACTGTCTTTAACGATCCTCAGTTGCAACGTCGCAACAGCTATGGGTGTCATGCCTGTGTGTGTGGTGCGGGGTGTCATCTTGTTTCAGCATTGGGCGCTCTCTATATCACTTGGCCCCCTCCAGCCAGTGTGCATTCCTGTTCAGGGCAGACAGCCGCTGGTGACATAACAGTGCTAGCAGGGAAATGATCCCACTTATTCAGGATAGATTTCAGGCTCTGGAACACTTCCCACCTCCTGCCCTGGCCCCATAACTCTCTGCCTCTCCACCTAACACACCCATGACGCGACAGGGTACAGCTGATATGAAGTAATATTATGTTATGAGGATTTCTTCTTTAATGTGATCACTATGGAATACTGTATGGATTGATCTAATTCTATATCAGCAGCTTACACTGGATCTCTAGTCAATCAAAAAGGCACCGGGATCACATTGACTTGCGCCAGTAAATTTTAAGCATCTAACATTTCATTTCCTGCATTTTGGTACATTGATATGCACCAGTTTGGGCCTTTTCTGCATCAATATATGGTGTAAATGTCTTTAATGTTGTCAAAATAAAGCTGCCATTGTTATGTTTTTATTATGGGGCGGCACACTTACAGGTTATAAATATTAAGAGGGACTAATACCTTCCTGGCCTATGTATAAAGGTGACTGCTATATGTTGAGATCCAGCTGCTACTTTCATTAGTTCACCTCACAAACGTCCTTTATAACAGATAAAGAATCTCTCTGGTTACCTGCAGCCTACCAAAATAACTTGTGGTCACATGTTGACATTAACAGAAGTTATTGTATGTATATTATGTATAGTAATTAATGCCCCTCCTCTATTTATTCAATCAAGAATAAATTAGATAATAAACAAATAAATAATTTAGATTAAGTGATACTGGATCTTTAAAAGGATATGCAGTGGGGGCCTTAATTTGGTCTTATTTCAATAGTTTTCATCATTTCTATCCCTTCTGATAACATATATCATATCTGGGAACATGGCGACATCTGAATCTGAGGCAGCAAAACACACAAGCAGTCACACGATTGACAGGCTGTAAAGAAGCAGACAGTGTAGTCAGATTATCTAACAAATTTTGCTTGAAGGCAAAACTGAATGTAGCACACCTGAAATGCTGCTTGTAATTCCCTCAAAACCACAGGATAAGTGTGTGTATGTACAAATACACAAAGTAGGGTAGGTTAAAGTTGAATCAGGAGGTGGATCTGTGAACTGTGATGAATGCTTACAATGGATGTTTGGATATAAATGTAGCAGTTTGCCTTCATTTTTGCTCCAAAGAACAAAAATATTTGACTACCCATATTTCTAATATTGTCCTGTCCAACTTCTTTAAGCAATGTCACTGCATTCCCAAATTTTGACAATTCACTTGATGAGTACAAAGTAGATATTAATGATGAATTATGCCTGAAATGACAAAAGTAAAACCAAAGTTGTATGAAACCCAAAGTTAGCCTGGTTCCAGACATCTGAGTCCTTGGAAGTAAACTTGCAGAAGTAACACCGCCTAAATTTCAGTAAAAACAGCTCTGGGCAGCTCCTACTGCAGCTTCTGTCAAACGAAAATGAAGGTGATGGGCTGGATTGGTCAGAGCAATAGGTGTTTGTAGACCAAAAACTTCTGGGAACTCCCTGAGAGGAAGCGCCCGTTAGCAAGCTACGCAGAGAACTGTGTACCTTCAAAGGCTTTTTTTCTGTTTGCATTGGCATCACTAATAGGAATGCTGAAGTGACATAACCTGGCGTCCACCATCACATATATGCTCAGTGGACTTCACTGTTGGTCAGTTAAGTTGTGTCTTCTTCCATTTTTTGTTATTACAAGCTGCTGTTTATGCTTTGTGTTGTTTTCACGGATAACAGGTTTTTAAAAATGGTGGTCACTTAGGGTTCCTCTTGTGCTGGGAGAGTACCGACTCTGTTTAGGAGCTTAAAGAGTCCCTTAAAACACCTTTCTAAAATCTGTGATCGTTCCTTCTTCTTATGGTGCAGACACAACAAAAAGTTGGGTTCTTGGAACGATGTAAAAGTTATTCTGGGCTGAAAACACCCAATGTCAAGAAAATGAATGACTATGTTGTCAGTTTTATGACCCCGCTTTCAGTGTAGACCTTAGATTCAGCCTACGAGCTTCCCATCCAGTTCCCTGGACAAAATCTTACTACTTGGGGTCGATGGGCTATTATCTCCTTAGGGATCCTTGATGGAGACAGTTTAACAGATTGTATTAGCTCACTGACTTGTGGCAAGATGATTCACCCATGTACCTTTCCTTCAGCTCAGTCTACATCAAGATTCTTCCTTGTAAATCTACCGTTTATCTGCATTTTACCCGCTGAAGCCATGCTGTAGCCTCGCCCATGAGCCTGAACAACAACACGGGATGGTAAGCATGGAAAGACTCTATTTGCCTGCTCAACGAGGACGGCAAGATCACTCTAGGATTTCCATAGTGCACTGTAGTTGCACAGTGTTTGTGTTAGTGTGTACAGGGTGGGGGAGGACTCTCCATCTATGTAATGGAGGAGCTGGTGCTCTCCACTGCCTGCCAAGACTGAGAACAGAGCAGGAAAGACACAGAGGGGTGGAGGAGGTGAGGAGGGAGAGAAAACACAAGCGGGAGAGAGTGATGAGGGGGAGGGGGGGAGTCACTACTACTGACACACATGCACACATACACGCTAGAAACATGGTGACTCCCCTCCCCCACTGCTCACACGTCCACACCATGAGGAAAAAACAGAAACTGGAGTGCTTGTCCATACTAGGTCTAGTGGCTTCACCATACATACATGGCTGCCTGCCCTACATTTTACCAAGTCTCAGCAGCAACAAAATAACTGATCATGACTGATTAATTAATGATACGCTGTTCCCTGGCAGAAATCCACCCTTCCCCCCCAAGAGGAGAATTCATTCAGTCACAGTGCCGGTCTGACTATTAATGATCAGGAGCCAATATCACCCCAGACCATATCAAATCATCTAGGCTGAGCAGAAACCCTTATTAATAACAAGTCTGCTCTTAAATAGTAATGAGTAATAGCTGATTAAATGCTCATCGGGAGCTTCTGTAGCTTAACATAACCTTGTAGTTAAACAAATTAAATTGTAAAAGTAAACGCTAGTAAGCTAAAAAAGTCTTTATGGCCGGAGGACAAACCTGCAGCAGCTCGCAGTCTACTTGACATACAAAGCTAGTCCCACATTTTCTTCACTAGGCACGTCTAAAAATGTTGTGCTACCTAAGCATGTTAAGACATGTTCAGGGCTGGAAGCAGCTGTGTTTATGCAGCACTCTACATACTGTTCCTTTTAGTACATGGTGGCAAAGAGGAACACTACAGATTTATCACTGTCATGGACAATGTCGTCAAGCCCGTCAGACATAATCCTGGCCAACTGGCTAAAGCAAATATTTGAGTAACACCAAGTTCCTTCGAAAGGTTCTGTGTGCAACAATCAGAGCGTTAATATAGCAACAAACCACTACCTGCTATGCAGAGGTATAGCGGAGTAATGGCGTCCTCAAGTCACGCTATCTGTGTGTGTGCTGTAATCAAAGCTTCTCTTGGTTTGCTGTGGTAAAAAATGTCTTCGTGTTTTATCAAGTGCACTACTAGCGCAGTCAACTAGCGCTGAAACGATTAGCCAATTAAACGATTAGTCAATCGACAGCTTCTCCAATGTAAAGGTTTGATGCTTTTCTATATCATGTTCGTGTCTTTAGGTTTTGGACTTTCGGTCAGACAAAACAAGACATTTGAAGACATCACTTTGGTAACAATTACTTCCTAGGCAGTGCACAAACACTTGCACGGAAATGATGGCTAATCTTTTTTACTTAACGACTAAGCCAAAGGAAACACCAGACAAATTCTGATGAAGCGGCAGAGGAACTTTTAGCAGGGCAGAAATGTGTTCCCTATGTTCTTAAAAATTGTATAGACTGAACACTTCAAGGGACAGTTCACCCCAGAATCAAAACTTATTTTTTAACTCTTACCTATTAGTCTACATTGTTTTGGTGTGAGTTCCCAAGTGTTGGAGATATCCGCCGTAGAGATGTCTGCCTTCTCTCCAATATAATGGAACTAGATAGTTCTTAGCTTGTGGTGTTCAAAGTGCTGAAAGAACACATTTGAACGCCTTCATAGCAATCTCTCCTTCCAGAAATCATAAACCAGTTCCTCAAGATAATCCACAGACTTTGTTATGAGTGTCATGCAGGAACTGTTTGATTTTTACTTAACAGATTTAGATTAGATTTTGAGATGAACCTTCCCTTTAATTTGAAAAAAATAACTAATTAATTAAAGCTGCGAGCAGCGTTGAACGGGGCCTCGACCCACGCCATTTCGGGGTCCGGCGTACGTCGAAAGCGAGCGTCGCGTTCTGTCATGTCAATAGAACGCAAGGTCATTTTTTTACAATGAACCCATGACATGGGAGTAGAACTTTGATGGCTTCTGAAAACCAAACTACTGATGAGGACATCAATCAGTCAGTCAGTCAATCAATCAATCAAGCAATCAATATCACAAAGCACAATTTGCCTCACAGGGCTTTACAGCATACAACATCCCTCTGTTCTTCAGACCCAATGAAACAGAAGGGGAGACAGAGAGAGATGTAGGACAGATGGTCATGACAGTAGCTTACAACAACATTCATAGAAGTAATAATATTATAATTTCAATTCTGGTTATTGTGGTACAAGTTGTTGAAAGTATATATTAATATCTAATGGTTTACATACGTGACAATAAGCAAATGTGTATAATGAGAGTATAAGTATGACACACTCAGACACACACATACACAGACAGACACAACACACACACAAACACACTCACATGTATCTGTCAGAGTGGAGCTATTGTTATGCTAATTAAGGACCACGTAGTTAGGTGACAGCCCAGGCACTCAAGATGAGTTGACTAATGACTAATGATAACTAAATCAGCAGGTGGCATTGACACCACAGCTATAGCACGACATCACATGTCACACTATCCAAGCAGTGCTGTGGTAGAAGTTAACCTGTGAGGTAGTAGAGCACAAAGACTGTGGAGAAGAGGTTGAGTTTCTGACATGCAGTCAGCCGAGTTAGTGACATGCACTAACAGGACACGAGAGAGAAAGAGAGAGAGAGAGAGAGAGAGAGAGAGAGAGAGAGAGAGGGGACAGTGATTGGAGTGTGTGTTTTGGTGTGTCTGTATCTAAAAATTAGAAATCACACACACACGTATCTGTGAAGCCATTTTTATGCTAATTAATGACCATGTACTCAAGATGAGTTGACTATAACTAATGATAACAGAATCAGCTGGAGGCATTTGACAGCTTACAATGACACTACTGAAAGTCCTAAAATTAAAGAAGAATTTTAGAAAAAGTTTACAGTGGAGTTACATTTTAGGAAATTGATTAATTTTGAGATATTGAAGTATACACAACAAAGTTATAACATTTATGATCAAGGCTTAATATGAACTGGCTGTGGAACATGTGTATTGAGATATAGCATTGTCAATAATGGAACTGTATTTCTCCTAATAATGTTGATTTCATAAGGAAACATAACAAAGTTTCATAGCATATAGGCATTGCAACACTGTATTTTCCATAAATAGTGAGTAAATGGTGTTTTACATGGAGAGTTTTGTTATAAAATATACCTTTAAGATGAACACACGTGTTGTGTGCTCTTGGTGATTGATTCCTGTTTACACAAAGACAGTATGATCTGCAGCACAGATGTAGCTACAGATTTGATTCCAATTGTTAATGAGGCAAAAAAGTTACACCAGGGAATGTTGTATTTACAATTTTTTTCTATCAGGCATTTTTTTTAGGAAAATTAGGAATGACACACACACACACACACACACACACACACACACACACACATACACAGACAGACAATCACACACACACAAACACACTCACATGTATCTGTCAGAGTGGAGCTATTGTTATGCTAATTAAGAACCATGTAGTTGGGTGACAGCCCAGGCACTCAAGATGAGTTGACTAATGACTAATGATAACTAAATCAGCAGGTGGCATTTGACACCACAGCTATAGCACGACATCACATGTCACACTATCCAAGCAGTGCTGTGGTAGAAGTTAACCTGTGAGGTATTAGAGCACAAAGACTGTGGAGAAGAGGTTGAGTTTCTCACATGCAGTCAGCGAAGTTAGACATGCACTAACAGGACACGAGAGAGAGAGAGAGAGAGAGAGAGAGAGAGAGAGAAAGGGACAGGGATTGGAGTGTGTGTTTTGGTGTGTCTGTATCTGAAAATTAGAAATCACACACACACACACGTATCTGTGAAGCCATTTTTATGCTAATTAATGACCATGTACTCAAGATGAGTTGACTATAACTAATGATAACAACATCAGCAGGAAGCATTTGACAGCTTACAATGACACTACTGAAAGTATTAATATTATAGAAGAATTTTAGAAAAAGTTTACAGTGGAGTTACATTTTAGGAAATTGATTTAATTTTGAGATATTCAAGTATACACAACAATGTTATAAACATTTATGATCAAGGCTTAATATGAATTGGCTGTGGAACATGTGTATTGAGATATAGCATTGTCAATAATGGAACTGTATTTCTCCTAATAATGTTGATTTCAAAAGGAAACATAACAAAGTTTCATAGCATATAGGCATTGCAACACTGTATTTTTCATAAATAGTGAGTAAATGATGTTTTACATGTAGAGTTTTGTGATAAAATATACCTTTAAGATGAACACACGTGTTGTGTGCTCTTGGTGATTGATTCCTGTTTACACAAAGACAGTATGATCTGCAGCACAGATGTAGCTACAGATTTGATTCCAATTGTTAATGAGGCAAAAAAAAGTTACACCAGGGAATGTTGTAGTTACAAATTTTGCTATCAGGCATTTATTTAGGAAAATTAGGAATGACACACACACACACACACAGAGACACACACACACACTCACACTTCAGCTTTTGTTATGCTAATTAAGGACTGCATGTGGCTGCAGGCAGACAGCAGAATGGGCTGAAAATCTCACAAACTAGTCCTTTTAGATGCCAAACCGTGAGTCACATTTTCAATCTGAAAGCATCACCAGATAGATAATTTTGTTCTGAACGCAGTGATATCAAGCTTGTATGTTTATGGAATAAAATAATGTGCCTCAGTGACAAGTTTAGGATGTGTTGTCACTCATCTTTTCTTACAGAGATCATCATGAGGAGTTGTGCTCTGCACCTGCAAACGCTTGGGAGATCCAAACCGTTCAAGTTAGGACAAAATCCTTCGCAAGTAATGTTCACCAGGGGTAGATCTGTAATTTGTGAAAGTTTGAAGGAGATCTGATAAACGGTGTAGGAGCAAAAAATCTTTGAGCGGCAGAATTTGTCAAAAACGCCATCTCACATTCAAACAACAACAGTGCGCTTCCTGTTGGAGTTAGGTCAGGGGTTGCAGCGCGACATTTGTAGGTCTTAATGAGACGAACGCGACAGTTTTGGTTTGGTCTTTCTAAGTGGTTCCTACCCGTCGCACCGGGCATTTTTGTGTGCCTAGGTGGCACAACAAGTCGTCAGGAGGTAAAGGGGAGCACATCACACAAAAGAGGCCAGTAAATCCAAACCCTTCAAATGGCTGATAATTCACGCAGAATAATTGACAAGGACCAATTGATCGATAATGTTGTGCGAATTTGAGGCCGATACGATGAACGGTTTAGGAGAAGATGATTTTTAAAGGAATTTCTTGTTTTTGAGGAAAATTTTACTTTGAAAGGGAAATACCTCACTTCCTGTTGGATTTAGGTCATTGGTGCGAGCACGTGATTTGTAGGTCTTGATGAAACGAACACGGCTGTTTTGGTTTGGTCTTCCTACGACATTCCTACTGGCAGCAGCAGCCATTTTAGTGATTCAGTCATTCTAGGTGGCGCTACAGAGCCATTTTTGGACTTTTTGAATTTATTTCTTCATTAGATAAAATTTTTCACCAGTCCTGACATACGTGCCAATTTTGGTGAGTTTTGAAGCATGTTTAGGGGGTCAAAATCCACTTTAAAGTCGCGGCGGAAGAAAGAAATAATAATTAAAGCTGCGAGCAGCGTTGAACGGGGCCTCGACCCACGCCATCTCGGGGTCCGGCGTACGTCGAAAGCGAGCGTCGCGTTCTGTTATGTCAATAGAACGCAAGGTCATTTTTTTACAATGAACCCATGACATGGGAGTAGAACTTTGATGGCTTCTGAAAACCAAACTACTGATGAGGACATCAATCAGTCAGTCAGTCAATCAATCAATCAAGCAATCAATATAACAAATCACAATTTGCCTCACAGGGCTTTACAGTATACAACATCCCTCTGTTCTGCAGACCCAATGAAACAGAAGGGGACAGAGAGAGATGTAGGACAGATGGTCATGACAGTAGCTTACAACAACATTAATAAAAGCAATAATATGATCATTTCAATTCTGCTTATTGTGGTACAATTTGTTGAAAGTGATATTAATATCTAATGGTTTACATATGTGACAATAATCAAATGTGTATAATGAGAGTATAAGTATGACACACACACACACACACACACACAGACACACACATACACAGACAGACAAACACACACACACAAACACACTCACATGTATCTGTCAGAGTGGAGCTATTGTTATGCTAATTAAGAACCATGTAGTTGGGTGACAGCCCAGGCACTCAAGATGAGTTGACTAATGACTAATGATAACTAAATCAGCAGGTGGCATTTGACACCACAGCTATAGCACACGACATCACATGTCACACTATCCAAGCAGTGCTGTGGTAGAAGTTAACCTGAGGTATTAGAGCACAAAGACTGTGGAGTAGAGGTTGAGTTTCTCACATGCAGTCAGCGAAGTTAGTGACATGCACTAACAGGACACGAGAGAGAGAGAGAGAGAGAGAGAGAAAGGGGACAGGGACTGGAGTGTGTGTTTTGGTGTGTCTGTATCTGAAAATTAGAAATCACACACACACACACACACACACGTATCTGTGAAGCCATTTTTATGCTAATTAATGACCATGTACTCAAGATGAGTTGACTATAACTAATGATAACAAAATCAGCTGGAGGCATTTGACAGCTTACAATGACACTACTGAAAGTACTAAAATTAAAGAAGAATTTTAGAAAAAGTTTACAGCGGAGTTACATTTTAGGAAATTGATTAATTTTGAGATATTCAAGTATACACAACAAAGTTATAAACATTTATGATCAAGGCTTATATGAATTGGCTGTGGAACATGTGTATTGAGATATAGCTTTGTCAATAATGGAACTGTATTTTCCCTAATAATGTTGATTTCATAAGGAAACATAACAAAGTTTCATTGCATACAGGCATTGCAACACTGTATTTTTCATAAATAGTGAGTAAATGATGTTTTACATGTAGAGTTTTGTGATAAAATATATGTTTAAGATGAACACACGTGTTGTGTGCTCTTGGTGATTGATTCCTGTTTACACAAAGACAGTATGATCTGCAGCACAGATGTAGCTACAGATTTGATTCCAATTGTTAATGAGGCAAAAAAAGTTACACCAGGGAATGTTGTATTTACAAATTTTTTACTATCAGGCATTTATTTAGGAAAATTAGGAATGACACACACACACACACACACACACACACACACACACACACACACACTCACACTTCAGCTTTTGTTATGCTAATGAAGGACTGCATGTGGCTGCAGGCAGACAGCAGAATGGGCTGAAAATCTCACAAACTAGTCCTTTTAGATGCCAAACTGTGAGTCACATTTTCAATCTGAAAGCATCACCAGATAGATAATTTTGTTCTGAACGCAGTGATATCAAGCTTGTATGTTTATGGAAAAAAAAATGTGCCTTAGTCACAAGTTTAGGATGTGTTGTCACCCATCTTTTCTTACAGAGATCATCATGAGGAGTTGTGCTCTGCACCTGCAAACGCTTGTACGATCCAAACCGTTCAAGTCAGGACAAAATCCTTCGCAAGTAATGTTCACCAGGGGTAGATCTGTAATTTGTGAAACTTTGAAGGAGATCTGATAAACGGTGTAGGAGCAAAAAATCTTTGAGCGACAGAATTTGTCAAAAACGCCATCTTACATTCAAACAACAACAGTGCGCTTCCTGTTGGAGTTAGGTCAGGGGTTGCAGTGCGACATTTGTAGGTCTTTATGAGACGAACGCGACAGTTTTGGTTTGGTCTTTCTAAGTGGTTCCTACCCGTCGCACCGGGCATTTTTGTGTGCCTAGGTGCACAACAAGTCGTCAGGAGGTAAAGGGAGCACATCACACAAAAGAGGCCAGTAAATCCAAACGCTTCAAATGGTTAATAATTCACGCAGAATAATTGACAAGGACCAATAGATCGATAATGTGTGCGAATTTGAGGCCGATACGATAAACGGTTTAGGAGTAGTTCGATTTTTAAGGAATTTCTTGTTTTTTGAGGAAAATTTTACTTTGAAAGGGAAATACCTCACTTCCTGTTGGATTAGGTCATTGGTGCGAGCACGTGATTTGTAGGTCTTGATGAAACGAACACACCTGTTTTGGTTTGGTCTTCCTACGACATTCCTACTGGCAGCAGCGGCCATTTTAGTGATTCAGTCATTCTAGGTGGCGCTACAGAGCCATTTTTGCACTTTTTGAATTAATTTCTTCATTAGATAAAATTTTTCACCAGTCCTGACATACATGCCAATTTTGGTGAGTTTTGAAGCATGTTTAGGGGGTCAAAATCCACTTTAAAGTCGCGGCGGAAGAAAGAAATAATAATAATAATAATAATTAAAGCTGCGAGCAGCGTTGAACGGGGCCTCGACCCACGCCATTTCGGGGTCCGGCGTACGTCGAAAGCGAGCGTCGCGTTCCGTTATGTCAATAGAACGCAAGGTCATTTTTTTTTACAATGAACCCATGACATGGGAATAGAACTTTGATGGCTTCTGAAAACCAAACTACTGATGAGGACATCAATCAGTCAGTCAGTCAATCAATCAATCAAGCAATCAATATCACAAAGCACAATTTGCCTCACAGGGCTTTACAGTAACAACATCCCTCTGTCCTTCAGACCCAATGAAACAGAAGGGGAGACAGAGAGAGATGTAGGACAGATGGTCATGACAGTAGCTTACAACAACATTCATAAAAGTAATAATATTATAATTTCAATTCTGGTTATTGTGGTACAATTTGTTGAAAGTATATATTAATATCTAATGGTTTACATACGTGACAATAATCAAATGTGTATAATGAGAGTATAAGTATGACACACTCAGACACACACATACACAGACAGACAAACACACACACACATACACACTCACATGTATCTGTCAGAGTGGAGCTATTGTTATGCTAATTAAGAATCACGTAGTTAGGTGACAGCCCAGGCACTCAAGATGAGTTGACTAATGACTAATGATAACTAAATCAGCAGGTGGCATTTGACACCACAGCTATAGCACGACCTCACATGTCACACTATCCAAGCAGTGCTGTGGTAGAAGTTAACCTGTGAGGTAGTAGAGCACAAAGACTGTGGAGAAGAGGTTGAGTTTCTGACATGCAGTCAGCCGAGTTAGTGACATGCACTAACAGGACACGAGAGACAGAGAGAGAGAGAGAGAGAGAGAGAGAGAGAAAGGGGACAGGGATTGGAGTGTGTGTTTTGGTGTGTCTGTATCTGAAAATTAGAAATCTCACACACACACACACACACACACACACACACACACACGTATCTGTGAAGCCATTTTTATGCTAATTAATGACCATGTACTCAAGATGAGTTGACTATAACTAATGATAACAACATCAGCAGGAAGCATTTGACAGCTTACAATGACACTACTGAAAGTATTAATATTATAGAAGAATTTTAGAAAAAGTTTACAGTGGAGTTACATTTTAGGAAATTGATTTAATTTTGAGATATTCAAGTATACACAACAATGTTATAAACATTTATGATCAAGGCTTAATATGAATTGGCTGTGGAACATGTGTATTGAGATATAGCTTTGTCAATAATGGAACTGTATTTCTCCTAATAATGTTGATTTCAAAAGGAAACATACAAAGTTTCATAGCATATAGGCATTGCAAGACTGTATTTTCCATAAATAGTGACTAAATGGTGTTTTACATGGAGAGTTTTGTGATAAAATATACCTTTAAGATGAACACACGTGTTGTGTGCTCTTGGTGATTGATTCCTGTTTACATGATCTGCAGCACAGATGTAGCTACACATTTGATTCCAATTGTTAATGAGGCAAAAAAGTTACACCAGGAATGTTGTATTACAATTTTTTTCTATCAGGCATTTTTTTTTAGGAAAATTAGGAATGACACACACACACACACACACACACACACACACACACACACACACACTCACACTTCAGCTTTTGTTATGCTAATTAAGGACTGCATGTGGCTGCAGGCAGACAGCAGAATGGGCTGAAAATCTCACAAACTAGTCCTTTTAGATGCCAAACTGTGAGTCACATTTTCAATCTGAAAGCATCACCAGATAGATAATTTTGTTCTGAACGCAGTGATATCAAGCTTGTATGTTTATGGAATTAAAAAATGTGCCTTAGTCACAAGTTTAGGATGTGTTGTCACTCATTTTTCTCTCAGAGATCATCATGAGGAGTTGTGCTCTGCACCTGCAAACGCTTGGGAGATCCAAACCGTTCAAGTTAGGACAAAATCCTTCGCAAGTAATGTTCACCAGGGTAGATCTGTAATTTGTGAAACTTTGAAGGAGATCTGATAAACGGTGTAGGAGGAAAAATCTTTGAGCGACAGAATTTGTCAAAAACGCCATCTTACATTCAAACAACAACAGTGCGCTTCCTGTTGGAGTTAGGTCAGGGGTTGCAGTGCGACATTTGTAGGTCTTTATGAGACGAACGCGACAGTTTTGGTTTGGTCTTTCTAAGTGGTTCCTACCCGTCGCACCGGGCATTTTTGTGTGCCTAGGTGGCACAACAAGTCGTCAGGAGGTAAAGGGAGCACATCACACAAAAGAGGCCAGTAAATCCAAACCCTTCAAATGAATTATAATTGACGCAGAATAATTGACAAGGACCAATTGATCGATAATGTGTGCGAATTTGAGGCCGATACGATAAACGGTTTAGGAGTAGTTCGATTTTTAAGGAATTTCTTGTTTTTGAGGAAAATTTTACTTTGAAAGGGAAATACCTCACTTCCTGTTGGATTTAGGTCATTGGTGCGAGCACGTGATTTGTAGGTCTTGATGAAACGAACACGGCTGTTTTGGTTTGGTCTTCCTACGACATTCCTACTGGCAGCAGCGGCCATTTTAGTGATTCAGTCTGATTCAGTCATTCTAGGTGGCGCTACAGAGCCATTTTTGCACTTTTTGAATTTATTTCTTCATTAGATAAAATTTTTCACCAGTCCTGACATACGTGCCAATTTTGGTGAGTTTTGAAGCATGTTTAGGGGGTCAAAATCCAGTTTAAAGTCGCGGCGGAAGAAAGAAATAATAATAATAATAATAATAATAATAATAATAATAATAATAATAATAAACGCTACAAGAACAAGAGGGGACCTCGTCCTTCGTTCGAGGCCCCTAATAATAATAATAAACGCTACAAGAACAATAGGGACCTCGTCCTTCGTTCGAGGCCCCTAATAATAATAATAATAATAATAATTAAAGCTGCGAGCAGCGTTGAACGGGGCCTCGACCCACGCCATTTCGGGGTCCGGCGTACGTCGAAAGCGAGCGTCGCGTTCCGTTATGTCAATAGAACGCAAGGTCATTTTTTTTTTCAATGAACCCATGACATGGGAGTAGAACTTTGATGGCTTCTGAAAACCAAACTACTGATGAGGACATCAATCAGTCAGTCAGTCAATCAATCAATCAAGCAATCAATATCACAAAGCACAATTTGCCTCACAGGGCTTTACAGCATACAACATCCCTCTGTCCTTCAGACCCAATGAAACAGAAGGGGAGACAGAGAGAGATGTAGGACAGATGGTCATGACAGTAGCTTACAACAACATTCATAGAAGTAATAATATTATAATTTCAATTCTGGTTATTGTGGTACATTTGTTGAAAGTATATATTAATATCTAATGGTTTACATACGTGACAATAATCAAATGTGTATAATGAGAGTATAAGTATGACACACTCAGACACACACATACACAGACAGACAAACACACACACACATACACACTCACATGTATCTGTCAGAGTGGAGCTATTGTTATGCTAATTAAGAATCACGTAGTTAGGTGACAGCCCAGGCACTCAAGATGAGTTGACTAATGACTAATGATAACTAAATCAGCAGGTAGCATTTCACACCACAGCTATAGCACGACCTCACATGTCACACTATCCAAGCAGTGCTGTGGTAGAAGTTAACCTGTGAGGTAGTAGAGCACAAAGACTGTGGAGAAGAGGTTGAGTTTCTGACATGCAGTCAGCGGTTAGTGACATGCACTAACAGGACACGAGAGACAGAGAGAGAGAGAGAGAGAGAAAGGGGACAGGGATTGGAGTGTGTGTTTTGGTGTGTCTGTATCTAAAAATTAGAAATCACACACACACACACACACACACACACACACATACACACACACACACACACACACACACGTATCTGTGAAGCCATTTTATGCTAATTAATGCCATGTACTCAAGATGAGTTGACTATAACTAATGATAAACAAAATCAGCTGGAGGCTTTGACAGCTTACAATGACCCTACTGAAAGTATTAATATTATAGAAGAATTTTAGAAAAAGTTTACAGTGGAGTTACATTTTAGGACATTGATTAATTTTGAGATATTCAAGTATACACAACAATGTTATAAACATTTATGATCAAGGCTTAATATGAATTGGCTGTGGAACATGTGTATTGAGATATAGCATTGTCAATAATGGAACTGTATTTCTCCTAATAATGTTGATTTCAAAAGGAAACATAACAAAGTTTCATAGCATATAGGCATTGCAACACTTTATTTTTCATAAATAGTGAGTAAATGATGTTTTACATGTAGAGTTTGTGATAAAATATACCTTTAAGATGAACACACGTGTTGTGTGCTCTTGGTGATTGATTCCTGTTTACACAAAGACAGTATGATCTGCAGCACAGATGTAGCTACAGATTTAATTCCAATTGTTAATGAGGCAAAAAAAAGTAACACCAGGGAATGTTGTAGTTACAAATTTTTGCTATCAGGCATTTATTTAGGAAAATTAGGAATGCCACACACACACACACACACACACACACACACACACACACACACACACACTTCAGCTTTTGTTATGCTAATGAAGGACTGCATGTGGCTGCAGCAGACAGCAGAATGGGCTGAAAATCTCACAACTAGTCCTTTTAGATGCCAAACTGTGAGTCACATTTTCAATCTGAAAGCATCACCAGATAGATAATTTTGTCCTGAACGCAGTGATATCAAGCTTGTATGTTTATGGAATTAAAAAATGTGCCTTAGTCACAAGTTTAGGATGTGTTGTCACTCATTTTTCTCTCAGAGATCATCATGAGGAGTTGTGCTCTGCACCTGCAAACGCTTGTGAGATCCAACCGTTCAAGTTAGGACAAAATCCTTCGCAAGTAATGTTCACCAGGGGTAGATCTGTAATTTGTGAAAGTTTGAAGCAGTTCTGATAAACGGTGTAGGAGCAAAAAATCTTTGAGCCACAGAATTTGTCAAAAACGCCATCTTACATTCAAACAACAACAGTGCGCTTCCTGTTGGAGTTAGGTCAGGGGTTGCAGTGCGACATTTGTAGGTCTTTATGAGACGAACGCGACAGTTTTGGTTTGGTCTTTCTAACTGGTTCCTACCTGTCGCACCGGGCATTTTGTGTGCCTAGGTGGCACAACAAGTCGTCAGGAGGTAAAGGGAGCACATCACACGGAAGAGGCCAGTAAATCCAAACCCTTCAAATGAATTATAATTGACGCAGAATAATTGACAAGGACCAATTGATCGATAATGTGTGCGAATTTGAGGCCGATACGATAAACGGTTTAGGAGTAGTTCGATTTTTAAGGAATTTCTTGTTTTTGAGGAAAATTTTACTTTGAAAGGGAAATACCTCACTTCCTGTTGGATTTAGGTCATTGGCGCGAGCACGTGATTTGTAGGTCTTGATGAAACGAACACGGCTGTTTTGGTTTGGTCTTCCTACGACATTCCTACTGGCAGCAGCGGCCATTTTAGTGATTCAGTCTGATTCAGTCATTCTAGGTGGCGCTACAGAGCCATTTTTGCACTTTTTGAATTTATTTCTTCATTAGATAAAATTTTTCACCAGTCCTGACATACATGCCAATTTTGGTGAGTTTTGAAGCATGTTTAAAGGGTCAAAATCCACTTTAAAGTCGCGGCGGAAGAAAGAAAGAATAATAATAATAATAATTAAAGCTGCGAGCAGCGTTGAACGGGACCTCGACCCACGCTATTTCGGGGTCCGGCGTACGTCGAAATCGAGCGTCGCGTTCTGTTATGTCAATAGAACGCAAGGTCATTTTTTTTTACAATGAACCCATGACATGGGAGTAGAACTTTGATGGCTTCTGAAAACCAAACTACTGATGAGGACATCAATCAGTCAGTCAGTCAATCAATCAAGCAATCAATATCACAAATCACAATTTGCCTCAGGGCTTTACAGCATACAACATCCCTCTGTTCTTCAGACCCAATGACACAGAAGGGGAGACAGAGAGAGATGTAGGACAGATGGTAATGACAGTAGCTTACAACAACATTAATAAAAGTAATAGTATTATAATTTCAATTCTGCTTATTGTGGTACAATTTGTTGAAAGTGTATATTAATATCTAATGGTTTACACATGTGACAATAATCAAATGTGTATAATGACAGTATAAGTATGACACACACACACACACACACACATACACAGACAGACAAACACACACACACATACACACTCACATGTATCTGTCAGAGTGGAGCTATTGTTATGCTAATTAAAGACCACGTAGTTAGGTGACAGCCCAGGCACTCAAGATGAGTTGACTAATGACTAATGATAACTAAATCAGCAGGTGGCATTTGACACCACAGCTATAGCACGACCTCACATGTCACACTATCCAAGCAGTGCTGTGGTAGAAGTTAATCTGTGAGGTAGTAGAGCACAAAGACTGTGGAGAAGAGGTTGAGTTTCTGACATGCAGTCAGCCGAGTTAGTGACATGCACTAACAGGACATGAGAGAGAGAGAGAGAGAGAGAGAGAGAGAGAGAGAGAGAGACAGAGAGAGAGAGAGAGAGAGAGAGAGAGAGAGAAAGGGGACAGGGATTGGAGTGTGTGTTTTGGTGTAGTTAGGTGACAGCCCAGGCACTCAAGATGAGTTGACTAATGACTAATGATAACTAAATCAGCAGGTGGCATTTGACACCACAGCTATAGCACGACATCACATGTCACACTATCCAAGCAGTGCTGTGGTAGAAGTTAACCTGTGAGGTATTAGAGCACAAAGAATGTGGAGATGAGGTTGAGTTTCTGACATGCAGTCAGATGAGTTAGTGACATGCACTAACAGGACACAAGAGAGGGAGAGAGAGAGAGAGAGAGACAGAGAGAGAGAGAGAGAGAAAGGGGACAGGGATTGGAGTGTGCGTTTTGGTGTGTCTGTATCTGAAAATTAGAAATCACACACACACACACATACACACGTATCTGTGAAGCCATTTTTATGCTAATTAATGACCATGTACTCAAGATGAGTTGACTATAACTAAAGATAACAAAATCAGCTGGAGGCATTTGACAGCTGACAATGACACTACTGAAAGTACTAAAATTAAAGAAGAATTTTAGAAAAAGTTTACAGTGGAGTTACATTTTAGGAAATTGATTAATTTTGAGATATTCAAATATACACAACAAAGTTATAAACATTTATGATCAAGGCTTAATATGAATTGGCTGTGGAACATGTGTATTGAGATATAGCTTTGTCAATAATGGAACTGTATTTTCCCTAATAATGTTGATTTCATAAGGAAACATAACAAGTTTCATAGCATATAGGCATTGCAACACTGTATTTTCCATAAATAGTGACTAAATGATGTTTTACATGTAGAGTTTTGTGATAAAATATACTTTTAAGATGAACACACGTGTTTTGTGCTCTTGGTGATTGATTCCTGTTTACACAAAGACAGTATGATCTGCAGCACAGATGTAGCTACAGATTTGATTCCAATTGTTAATGAGGCAAAAAAGTTACACCAGAGAATGTTGTATTTACAAATTTTTTACTATCAGGCATTTATTTAGGAAAATTAGGAATGACACACACACACAGAGACACACACACACACACACACACACACACACACACACACAATCACACTTCAGCTTTTGTTATGCTAATGAAGGACTGCATGTGGCTGCAGGCAGACAGCAGAATGGGCTGAAAATCTCACAAACTAGTCCTTTTAGATGCCAAACCATGAGTCACATTTTCAATGTGAAAGTATCACCAGATAGATAATTTTGTTCTGAACGCAGTGATATCAAGTTTGTATGTTTATGGAATAAAAAAATGTGCCTTAGTCACAAGTTTAGGATGTGTTATCACTCATCTTTTCTTACAGAGATCATCATGAAGAGTTGTGCTCTGCACCTGCAAACGCTTGGGAGATCCAAACCGTTCAAGCTAGGAAAATCCTTCACAAGTAATGTTCACCAGGGGTAGATCTGTAATTTGTGAACGTTTGAAGCAGTTCTAATAAACGGTGTAGGAGCAAAAAAATCTTTGAGCGACAGAATTTGTCAAAAACGCCATCTTACATTCAAACAACAACAGTGCGCTTCCTGTTGGAGTTAGGTCAGGGGTTGCAGCGCGAGATTTGTAGGTCTTTATGAGACGAACGCGACAGTTTTAGTTTGGTCTTTCTAAGTGGTTCCTACCCGTCGCACCGGGCATTTTTGTGTGCCTAGGTGGCACAACAAGTCGTCAGGAGGTAAAGGGAGCACATCACACGGAAGAGGCCAGTAAATCCAAACCCTTCAAATGGCTGATAATTCACGCACAATAATTGACAAGGACCAATTGATTGATAATGTGTGCGAATTTGAGGCCGATACGATAAACGGTTTAGGAGTAGTTGGATTTTTAAGGAATTTCTTGTTTTTGAGGACAATTTTACTTTGAAAGGGAAATACCTCACTTCCTGTTGGATTTAGGTCATTGGTGCGAGCACGTGATTTGTAGGTCTTGATGAAACGAACACGGCTGTTTTGGTTTGGTCTTCCTACGACATTCCTACTGGCAGCAGCGGCCATTTTAGTGATTAGTCATTCTAGGTGGCGCTACAGAGCCATTTTTGCACTTTTTAATTTTATTTCTTCATTAGATAAAATTTTTAACCAGTCCTGACATACGTACCAATTTTGGTGAGTTTTGAAGCATGTTTAGGGGGTCAAAATCCAGTTTAAAGTGGCGGCGGAAGAAAGAAAAAATAATAATAATAATAATAATAAACGCTACAGGAACAAGAGGGTCCTCTGTCGAGGTCCCTAATAATTAAAGCTGCGAGCAGCGTTGAACGGGACCTCGACCCACGCTATTTCGGGGTCCGGCGTACGTCGAAAGCGAGCGTCGCGTTCTGTTATGTCAATAGAACGCAAGGTCATTTTTTTTTACAATGAACCCATGACATGGGAGTAGAACTTCGATGGCTTCTGAAAACCAAACTACTGATGAGGACATCAATCAGTCAGTCAGTCAATCAATCAAGCAATCAATATCACAAATCACAATTTGCCTCACAGGGCTTTACAGCATACAACATCCCTCTGTTCTTCAGACCCAATGAAACAGAAGGGGAGACAGAGAGAGATGTAGGACAGATGGTAATGACAGTAGCTTACAACAACATTCATAAAAGTAATAGTATTATAATTTCAATTCTGCTTATTGTGGTACAATTTGTTGAAAGTGTATATTAATATCTAATGGTTTACACGTGACAATAATCAAATGTGTATAATGACAGTATAAGTATGACACACACACACACACACACACACATACACAGACAGACAAACACACACACACATACACACTCACATGTATCTGTCAGAGTGGAGCTATTGTTATGCTAATTAAAGACCACGTAGTTAGGTGACAGCCCAGGCACTCAAGATGAGTTGACTAATGACTAATGACTAACTAAATCAGCAGGTGGCATTTGACACCACAGCTATAGCACGACCTCACATGTCACACTATCCAAGCAGTGCTGTGGTAGAAGTTAATCTGTGAGGTAGTAGAGCACAAAGACTGTGGAGAAGAGGTTGAGTTTCTGACATGCAGTCAGCCGAGTTAGTGACATGCACTAACAGGACATGAGAGAGAGAGAGAGAGAGAGAGAGAGAGAGAGACAGAGAGAGAGAGAGAGAGAGAGAGGGGACAGGGATTGGAGTGTGTGTTTTGGTGTAGTTAGGTGACAGCCCAGGCACTCAAGATGAGTTGACTAATGACTAATGATAACTAAATCAGCAGGTGGCATTTGACACCACAGCTATAGCACGACATCACATGTCACACTATCCAAGCAGTGCTGTGGTAGAAGTTAACCTGTGAGGTATTAGAGCACAAAGAATGGGAGATGAGGTTGAGTTTCTGACATGCAGTCAGATGAGTTAGTGACATGCACTAACAGGACACAAGAGAGAGGGAGAGAGAGAGAGAGACAGAGAGAGAGAGAGAGAGAGAGAAAGGGGACAGGGATTGGAGTGTGCGTTTTGGTGTGTCTGTATCTGAAAATTAGAAATCACACACACACACACACATACACACGTATCTGTGAAGCCATTTTTATGCTAATTAATGACCATGTACTCAAGATGAGTTGACTATAACTAAAGATAACAAAATCAGCTGGAGGCATTTGACAGCTGACAATGACACTACTGAAAGTACTAAAATTAAGAAGAATTTTAGAAAAAGTTTACAGTGGAGTTACATTTTAGGAAATTGATTAATTTTGAGATATTCAAATATACACAACAAAGTTATAAACATTTATGATCAAGGCTTAATATGAATTGGCTGTGGAACATGTGTATTGAGATATAGCTTTGTCAATAATGGAACTGTATTTTCCCTAATAATGTTGATTTCATAAGGAAACATAACAAAGTTTCATAGCATATAGGCATTGCAACACTGTATTTTCCATAAATAGTGACTAAATGATGTTTTACATGTAGAGTTTTGTGATAAAATATACTTTTAAGATGAACACACGTGTTTTGTGCTCTTGGTGATTGATTCCTGTTTACACAAAGACAGTATGATCTGCAGCACAGATGTAGCTACAGATTTGATTCCAATTGTTAATGAGGCAAAAAAGTTACACCAGAGAATGTTGTATTTACAAATTTTTTACTATCAGGCATTTATTTAGGAAAATTAGGAATGACACACACACACAGAGACACACACACACACACACACACACACACACACACACAATCACACTTCAGCTTTTGTTATGCTAATGAAGGACTGCATGTGGCTGCAGGCAGACAGCAGAATGGGCTGAAAATCTCACAAACTAGTCCTTTTAGATGCCAAACCATGAGTCACATTTTCAATGTGAAAGTATCACCAGATAGATAATTTTGTTCTGAACGCAGTGATATCAAGTTTGTATGTTTATGGAATAAAAAAATGTGCCTTAGTCACAAGTTTAGGATGTGTTGTCACTCATCTTTTCTTACAGAGATCATCATGAAGAGTTGTGCTCTGCACCTGCAAACGCTTGGGAGATCCAAACCGTTCAAGCTAGGACAAAATCCTTCACAAGTAATGTTCACCAGGGGTAGATCTGTAATTTGTGAACGTTTGAAGCAGTTCTAATAACGGTGTAGGAGCAAAAAATCTTTGAGCGACAGAATTTGTCAAAAACGCCATCTTACATTCAAACAACAACAGTGCGCTTCCTGTTGGAGTTAGGTCAGGGGTTGCAGCGCGACATTTGTAGGTCTTTATGAGACGAACGCGACAGTTTTAGTTTGGTCTTTCTAAGTGGTTCCTACCCGTCGCACCGGGCATTTTTGTGTGCCTAGGTGGCACAACAAGTCGTCAGGAGGTAAAGGGAGCACATCACACGGAAGAGGCCAGTAAATCCAAACGCTTCAAATGGCTGATAATTCACGCACAATAATTGACAAGGACCAATTGATTGATAATGTGTGTGAATTTGAGGCCGATACGATAAACGGTTTAGGAGTAGTTGGATTTTTAAGGAATTTCTTGTTTTTGAGGAAAATTTTACTTTGAAAGGGAAATACCTCACTTCCTGTTGGATTTAGGTCATTGGTGCGAGCACGTGATTTGTAGGTCTTGATGAAACGAACACGGCTGTTTTGGTTTGGTCTTCCTACGACATTCCTACTGGCAGCAGCGGCCATTTTAGTGATTAGTCATTCTAGGTGCGCTACAGAGCCATTTTTGCACTTTTTAATTTTATTTCTTCATTAGATAAAATTTTTAACCAGTCCTGACATACGTACCAATTTTGGTGAGTTTTGAAGCATGTTTAGGGGGTCAAAATCCAGTTTAAAGTGGCGGCGGAAGAAAGAAAAAATAATAAATAATAATAATAAACGCTACAGGAACAAGAGGGTCCTCTGTCGAGGTCCCTAATTAAAGCTGCGAAGCAGCGTTGAACGGGGCCTCGACCCACGCCATTTCGGGGTCCGGCGTACGTCGAAAGCGAGCGTCGCGTTCCGTTATGTCAATAGAACGCAAGGTCATTTTTTTTTACAATGAACCCATGACATGGGAATAGAACTTTGATGGCTTCTGAAAACCAAACTACTGATGAGGACATCAATCAGTCAGTCAGTCATCAATCAATCAAGCAATCAATATCACAAAGCACAATTTGCCTCACAGGGCTTTACAGTAACAACATCCCTCTGTCCTTCAGACCCAATGAAACAGAAGGGGAGACAGAGAGAGATGTAGGACAGATGGTCATGACAGTAGCTTACAACAACATTCATAAAAGTAATAATATTATAATGTCAATTCTGGTTATTGTGGTACAATTTGTTGAAAGTATATATTAATATCTAATGGTTTACATACGTGACAATAATCAAATGTGTATAATGAGAGTATAAGTATGACACACTCAGACACACACATACACAGACAGACAAACACACACACACATACACACTCACATGTATCTGTCAGAGTGGAGCTATTGTTATGCTAATTAAGAATCACGTAGTTAGGTGACAGCCCAGGCACTCAAGATGAGTTGACTAATGACTAATGATAACTAAATCAGCAGGTGGCATTTCACACCACAGCTATAGCACGACCTCACATGTCACACTATCCAAGCAGTGCTGTGGTAGAAGTTAACCTGTGAGGTAGTAGAGCACAAAGACTGTGGAGAAGAGGTTGAGTTTCTGACATGCAGTCAGCGAGTTAGTGACATGCACTAACAGGACACGAGAGACAGAGAGAGAGAGAGAAGAGAGAGAGAGAGAGAGAAGGGGACAGGGATTGGAGTGTGTGTTTTGGTGTGTCTGTATCTGAAAATTAGAAATCTCACACACCACACACACACACACACACACACACACGTATCTGTGAAGCCATTTTTATGCTAATTAATGACCATGTACTCAAGATGAGTTGACTATAACTAATGATAACAACATCAGCAGGAAGCATTTGACAGCTTACAATGACACTACTGAAAGTATTAATATTATAGAAGAATTTTAGAAAAAGTTTACAGTGGAGTTACATTTTAGGAAATTGATTTAATTTTGAGATATTCAAGTATACACAACAATGTTATAAACATTTATGATCAAGGCTTAATATGAATTGGCTGTGGAACATGTGTATTGAGATATAGCATTGTCAATAATGGAACTGTATTTCTCCTAATAATGTTGATTTCAAAAGGAAACATAAAAAGTTTCATAGCATATAGGCATTGCAACACTGTATTTTCCATAAATAGTGAGTAAATGATGTTTTACATGTAGAGTTTTGTGATAAAATATATGTTTAAGATGAACACACGTGTTGTGCTCTTGGTGATTGATTCCTGTTTACACAAAGACAGTATGATCTGCAGCACAGACGCAGCTACAGATTTGATTCCAATTGTTAATGAGGCAAAAAAAAGTTACACCAGGGAATGTTGTAGTTACAAATTTTTGCTATCAGGCATTTATTTAGGAAAATTAGGAATGACACACACACACACACAGAGACACACACACACACACTCACACTTCAGCTTTTGTTATGCTAATTAAGGACTGCATGTGGCTGCAGGCAGACAGCTGAATGGGCTGAAAATCTCACAAACTAGTCCTTTTAGATACCAAACCGTGAGTCACATTTTCAATCTGAAAGCATCACCAGATAGATAATTTTGTTCTGAACGCAGTGATATCAAGCTTGTATGTTTATGGAATAAAATAATGTGCCTCAGTCACAAGTTTAGGATGTGTTGTCACCCATCTTTTCTTACACAGATCATCATGAGGAGTTGTGCTCTGCACCTGCAAACGCTTGTACGATCCAAACCGTTCAAGTCAGGACAAAATCCTTCGCAAGTAATGTTCACCAGGGGTAGATCTGTAATTTGTGAAACTTTGAAGGAGATCTGATAAACGGTGTAGGAGCAAAAAATCTTTGAGCGACAGAATTTGTCAAAAACGCCATCTTACATTCAAACAACAACAGTGCGCTTCCTGTTGGAGTTAGGTCAGGGGTTGCAGTGCGACATTTGTAGGTCTTTATGAGACGAACGCGACAGTTTTGGTTTGGTCTTTCTAAGTGGTTCCTACCCGTCGCACCGGGCATTTTTGTGTGCCTAGGTGGCACAACAAGTCGTCAGGAGGTAAAGGGAGCACATCACACAAAAGAGGCCAGTAAATCCAAACGCTTCAAATGGTTAATAATTCACGCAGAATAATTGACAAGGACCAATAGATCGATAATGTGTGCGAATTTGAGGCCGATACGATAAACGGTTTAGGAGTAGTTCGATTTTTAAGGAATTTCTTGTTTTTGAGGAAAATTTACTTTGAAAGGGAAATACCTCACTTCCTGTTGGATTTAGGTCATTGGTGCGAGCACGTGATTTGTAGGTCTTGATGAAAGGAACACACCTGTTTTGGTTTGGTCTTCCTACGACATTCCTACTGGCAGCAGCGGCCATTTTAGTGATTCAGTCATTCTAGGTGGCGCTACAGAGCCATTTTTGCGCTTTTTGAATTAATTTCTTCATTAGATAAAATTTTCACCAGTCCTGACATACGTGCCAATTTTGGTGAGTTTGAAGCATGTTTAGGGGGTCAAAATCCACTTTAAAGTCGCGGCGGAAGAAAGAAATAATAATAATAATAATAATTAAAGCTGCGAGCAGCGTTGAACGGGGCCTCGACCCACGCCATTTCGGGGTTCAGCGTACGTCGAAAGCGAGCGTCGCGTTCTGTATGTCAATAGAACGCAAGGTCATTTTTTTACAATGAACCCATGACATGGGAATAGAACTTTAATGGCTTCTGAAAACCGAACTACTGATGAGGACATCAATCAGTCAGTCAGTCAATCAATCAATCAAGCAATTAATATCACAAATCACAATTTGCCTCACAGGGCTTTACAGCATACAACATCCCTCTGTTCTTCAGACCCAATGAAACAGAAGGGGAGACAGGGAGAGATGTAGGACAGATGGTTATGACAGTAGCTTACAACAACATTCATAGAAGTAATAATATTATAATTTCAATTCTGGTTATTGTGGTACAATTTGTGAAAGTATATATTAATATAATATTAATAATAATATATTAATATCTAATGGTTTATGCAAATTGACCATTTGACAGCTTACAATGACACTACTGAAAGTATTAACATTATAGAAGAATTTTAGAAAAAGTTTACAGTGGAGTTACATTTTAGGAAATTGATTAATTTTGAGATATTCAAATAATCAAATGTGTATAATGAGAGTATAAGTATGACACACACACACACACACCACACACACACACACATCAGACAGACAAACACACACACACACACACATACACACTCACATGTATCTGTCAGAGTGGAGCTATTGTTATGCTAATTAAGGACCATGTAGTTAGGTGACAGCCCAGGCACTCAAGATGAGTTGACTAATGACTAATGATAACCAAATCAGCAGCTATAGCACGACCTCACATGTCACACTATCCAAGCAGTGCTGTGGTAGAAGTTAACCTGTGAGGTAGTAGAGCACAAAGACTGTGGAGAAGAGGTTGAGTTTCTGACATGCAGTCAGTTGAGTAGTGACATGCACTAACAGGACACGAGAGGACAGAGAGAGAGAGAGAGAGAGAGAGAGATGAGAGGAGGAGAGAGAGAGAGAGAGAGAGAAAGGGGACAGGGATTGGAGTGTGTTTTTTTGGTGTGTCTGTATCTGAAAATTAGAAATCACACACACACACACACACACACACACACGTATCTGTGAACCCATTTTATGCATATTAGTGACAATGTACTCAAGATGAGTTGACTATAACTATGATAATAAATCAGCAGGTGACATTTGACAGCTTACAATGACACTACTGAAAGTATTACATTATAGAAGAATTTTAGAAAAAGTTTACAGTGGAGTCTACATTTTAGGAAATTGATTTTGAGATATTCAAGTCTAACACAACAAAGTTATAAACATTTATGATCAAGGCTTAATATGAATTGGCTGTGGAACATGTGTATTGAGATATAGCATTGTCAATAATGGAACTGTATTTTCCCTAATAATGTTGATTCATAAGGAAACATAACAAAGTTTCATAGCATATAGGCATTGCAACACTGTATTTTCCATAAATAGTGAGTAAATGATGTTTTACATGTAGAGTTTTGTGATAAAAATACGTTTAAGATGAACACATGTGTTGTGTGCTCTTGGTGATTGATTCCTGTTTACACAAAGATAGTATGATCTGCAGCACAGATGTAGCTACGATTTGATTCCAATTGTTAATGAGGCAAAAAAGTTACACCAGGGAATGTTGTATTTACAAATTTTTTTCTATCAGGCATTTATTTAGGAAAATTAGGAATGACACACACACAGAGACACACACACACTCACACTTCAGCTTTTGTTATGCTAATTAAGGACTGCATGTGGCTGCAGGCGACAGCTGAATGGGCTGAAAATCTCACAAACTAGTCCTTTTAGATGCCAAACCATGAGTCACATTTTCAATCTGAAAGCATCACCAGATAGATAATTTTGTTCTGAACGCAGTGATATCAAGTTTGTATGTTTATGGAATAAAAAACTGTGCTTAGTCACAAGTTTAGGACGTGTTGTCACCATCTTTTCTTACAGAGATCATCATGAGGTTGTGCTCTGCACCTGCAAACAATTGGGAGATCCAAACCGTTCAAGTTAGGACAAAATCCTTCGCAAGTAATGTTCACCAGGGGTAGATCTGTAATTTGTGAACGTTTGAAGCAGTTCTGATAAACGGTTGTAGGAGCAAAAAATCTTTGAGCGACAGAATTTGTCAAAAACGCCATCTACATTCAAACAACAACAGTGCGCTTCCTGTTGGAGTTAGGTCAGGGGTTGCAGCGCGACATTTGTAGGTCTTTATGAGACGAACGCGACAGTTTTGGTTTGGTCTTTCTAAGTGGTTCCTACCCTTCGCACCGGGCATTTTTGTGTGCCTAGGTGGCACAACAAGTTGTCAGGAGGTAAAGGGAGCACATCACACAAAAAGAGGCCAGTTAAATCTAAACGCTTCAAATGGCTGATAATTCACGCACAATAATTGACAAGGGACCAATTGATCAATAATGTGTGCGAATTTGAGGCCGATTGATGAACGGTTTAGGAGAAGATGATTTTTAAAAGAATTTCTTGTTTTGAGGAAAATTTTACTTTGAAAGGGAAATACCTCACTTCCTGTTGGATTTAGGTCATTGGTGCGAGCACGTGATTTGTAGGTCTTGTTGAAATGAACACGACTGTTTTGGTTTGGTCTTCCTACGACATTCCTCTACTGGCAGCAGCGGCCATTTAGTGATTCAGTCATTCTAGGTGGCGCTACAGAGCCATTTTTGCACTTTTTGAATTTATTTCTTCATTAGATAAAATTTTTCACCAGTCCTGACATACGTGCCAATTTTGGGGAGTTTTTACGCATGTTTAGGGGGTCAAAATCCAGTTTAAAGTCGCGGCGGAAAAAAGAAGAAATAATAATAATAAGAAACGCTACAAAAACAATAGGGTCCTCGTCCTTCGTTCGAGGCCCCTAATTAAAGCTGCGAGCAGCGTTGAACGGGGCCTCGACCCACGCCATTTCGGGGTCCGGCGTACGTCGAAAGCGAGCGTCGCGTTCTGTTATGTCAATACAACGCAAGGTCATTTTTTTTACAATGAACCCATGACATGGGAGTAGAACTTTGATGGCTTCTGAAAACCAAACTACTGATGAGGACATCAATCAGTCAGTCAGTCAGTCAATTAATCAAGCAATCAATATAACAAATCACAATTTGCCTCACAGGGCTTTACAGCATACAACATCCCTCTGTTCTTCAGACCCAATGAAACAGAAGGGGAGACAGGGAGAGATGTAGGACAGATGGTAATGACAGTAGCTTACAACAACATTCATAGAAGTAATAATATTATAATTTCAATTCTGGTTATTGTGGTACAATTTGTTGAAAGTATATATTAATATCTAATGGTTTACATACGTGACAATAATCAAATGTGTATAATGAGAGTATAAGTATGACACACACACACACACACACACACACACACACAGACATACACAGACAGACAAACACACACACACAAACACACTCACATGTATCTGTCAGAGTGGAGCTATTGTTATGCTAATTAAGGACCACGTAGTTAGGTGACAGCCCAGGCACTCAAGATGAGTTGACTAATGACTAATGATAACTAAATCAGCAGGTGGCATTTGACACCACAGCTATAGCACGACATCACATGTCACACTATCCAAGCAGGGCTGTGGTAGAAGTTAACCTGTGAGGTAGTAGAGCACAAAGACTGTGGAGAAGAGGTTGAGTTTGACATGCAGTCAGCCGAGTTAGTGACATGCAGTAACAGGACACGAGAGAGAGAGAGAGAGAGAGGGAGAGAGGGTGATTGGAGTGTGTGTTTTGGTGTGTCTGTATCTAAAAATTAGAAATCACACACACACACGTATCTGTGAAGCCATTTTTATGCTAATTAATGACCATGTACTCAAGATGAGTTAACTATAACTAAAGATAACAGAATCAGCTGGAGGCATTTGACAGCTTACAATGACACTACTGAAAGTCCTAAAATTAAAGAAGAATTTTAGAAAAAGTTTACAGTGGAGTTACATTTTAGGAAATTGATTAATTTTGAAATCTTCAAGTATACACAACAAAGTTATAACATTTATGATCAAGGCTTAATATGAATTGGCTGTGGAACATGTGTATTGAGATATAGCATTGTCAATAATGGAACTATATTTTCCCTAATAATGTTGATTTCATAAGGAAACATAACAAAGTTTCATAGCATATAGGCATTGCAACACTGTATTTTCCATAAATGGTGACTAAATGGTGTTTTACATGTAGAGTTTTGTGATAAAATATACCTTTAAGATGAACACATGTGTTGTGTGCTCTTGGTGATTGATTCCTGTTTACACAAAGACAGTATGATCTGCAGCACAGATGCAGCTACAGATTTGATTCCAATTGTTATGAGGCAAAAAAGTTACACCAGGAATGTTGTATTTACAATTTTTTTCTATCAGGCATTTTTTTTAGGAAAATTAGGAATGACACACACACACACACACACACACACACACACACACACACACACTCACACTTCAGCTTTTGTTATGCTAATTAAGGACTGCATGTGGCTGCAGGCAGACAGCAGAATGGGCTGAAAATCTCACAAACTAGTCCTTTTAGATGCCAAACCGTGAGTCACATTTTCAATCTGAAAGCATCACCAGATAGATAATTTTGTTCTGAACGCAGTGATATCAAGCTTGTATGTTTATGGAATAAAAAAATGTGACTCACTCACAAGTTTAGGATGTGTTGTCACCCATCTTTTCTTACAGAGATCATCATGAGGAGTTGCTCTGCACCTGCAAACGCTTGGGAGATCCAAACCGTTCAAGTTAGGACAAAATCCTTCGCAAGTAATGTTCACCAGGGGTAGATCTGTAATTTGTGAAAGCTTGAAGCAGTTCTGATAAACGGTGTAGGAGCAAAAAATCTTTGAGCGACAGAATTTGTCAAAAACGCCATCTTACATTCAAACAACAACAGTGCGCTTCCTGTTGGAGTTAGGTCAGGGGTTGCAGTGCGACATTTGTAGGTCTTAATGAGACGAACGCGACAGTTTTGGTTTGGTCTTTCTAAGTGGTTCCTACCCGTCGCACGGGCATTTTTGTTGTGCCTAGGTGGCACAACAAGTCGTCAGGAGGTAAAGGGAGCACATCACACGGTAGGCCAGTAAATCCAAACCCTTCAAATGGCTGATAATTCACGCAGATAATTGACAAGGACCAATAGATCGATAATGTGTGCGAATTTGAGGCCGATACGATGAACGGTTTAGGAGAAGATGATTTTTAAAGGAATTTCTTGTTTTTGAGGAAAATTTTAATTTGAAAGGGAAATACCTCACTTCCTGTTGGATTTAGGTCATTGGTGCGAGCACGTGATTTGTAGGTCTTGATGAAACGAACACACCTGTTTTGGTTTGTCTTCCTACGACATTCCTACTGGCAGCAGCGGCCATTTTAGTGATTTGTCATTCTAGGTGGCGCTACAGAGCCATTTTTGCACTTTTTGAATTAATTTCTTCATTAGATAAAATTTTTCACCAGTCCTGACATACATGCCAATTTTGGTGAGTTTTGGAGCATGTTTAGGGGGTCAAAATCCAGTTTAAAGTCGCGGCGGAAGAAAGAAAAAATAATAATAATAATAATAATAATAATTAAAGCTGCGAGCAGCGTTGAACGGGGCCTCGACCCACGGCATTTCGGGGTCCGGCGTATGTCGAAAGCGAGCGTCGCGTTCCGTTATGTCAATAGAACGCAAGGTCATTTTTTTTACAACGAACCCATGACATGGGAGTAGAACTTTGATGGCTTCTGAAAACCAAACTACTGATGAGGACATCATCGTCAGTCAGTCAATCAATCAATCAAGCAATCAATATAACAAATCACAATTTGCCTCACAGGGCTTTACAGTAACAACACCCCTCTGTTCTTCAGACCCAATGAAACAGAAGGGGAGACAGAGTGAGATGTAGGACAGATGGTAATGACAGTAGCTTACAACAACATTAATAAAAGTAATAATATTATAATTTCAATTCTGGTTATTGTGGTACAATTAGTTGAAAGTATATATTAATATCTAATGGTTTACATGTGTGACAATAATCAAAAGTGTATAATGAGAGTATAAGTATGACACACACACACACACACACCACACACACACACACACACAGACACACACACACACACTCACATGTATCTGTCAGAGTGGAGCTATTGTTATGCTAATTAAGGACCACGTAGTTAGGTGACAGCCCAGGCACTCAAGATGAGTTGACTAATGACAAATGATAACTAAATCAGCAGGTGGCATTTGACACCACAGCTATAGCACGACCTCACATGTCACACTATCCAAGCAGTGCTGTGGTAGAAGTTAACCTGTGAGGTAGTAGAGCACAAAGACTGTGGTTGAGTTTCTGACATGCAGTCAGCTGTGTTACTGACATGCACTAACAGGACACGAGAGAGAGAGAGAGAGAGAGAGAGAGAGAGAGAAAGGGGACAGGGATTGGAGTGTGTGTTTTGGTGTGTGTATCTGAAAATTAGAAATCACACACACACACACACACACACACACACACACACACACACACACACACACACGTATCTGTGAAGCCATTTTTATGCTAATTAATGACCATGTACTCAAGATGAGTTGACTATAACTAATGATAACAAAATCAGCTGGAGGCATTTGACAGCTTACAATGACACTACTGAAAGTATTAATATTATAGAAGAATTTTAGAAAAAGTTTACAGTGGAGTTACATTTTAGGAAATTGATTAATTTTGAGATATTCAAGTATACACAACAATGTTATAAACATTTATGATCAAGGCTTAATATGAATTGGCTGTGGAACATGTGTATTGAGATATAGCATTGTCAATAATGGAACTGTATTTCTCCTAATAATGTTGATTTCAAAACGAAACATAACAAAGTTTCATAGCATATAGGCATTGCAACACTGTATTTTTTCATAAATAGTGAGTAATGATGTTTTACATGTAGAGTTTTGTGATAAAATATACTTTAAGATGAACACACGTGTTGTGTGCTCTTGGTGATTGATTCCTGTTTACACAAACAGTATGATCTGCAGCACAGATGTAGCTACAGATTTTGATTCCAATTGTTAATGAGGCAAAAAAGAGTTACACCAGGGAATGTTGTAGTTACAAATTTTTGCTATCAGGCATTTATTTAGGAAAATTAGGAATGCCACACACAGACACACACACACACACACACACACACACACACACACACAGACACACACTCACACTTCAGCTTTTGTTATGCTAATTAAGGACTGCATGTGGCTGCAGGCAGACAGCAGAATGGGCTGAAAATCTCACAAACTAGTCCTTTTAGATGCCAAACGTGAGTCACATTTTTCAATCTGAAAGCATCACCAGATAGATAATTTTGTTCTGAACGCAGTGATATCAAGCTTGTATGTTTATGGAATAAAAAAATGTGCCTCACTCACAAGTTTAGGATGTGTTGTCACCCATCTTTTCTTACAGAGATCATCATGAGGAGTTGTGCTCTGCACCTGCAAACGCTTGGGAGATCCAAACCGTTCAAGTTAGGACAAAATCCTTCGCAAGTAATGTTCACCAGGGGTAGATCTGTAATTTGTGAAAGCTTGAAGCAGTTCTGATAAACGGGTGTAGGAGCAAAAAATCTTTGAGCGACAGAATTTGTCAAAAACGCCATCTTACATTCAACAACAACAGTGCGCTTCTGTTGGAGTTGGTCAGGGGTTGCAGTGCGACATTTGTAGGTCTTAATGAGACGAACGCGACAGTTTTGGTTTGGTCTTTCTAAGTGGTTCCTACCCGTCGCACCGGGCATTTTTGTGTGCCTAGGTGGCACAACAAGTCGTCAGGAGGTAAAGGGAGCACATCACACAGAAGAGGCCAGTAAATCCAAACCCTTCAAATGGCTGATAATTCACGCAGAATAATTGACAAGGACAAATTGATCGATAATGTGTGCGAATTTGAGGCCGATACGATGAACGGTTTAGGAGAAGATGATTTTTAAAGGAATTTCTTGTTTTTGAGGAAAATTTTACTTTGAAAGGGAAATACCTCACTTCCTGTTGGATTTAGGTCATTGGTGCGAGCACGAGATTTTGTAGGTCTTGATGAAACGAAACACACCTGTTTTGGTTTGGTCTTCCTACGACATTCTACTGGCAGCAGCGGCCATTTTAGTGATTTGTCATTCTAGGTGGCGCTACAGAGCCATTTTTGCACTTTTTGAATTAATTTCTTCATTAGATAAAATTTTTCACCAGTCCTGACATACATGCCAATTTTGGTGAGTTTTGGAGCATGTTTAGGGGGTCAAAATCCAGTTTAAAGTCGCGGCGGAAGAAAGAAAAAATAATAATAATAATAATTAAAGCTGCGAGCAGCGTTGAACGGGGCCTCGACCCACGCCATCTCGGGGTCCGGCGTACGTCGAAAGCGAGCGTCGCGTTCTGTTATGTCAATAGAACGCAAGGTCATTTTGTACAATGAACCCATGACATGGGAGTAGAACTTTGATGGCTTCTGAAAACCAAACTACTGATGAGGACATCAATCAGTCAGTCAGTCAGTCAATCAATCAAGCAATCAATATCACAAATCACAATTTGCCTCACAGGGCTTTACAGTATACAACATCCCTCTGTTCTGCAGACCCAATGAAACAGAAGGGGAGACAGAGAGAGATGTAGGACAGATGGTCATGACAGTAGCTTACAACAACATTAATAAAAAGCAATAATATGATCATTTCAATTCTGCTTATTGTGGTACAATTTGTTGAAAGTGTATATTAATATCTAATGGTTTACACATGTGACAATAATCAAATGTGTATAATGAGAGTATAAGTGTGACACACACACACACACACACACACACACACAGAACACACACATACACAGACAGACAAACACACACCACATACACACTCACATGTATCTGTCAGAGTGGAGCTATTGTTATGCTAATTAAGAACCATGTAGTTGGGTGACAGCCAGGCACTCAAGATGAGTTGACTAACGACTAATGATAACTAAATCAGCAGGTGGCATTTTGACACCACAGCTATAGCACGACATCACATGTCACACTATCCAAGCAGTGCTGTGGTAGAAGTTAACCTGTGAGGTAGTAGAGCACAAAGACTGTGGAGAAGAGGTTGAGTTTCTGACATGCAGTCAGCCGAGTTAGTGACATGCACTAACAGGACACGAGAGACAGAGAGAGAGAGAGAGAGAAAGGGGACAGGGATTGGAGTGTGTGTTTTGGTGTGTCTGTATCTGAAAATTAGAAATCACACACACACACATACACACGTATCTGTGAAGCCATTTTTATGCTAATTAATGACCATGTACTCAAGATGAGTTGACTATAACTAATGATAACAAAATCAGCTGGAGGCATTTGACAGCTTACAATGACACTACTGAAAGTACTAAAATTAAAGAAGGAATTTTAGAAAAACTTTACAGCGGAGTTACATTTTAGGAAATTGATTAATTTTGAGATATTCAAGTATACACAACAAAGTTATAAACATTTATGATCAAGGCTTAATATGAATTGGCTGTGGAACATGTGTATGAGATATAGCTTTGTCAATAATGGAAACTGTATTTTCCCTAATAATGTTGATTTCATAAGGAAACATAACAAAGTTTCATTGCATACAGGCATTGCAACACTGTATTTTTCATAAATAGTGAGTAAATGATGTTTTACATGTAGAGTTTTGTGATAAAATATATGTTTAAGATGAACACACGTGTTGTGTGCTCTTGGTGATTGATTCCTGTTTACACAAAGACAGTATGATCTGCAGCACAGATGTAGCTACAGATTTGATTCCAATTGTTAATGAGGCAAAAAAGTTACACCAGGGAATGTTGTATTTACAAATTTTTTACTATCAGGCATTTATTTAGGAAAATTAGGAATGACACACACACACACACACACACACACACACACACACACACACACACTCACACTTCAGCTTTTGTTATGCTAATGAAGGACTGCATGTGGCTGCAGGCAGACAGCAGAATGGCTGAAAATCTCACAAACTAGTCCTTTTAGATGCCAAACTGTGAGTCACATTTTCAATCTGAAAGCATCACCAGATAGATAATTTTGTCCTGAACGCAGTGATATCAAGCTTGTATGTTTATGGAATAAAAAATGTGCCTTAGTCACAAGTTTAGGATGTGTTGTCACCCATCTTTCTTACAGAGATCATCATGAGGAGTTGTGCTCTGCACCTGCAAACGCTTGTACGATCCAAACCGTTCAAGTCAGGACAAAATCCTTCGCAAGTAATGTTCACCAGGGGTAGATCTGTAATTTGTGAACGTTTGAAGGAGATCTGATAAACGGTGTAGAGCAAAAAATCTTTGAGCGACAGAATTTGTCAAAAACGCCATCTTACATTCAAACAACAACAGTGCGCTTCCTGTTGGAGTTAGGTCAGGGGTTGCAGTGCGACATTTGTAGGTCTTTATGAGACGAACGCGACAGTTTTGGTTTGGTCTTTCTAAGTGGTTCCTACCCGTCGCACCGGGCATTTTTGTGTGCCTAGGTGGCACAACAAGTCGTCAGGAGGTAAAGGGAGCACAACACAAAGAGGCCAGTAAATCCAAACGCTTCAAATGGTTAATAATTCACGCAGAATAATTGACAAGGACCAATAGATCGATAATGTGTGCGAATTTGAGGCCGATACGATGAACGGTTTAGGAGTAGTTCGATTTTTAAGGAATTTCTTGTTTTTGAGGAAAATTTTACTTTGAAAGGGAAATACCTCACTTCCTGTTGGATTTAGGTCATTGGTGCGAGCACGTGATTTGTAGGTCTTGATGAAACGAACACACCTGTTTTGGTTTGTCTTCCTACGACATTCCTACTGGCAGCAGCGGCCATTTTAGTGATTCAGTCATTCTAGGTGGCGCTACAGAGCCATTTTTGCACTTTTTGAATTAATTTCTTCATTACATAAAATTTTTCACCAGTCCTGACATACGTGCCAATTTTGGTGAGTTTTGAAGCATGTTTTAGGGGGTCAAA